>CM071954.1:1235000-1715000 GCA_036784905.1 Acrossocheilus fasciatus
GGACCTCTCTGGGTTTTTCCACTGGTCACGTGACCGGTTTTTATTCTTTACATTGAACAGTGAGCTTTGCCATCCGTGTTTTCTGTGACATCTGTGACTCTCCGAACCTTCATCATCTCAGTGTGCAGATGAACACGGAGCTAACGGTCATTTCTCTGGATGTTTATTTGTTTGTGGCCGATGTCCAGTGTAAAGTGCCACCCTGTGACCTTGTAAAAGAAAACCAATGAAATATTAATGGCAGAAACATGAGCGGCTGCTTTGTTTTGGCCATTTAAAAGCTCCTTGGGTCATAAATTATGTTTACTCGTTTTCTCTGGATCTCATGGACGCCCATCTGTGAGATTCAGTCAGATTTAAATCAGCGATGAAAAGTGTTGTGACTGATGTGGATAAATCTGGTATTACGTGCAAAGGACATTCATATCAGCATACAAAAACATATACCTGCACATATCTTAAACTGCTTTTCTGTAGCTCAAAGTAGAGATTGACTAACAATGCCAAAGTCATGGCTCCAATTTCTAGAGGATGCGTGCATTGGATGAGTAAAAAAATGCATGCATTAAATAAAGGAATGCATGCATTAAATAATGTATCCATTAAATAAAAAAGAAAAAAAGAAAGAAATGCATGCATTACATAAATAAATAAATGATTGAATGAATAAATAAATTACATATAAACAAACAAACAAATAAATAATTAAATAGTACATTCAAGTAATGCATTAAAAACCAAATAAATACATACATAAATAAATGCATGCATTGAAAATAAACTAATAAATAAAAAAATGCATGCATTAAATAAATTCACACTAAATACATAAAAATATACATGCATGAAAAATAAATGAATGCAATAAACAAACAAACAAATAAATGCATTAAATAATTTAATAAGTGAATATATGAATTCAATTAAAAAAAAAAAAGATTCAAAAATCTAAATCAAATTCACAGAAAATTCAGTTTTTCTCCAGGTTTAATTGTCCTTTAACTGTAAAAAGACTCTCTGATATGTTTATTTGTTATATTCTTACTGTTGATCAGGTTTTACGGTGGGCTATAAAACAAGGATTCCAGCACTGTAGCAGAAAATCATTCGATCCGTGCATCTCGTTGTCTGCGTCCACTAACAGTTCACACTGATGTCTTTAGCATCGACAGAAATACGGCACACAGCTGCTCATACTGTAAATCAGAACACATTTATTTTCAGCCCTGAATGATTCAGTGTCACTGTGATTGAATGGCTGCAACTAAACGTGATTGTCTTCGGTTCTGGGACTACAGTTCAATAAAAGAGCTGGTTAGTTAAATAGCTGGACTTATTTACACAGCTCATGCAGTCAGTACAATGCATGTTTTTATATATTGACCTTAAATGGAATAATTAATGTATACACACTACTAGCACTTAAAAGTTTGGAGTCAGTAGATTATTTATTTATTTTTTAAGAAATGAATGCCTTAATTCATCAAGGATGCATTAAGTTGATCAAAAGTGCCAGTAAAAACATTTATAACGTTACAAATGATTTCTATTTCAAATAAATGCTGTTCTTTTGAACTTTCTACTCATCTGTGAATCCTGAAAAATAAAATGCATCATATTTTCCACAAAAATATTGGGTAACACAACTGTTTTCAACATTGATAATAATCAGAAATGTTTGTTGAGCTGCAAATCAGCATATTATTATGATTTCTGAAGATCATGTGATGCTGAAGACTGCAGTAATGATGCTGAAAATACAGCTTTGTTCACAGAAATAAATTTCATTTTAACACATATTCACATAGAAAACAGCTGTTTTAAATTCTAATAATATTTTATATTTTTTACTGTGTTTTTAATCAAATCTAATGCAGCCCAGGTGAGCAGAAGAGATTTCTTTCACACATTAAAATATTACAGCCTCAAGCTTTTCATGAGTATCGTTATTGCAAAATAAACCCTTCTGGATGGTTCAGGCTTTGGTTTGGTGCTGCTGGTTTATTTAGTTTAGTCAGCTGTCTGTACATTATCATACACTAATGAACAGATTCTCACACACACACACAACTGTTGAATGTTGATTGACAGCTCTGACCTCATTCACACACACAGCTGCTCCTCTGATCCGAGGGCATGTTCAAACCTGCACTGGACGATCGGACAGACTCCTGCTACGAATACCAGAGAGACAGGACAACAGATAGAAAAAGAAAAACTACATAAATAAATAATAAAAGCATTAAATCAACGGTAACACTTTACTTAAAGCCTTAATGTATAATGCATTATAAATGTAGTATTAATGCAGTAATCATGCCTTGTAAAGCAACTAATAATGCATTGTTTAATCTCATGAATGATTGTAACATGGTTAAACTATGCTTTTTAAATTTGGTTATAATTATTTACTACAAGATATAATGGATTATAATGCAAAGTATGACTAATTGTAATGCATTATACCCTTTAATAACCTTTACAATGCATTATACATAAAGGCTTTAATTAAAGTGTTACAGAATAAATTAATAAATGTGTGCAATAAATGAATGCATGCTGTAAATAAATGAATACATGCAACATATTAGTGAATGGATTAAATAAATAAATAAATGCATTTAAAAAATGTATGCATTAAATAAGTAAATCAATGAAATCATTAAGGAAATGCATGCACTAAACAAATAAATAACTAAATGCATGCAATATATATAGATTTATCAAAGTTTATAATGAAATGATGACCCATGCTGGCTTTATGGGTCAATAATTGCAGGCAAACATGTTAATTAGTGAATAACAGACAGCAGCCCATTAATGAGAGCAGTGACATCATGGTCAGACGCTGCTGGATCAATCAGTGTGTCTTCAGTCAATAAAACCCCGGATCGATCCGTTCTTTAAAGTGAAATCTGGCTTTACAACTAAAGCCTGCCATTTATATCTGTCACGATGCTTTTCTGTGTTCATGCTTTAAAAATAAAATAAAATAAAATAAAATAAAATAAAATAAAATAAAATAAAATAAAATAAAATAAAATAAAATAAAATAAAATAAAATAAAATAAAATAAAATAAAATAAAATAAAATAAAATAAAAAGGTAAAACAAAATAGAAAATAAAAATAAAATAAAATTCAATAAAATAAAATAGCTTGTGTTGTAAGTTTTTGAAAGTATTTTTCTATCAAATATAACAGGCATTCAGAAATCTAATCTGTCAAACTTCAACACCATCAAGCTATAATTAAAGATGACACAATGAAAATAATATGAAATAAAGGGCTGAATTTAGTTGTTCTAGTTCATATTTCAATATCTTGTAAATTAATGTTGATATAATTAAACTGATTTGTATGATTTGATTAAAGGTATGTTTTACAGTTACAGTGAAAAAGCAACAAACATATTTTTTGTTTATTTATTTTTATTTTTTTCAAACAAAGGACATTTTTAAAAGAATGGAAATTGATATTGAATATACATGGGGAAAAACCACCTATAAATTGTTTAATTAAAACAACATTTCTGGGAAAACATGCTTTGTTTGAAACACTTCAGTGAGAAAAAAAAAATATGATATTGATTTTTGAGAGTATTGGCAGTTTTCTTGGTTTGAGTTATTATCTCAGCACCTGGAGATGATTTCCATCTTTATTATTTTAGCCAGTGAGTTAGAGATAAAACACAAAAGCAAATGAGTTTTTATTGGGGTCGGCAGGTCAAATATAGGGTGCTGTATGTGACTCTACAGTGACACCAGAGGGAGCCATTACTCCACCCTTGCTCTTTACATGTTAAAGTGTGCTTCTAGACTCCTCTGTGATCTTCAGGGGTTAGATTGACTGTGGTGTGAATGTTTATGAATGTCTCAGGATCTGACATCACTAATGTGAAAGTTATAATATCAAAACATCAGACAGGTTTTACTTTCCACTTGTTTAAAGAGGTGAAGTGTGAAGGAAAACTGTCAGTGCCACAAGAAAAAATAAACTTTTATTCAAGATAAAAGCTCTGAAATCAAGCCTTAATGAAATATATGCAGCTTTGCTTCAAGTACAGTTTTAAAGGATGTTTAAAAGCGTGTTATTTCTACAGGAACAATACATAAAACATTATATTAGCAGAGAGAACCGACAGAAAGAGACTGATCAGTGAGGCATCGGCTTGCACTGTTAGCAGATACATTCATAGTGTTTGTGATAAAAGTACCTTTTGTAATATATCTGTTGAAGATATTGACCATTTATTTTTCTATTGCTCTTTTTCTATTTCATTTTGGGTTGACTTTAACATAGACATAACAAAAAAAAAAAAAAAAATAATAATAATAATTCAAAATTCAATTTTTCTGATAAACAAATTTACATTATTAATCTGTTAATTATCTTAGCAAAGTTTTATATTTGTAAGTCGAAAGTAATTAAAAAAACCCATCATATATTACATTTTGTAACACTGATCTTAAAATATACCTTCAAACCCTTTCTAACCCTTTCTTCTTATCACAAAATAAGAAGCTTATAAAAATAATACAAAATTCTAAAGCTTTTCAAATTTATGTAACTGCCCTAATGTATGTCTAACTTTTATTTTAGTGAATTTTTTTTTTTTATCCTGTTATTTTTCAATTCATATGCTCGTATTCTTGTTGTTGTTGTTATTGTTCTGTTTTGCATGCTTTGGGATGTGCAGCGTTGCCCTGTGTTTGCCTTGTGCTTTAGTATAATGGAGCTGAATAAAGGGGGGGGGGATCGGCTGCTCTCATTGGTGCTGGAGGAGGAGTGGGCGGAGTCTACAGGAATCAGCCAATGGCAGCGTGATCAGATCCCACACTGCCTACACGTGTTCCTACACGTGTTCACTCCAAGCGGCAACCTCCCGCTCCCTCTAGTGAAACCAACACGGAAGTGATTAAAACTGCAATTCATCGACTGGCCGCTGGAGGCTGGCTCCAAAAGGGAGTCAATCCCATAGACTCCCCATGTTAAAATGCCCAACTTTACAGCAGAAAAAAACATGTTTACAGCCTGGTACAAAAATTTATTTTGGTCTATATAGCTAATTTTGCCCTTCGTGACAACTGTGAGGGGGGTGAATTTTTTTATAACTCATCCATTTAAATTATATTAAGCCTTAAAATTCTGCATAATTAAGGGCGTGGCCACTTGAGTGACAGGTTGATTGACGTTGCTGTCTCTATCTGCTGTCTGTTAGCCGTCACGTCACCTCAGCCGCTGAACTTGGCATCTCTGCCGTGTTTCTGCTTTTGTTTTATACAGTCTATGGCTTTTTTCGTTATTATTTCTTAAAATTATCTAATACAATGGCTTGTTGTGCGGTTAATTGTACTAACAGACCGTCCAAGTCTAGGCTCCATTTTTTCCGGTGAGTGATATTGTAATGTAATTTTATTTATTAATTTATTTATTCTTTATAATTTTATTTAAAACTTAACTACACTCCAGAATCCGACAGACTGTGATTGGCTGTAACGTTAGGCCTGTAATTAACGTTAATGGTTAAGCGTTTTCCTCCAATAGAAAACTGTTAGGCTATAATACAAGCTCTGTGGCTTAAAGAATTAAAACCGATTAAAACTGTTTTTAAAAGACGAAACTCAGTGAGAACATGATTAATAAAGCATACTATATACAGACAACCACTGTTTTAATGCATTAAGCCATGTAAGCGTTTTCCTTATAACGGTTTTCTATGGGAGGATAACGCTAAACACCTTGTCATCTTTCTCTCATGTAGGACATGTGACATCCCCTGCTTGTGTGTTTTTTCAGTAAATGTACCCATATTGTCTGTTGATGTGCCAGAGGAGCTGATAGCAGTATTGGATAATTGGAGTGCTGTGGTCCCAGCTTC
The DNA here is from genome assembly GCA_036784905.1 of Acrossocheilus fasciatus. Classification (NCBI taxonomy): domain Eukaryota; kingdom Metazoa; phylum Chordata; class Actinopteri; order Cypriniformes; family Cyprinidae; genus Acrossocheilus; species Acrossocheilus fasciatus. The sequence continues at coordinate 1,240,881 of CM071954.1, forward strand.
CATCATGCCTCTCTCGCTTCTCTGCTGTTGCCTGCACCCTATTGCTTTGCTATGCCTTTTGTTTAACTTGTACTCCACCTTATTCTATATTATCCACACACATCCACATGAACACTACTTATTAAGCACCCCATATTTGAAGCTATAGTTCAGTTTTTTTCTTTATTAAAAGCAGTGTTTGTGGCAAATCACTTCTTAATATTTCAAAAATCAAATTCATTTATTTAGCACACTCAAAATGATCCAAACATTGTTCATAAACCCTTTTCTTCTTTCCTAGATCTATCTTTCACAAACAAGCAACACTCTTCATTACTTCATAAAATAAGGGAAGAACGAATACCATGAATATTTTTATCAAGTCAAGTGGTTTTATTGAAGGCTTAACAAAATGAAATAAATAATGAAACAAAAGCAGGAGAGAAGGAAGAGCAGAGGTGATAACAGTGTTATGGCTACAGGTGTTGCTTAACAACGAACATAAAAAACTCAACATTAGCCATGATAGTCAGGGCTATATTTAGGCATAAACAAATGGGCCCTAAAGGCCAAATTCAAAAGCAGTGACAACTGTAAGTAGTTCACTGCATTTGGATGTGGTCTTTAAGGCAGTTAGCCAGAGTAATTAAAAACATATCATTTCCCCTAGGTGTGAAATGAACTCCATCTTTCAAAAATAGCCCAGGACTGTCATGCCTAATGTGAGGGTGCTCAATCATGGCACCATTTAAGCTACGAACAAATGTAGCCATAACACTGTTAATAAACTTTCGTGACTTGTCCAGTTTCGCTGGATTGGCACCAGCCTTCCACCGGCACCTCTGGGTCACAGCTGAAAACATGATCTTCATCCCAGGGTGCCGGAGTTTAAGCTGGTCCAGGTCGTCCTTCATTGCATTAACTAGCTGGACGCCGCTGACCTCCCCCAAGTCATTGCCGCCACAGTGGATGATGAGGACATCCGGTGCTGCTCTTCCTCGCAGGGAGTGGGAGAAGAAAGGGAGAAGTCCTTTCCACCGCAGTCCACCCCAGCCAAACCAACAGACACGGACACCTGGCAGACTGAGGTTGCTTCCAATGGTCTGGGCAGCTCTCTGGGCACCACGTCTGACATAGCTGTCACCAATGATCCACACTGTGTCTATGGAAGTAAGATAAATGTGTTTAATAAATGCTAGAGGTAATGAAAAATAAGAGGTTAACTATGAAAAGTAGCAGTATATGAAATATAGACAGTCTAATTTTTTTAGATAATGTAATATCAGCTGTCAAATGTCAAATAGCCAAGACTAGTACTTACAGTTTAATCTGTGTGCATAGCCTGCTGTGGATGAGTCATGGGTGGCCATGTCAAGAGGAATTGATCACTGAAAGAAATAAACATGTTGTAAAAAAGCATCTCTCTAACTGGACGGAGCGCTACGGGCGCGGGTGCCATCATTAATCATATTTCAAAGGCACAACGGTCCTGACCGCATCACTGTCTTTACTGGGTGTTTTTAGGGAATATTTGTTTCACAAATATTTATTCACATGCTATTGGATTAGCTATCCATGTGATGGACTGTCATGGTTTTGGCTAATGCAGAACACTACTGAATGATGCACATCAGAGGGTATCTAAAGTTGTAAGTGGGTAAACGCAAAGCCGACTGATAAAGAAGTGGGTATACACCGTATATACTGCATAAAAACCATAACGCCTATGGAGAATCCATACAAAGATAGCGAACCCAAGTGTGTGTGTGTGTGTGTGTGTGTGTGTGAATGCCCTGATAACATCAATAACAGATAAATAGTTATTTGAAGTTTTGTTGTGTAGTTTCAGGTTAATTTACCTTGAGTAAGCTGGAAAAGTTCAAAAATCAACCGCCAATACGTCGACGAGGTAGGCGGGCGTGGTTTCAGCAACCAGGCACCTCAGTTCCGCCTACGTCCCGCCTCATTGCCCATTTTGGATCATCCGGGAGTGACGCGCGGTGACGCGTTGCCAAGATGGCGGCGGTCGGCTCCGCCCACTTTAGGCTTCAAAAACGCTCTTCAGAAACCTACGAGTGACGTCACGGACACTACGTCCATTTTTTTTTACAGTCTATGGTTCACTCCCATCTCGTCACATATGGACGCTTGGTCAGGATCCCTCGGCGTTGTTTTTAAGGCACTGGGTAATGCTGCTACTTTTGTCGGAGGCTTGTTTATGTTAATAAACGTATTTAATGTGCTGTGATTATGTTTGATTAATCAGCGCGATGCGATGCAATCAACCTATTATTTATTTATTTATATATTGATTTTTTATTTCTTTGTTGATAAATCAGTCAGTGACGCTGACGTCATTGTATGGCGCGATCCCAGGGTGCACTGCGATTTCCCACTCGGTAAGTAGAACAGCTAATTAATACAGATGGGATCCATCCTTAATTTAGGGAACAAAAACTGTTGAATCAGGTCAAGAGGTTGTGTTTAGGACGTTTAGAAGTGCGAGGTAGCAGTTTCGTGACATTATAAAAATATAACGTGCTGCACCAAATAGTGCGCTAGCTAAGTTAGCTAATTAAATTCAAGTTTGTTTATTTTTTCATATATAATAATGCAAGGTAATATCATAGGAGACTATATGAGTTTTAGTTATGATGTGTTTTTATTTCCCCATATTACAGTAGCTCACAACACTTTTATACATGTTCAGATGAAGGTCAGTGTTGCCAGATTGGTGTGTTTTCCAGTAATTGTTCAAAATCCACAGAGAATTATACAGTAAACACACAAATCTTACCAATAATGAACAATACAAATTAATTCATAGCTACAACAATATCGTGGCTCATCACAATTTTTCAATATGTCATAATAAAGCAGATTAAGTGTTCTTCTCTAAAGAAGGCTACGTTGTAACTACGTTGTAAACTATTTTCCACGTCTGTCATTTGCCTTAAAGAAATAAAAGGGTACAACAGAAATATCAAAATTCAAAAACACCATTTTTTCTCACGCAGTACAACTCAAAAACAGTCGAAAACTGACCAATCTGCCAACATTGATGAAAAAAATACTGGTAAAAATGTATGGAGTTAAATTCTGAATATATATTTTTTTCTTTTATCAGGTCTTTCAGATTTGCCAGCTTCCAACATTCTCCATTATTTTAACCCCCCTCCACACACACACACACACACACACACACACACACACACACACACACACACACACACACACACACCAAAGGCACTTTTAAGAGCCACGTCTGTTTTGTTAACCTGTACTTGTCTCTCTCTCTGTTTACATTGTCATATCTGTCCATCTTTCTGTTTCTCTCAATAGGTCCTAAAAAACCTCTCTTTATTTGAACACATCTGTCTGTTTTTGTGTAAAATTCTTGTCAAGTTATGACGAGGCCCAAATTCCGGCCCTGCCCATCTTGCCAGACTCCCAATCAGGCCAGCAGGAAAAGTTGTTATGTCTGCTTTGGAAGTCTGTCCACTAAACAAAAAATAAAAGACAAAGTGGTGTCGCTGGATAGTCAGTGGGGGCAATCTGTGGTGAACAGCAGAAATACTGGGCGTATAATTGATTCTGCCCGTATTGCAGTAAGTAAAAAATGCTCATTTTTCATAAGTGTTATTTCGTATAAGAAGCAAGATGCAGTAATGTTTTTCTCAAATAATAGTCTTTATGAAACAGATTAAGGCTCATTTTCTTGCATTGCACTCCTTAAATGACCTTAAAATAAAATTGCTTTATACCGTACTAATGTATGTAATAATTCAGTGGGTTTAACTAATGTGTAGTAACTGCTTTTGTTCATTTCAGGTGCGGAAACTTGAGGCAGTGGGTTACAAGCCCATTTTATTTATTGGCAAACAAAATAAAAAGGCTTCAAATAAGTGGGTTGCAGACATAATTACCCATCTGCACCCCACTCCTGTCACAAGAAATGTTTTGGAGAAGATGCGAAGGGCTTATGAATTTATCTTGACTAAGTGTAAGAGCAAGAGTTTTGTTCAGAAATGATACTTATTTAAAATACTTGTGTTAATATGTACAGATTTTAAATGGATGTAAACTTGTATTAAAGTTACCTCCACAGCACAGCAGCTGGACAATGAGATCCCCACAGCAGAGCAGCACGACAGCTACACTTCCATTTTGGAGCTGGAGAGCCTCACCATGAAACAGCCGGAGAGCCTCACCGTGAAACAGCCGGAGAGCCTCACCGTGAAACAGCCGGAGAGCCTCACCGTGAAACAGCCGGAGAGCCTCACCGTGGAGCAGCCGGAGAGCCTCACCGTGGAGCAGCCGGAGAGCCTCACCGTGAAACAGCCGGAGAGCCTCACCGTGGAGCAGCCGGAGAGCCTCACCGTGAAACAGGAGAGCATCACTGTGGAGCTGTCAGAGAGCCTCACTGAAGAGCAGCCGGAGAGTCTCACCGTGAAACAGCCGGAGAACCTCACCATGGAGCAGCCGGAGAGCCTCACTGTGAAGCAGCCGGAGAGCCTCACTGTGAAAAAGGAGAGCGTCACCGTGGAGCAGCCGGAGAGCCTCACTGTGAAACAGCCGGAGAGCCTCACCGTGGAGCAGCCGGAGAGCCTCACCGTGAAACAGCCGGAGAGCCTCACCGTGGAGCAGCCGGAGAGCCTCACCGTGAAACAGGAGAGCATCACTGTGGAGCTGTCAGAGAGCCTCACTGAAGAGCAGCCGGAGAGTCTCACCGTGAAACAGCCGGAGAACCTCACCATGGAGCAGCCGGAGAGCCTCACTGTGAAGCAGCCGGAGAGCCTCACCGTGGAGCAGCCGGAGAGCCTCACTGTGAAACAGGAGAGCCTCACTGTGGAGCTGTCAGAGAGCCTCACTGAAGAGCAGCCGGAGAGTCTCACCGTGAAACAGCCGGAGAGCCTCACCGTGGAGCAGCCGGAGAACCTCACTGTGAAAAAGGAGAGACTCATTGTGAAACAGGAGAGACTCACCGTGAAACAGCCGGAGAGCCTCACCGTGAAACAGGAGAGCCTCACTGTGGAGCTGTCAGAGAGCCTCACTGAAGAGCAGCCGGAGAGTCTCACCGTGAAACAGCCGGAGAGCCTCACCGTGGAGCAGCCGGAGAGCCTCACCGTGGAGCAGCCGGAGAACCTCACTGTGAAAAAGGAGAGACTCATTGTGAAACAGCCGGAGAGCCTCACCGTGAAACAGCCGGAGAGCCTCACCGTGAAACAGGAGAGCCTCATTGTGGAGCTGTCAGAGAGCCTCACTGAAGAGCAGCCGGAGAGTCTCAAAAAGGAGTCCGAGACTGTATTTATACTCAACTTTGTTCCTCTGTCTTCCCCACGCTCTCCAACATCTCTCTCTCCTCCCTCCTCTACTACGTTTACATCTGTTCTTCCTCCACACTCTTCTCCTCCTCTACCTCCTCTGCCTCCTCTGCCATTCTCTAAGTCTTTGCGACAGAGGAAGAAAAGGACAAAAACCTCAATCTGTTCACCAGCACCTTCTGCCACCTCTGTCTCTCCTCCGTCTCTTATCACCACAGATCTCTCCCTCAGTCAGGAGGGGCCACGTGTGAAGAAGAGAAGAAAGGGTACATATTTTGTTCTTTAGTTATTTAGCTGTGTTTAAGTGGATGAATGCATGACACGCATTGCTTAATAAACTTTCATTGTCTTTTGCTCATTAAGGTTGCCGGAAATGTAGTAGGCAGAAGATCTTCCCATTTGATAAAATAACTGGGGAAAGAATACATGAGGTAAAATGTCTTTTATTAGGCTGCTTACTTGTCTCAGTGACTGATTCTGACCTTTAAAGATAATAAAACAATATGTTATGCTCTATCCAGTGATTGCTTAAACAGCTCAAATAATTATTACTTTGTGTGTGTGTGTGTGTGTGTGTGTGTGTGTGTGTGTGTGTGTGTAGGGAAAAGCAGAATTGAAAGTCCACTGGTTGCCTTGCACTGTGTGGTAAGTCGTGTTTTATTAACTATTTAATTCCAATGCAATGCTAAGTAGTCTATTCCGTGACCAATATGATGTAGGGCGAAGTAGAAATGGTGTCTTGCAAGCAGCATGGAAGCTCCTTTTATTAATGTCTATGGCAAGAGGTAGCCTGTAAGAAAATGATGCAAGGTTTCGCTAGGACATGGGCGACTGTCAGTAGTCTGGACTGAATTTCAAATTCTTGAAAGAATATTCCAATATTTTGGATACAAATAGCAGAATGATCTACCTGCTCGTGAGGATTTAGATATCTAGTTATTAGTAAGAGCCCAGAACTTTGTGATCGAAGTGGACACAATGGATTGTGGGAGCTGGACAATTCAGCGCTTTCTAAGTAATTAATACAATTTTAAGAATAGTTGACAGGCAGGCAGTGCATTGACAATAAAATAGGGCTGATGCGATCATATTTTTGGTTTCTAGTTAAGTACTCAAGCTGCCACATACACAACTAGCTGAGGCTTATTTATTGAGCAGGACATTGATATTACGGTAGTAGTGAATCATGCACGCATAAAATAATTTTTCAGCATCTGAAACACTAAACTTGTCATAATTTAGCAATATTTCTAAGATGATGTGATTGCAGTCAAACGTGATCTGTGTTCTAAACTGTTCTAAATGATGTAACAATACATCCATCAAGACTCAAATTAATAAATTGCATGTTATTTTTTGAGCTTTTGGACCAATAATTGTTTTCAGTAGTTATATTGCGATGAAGACGAGAACAGTGACAGTAGTGGTGATAAAATGCATGAGGAAGATTAGGGCAGTGAGAAAGAGAAGAGCAGCATTAAATATGAAGAAGAGGAGAACAATGATGAATGGCAGTGGGTGCAAGATGCAGTCACTATCCTGATCCCTGAGTCTGTACACTGTAAAAAAAACAATTCCGTAAAATTTACGGTAAAAATCCAGCAGCTGTGGTTGCTGGAATTCTACCGTAAAAAATACAGTACCAGCATTTTAGGATTTATGGGTTTAACGTAAATTTACAGTTAAATACCGTAATTTCATTAACTGATATAATGTTAATACCACCAACCTATTGAAGTACTGAAATCTGTTTTGTACCTTTGTAATACACTGATAACCACCAAATGCAGAAGGTGATGAGAGTCACATGATGAAGCAAAGCCCATCACAAGCAGCTTTTAAATAATAACATATATAGAAGGCGCACAGCGTCATTCACACAAACACTAAACACCATCACGGTGACACTCATTAAACTGAAATATGCAATAAACATTAATTTAACAACATTAGATGTAACATACAATCCTAATAAACATAACTGATAAGAAAAACTAAGATTAAACATAGTTATGTCAAAGAAAAAGCATCAAATTCAAAGAAAATTTGAAATTCTGGGAATGTCAGTTTACAGTTTTTACCTGTAAATTTTACAGGAAATTTTACCGTTAACCATTTAACATGTTTTTACTGTAGCATTTTCACAGTTTTTTACTGTTAAAATCACGGTCGTTTTCTACAGTGTAGAACTGCCAGATCTGCTTGGAAAGCAACATGTAAACATGCTGAAATATTAAAACTTATTCAGTGTCCTGCAAGTCATAACCTTTTTCCAGCTAATCCAAGAGTGTTTTTAAACAGTTAAGTAGCCAGGGTTAATGCCACTTTAACAAATATCAGTAAATGTCAGTGAACTCTCTAAATTAAACCCAGCAATGATCTTGGTTTTTGTTCTGTGTTCTAATGATATGTGCACGTATGATACTTTACAGTGGCAAAACTTGGGATGACACATGGGAGCCTGCCAGCGAGCTCCAACATTTTTTGCCCGAGTCTTCAAATCCCAGCCAGCTTTCACCATGACAGTCTCCTCACCATAAACACCTGGACTCGTCAAGCACACTGCACTTCTGTGTGTTTGTTGTTGTTGTTGTTGTTTTGCTTGCTGTTCTTCATTAAAACGTTTGTACAGTGCATAGTCTTTTAGTATTTTTTTAAACACTGATTCTCAAAGTGTGGTACGTGGTGCTCCCTCTAGTGGCACGCAGAGGAATCACTGAATTAAATATAAACTAATGTTAAAACACTTAAAAAGTTTGCAAGGTGGCTAAATGATGCCTGTGTTTAGTTTTTGATCAAGTACTGAATTTTTTTTTTTTTTTACTTTAAATTGAAGTACAGTACAGTTTTTATTTAACTTTTAGTTACAGTGCATTTTAATTTAATCATTTAAGTTTTTTATTTACCTCTGTATGCAAGCACAGTGCAGTGTTAATCTTCAAACTGTATTTACAATGTTTAAAGTGGCCGGCAATAATAAATATTCTTATTACCAATAAAATTGTCTCGTTTTTGAACTGTGCAGAGCTGTAGCTGTACGCTACTGTATTTTAATGTGGGTCATTATGGTGGTACTTGGGTGTAAAAAATTAGAGACCCGCTGTTTTAAAAAGTTGTCATTTTAAACACCTTTTGCATTTGTCATGAACTGCGTAACGGCCAGGTAATGTAGCATGGAGAGGACATGCTACAAACATGCTGTTTGTTATAATAGCATTCCCAAAGGCATTATTTTTAAAGATTTTTGCAATGCGGTTTAAGTATAGGTACATCTGTCTGTTATGCCAAACATGAATAAATACCACAATCTAAATATAACAACAATATATTTGGTGTTGCATATTTGCATTCATGTATTTGTTTCCATGTGCATAAAATATAATAAATTTATTAATAAGAATGGCTATTTAAATTATGTTTCACAAAAAACTGATTGCCTTTATTTGCATATAATTTTATAATGAACAGCTATTTTCATTTCTTAGTATCTAGGTGAGAGAGGATACTATTCTACTTTTGTCTACATTTGTCTTTAAAGTTTGACATTGATACATTTTGTGAAATGAGTACAAAATGTGTGCATTATATATAATTGTTTCGAATTTTTTCGTTTATTTATTATTATTTATTATTTATTTCTCATACAGTACACAGCTGTCACAATTAGTTTCCCTAATGTGTTGGAATACCATGGAAATCAATAGGTTTCTACATCAGGTTATCCTCAGATAGGAATCTAAAACTGTAAAATTACCCATTTATCCTAAGCCTACATCGAAAATACACACTTCAATGAACTAAAAAATAATATTTATTCTCACCAACAAGTTTTACTACTGACTGTGTTGCTATTAGATCTTTTTTTTTTTTACAGGTTTTTGCAGATTTATTCAGAAAATGTTGCTAAAAGTTGACATTTTTTGCTTCAAACACTTTGACATACTAGCCGTCGAGATCTAAATGAGATCATATTCTTAGCAAATCAGGCCCAAAAGAACAAGACGGATATCACTTCTCAAGGAGAGATTTATTCAAAATGACATTTCTATATAAAATGAAGCTTGAAAAGAGCCGTTTTGACTGAAAAACTGATAAATATCTGTGTTGATGACCTGATATTACAGATTTATTAGATTTATTGAGTGTGCCAGAGAGAGACTCAGACAGTGAAACTCTTTCACAAAGAAATTTGCATCTCCAGGATATTACCGAAGGCCAAACACAAGATATTTGCATGGTTATTTGAAATAGCATTTCAAGGAACATCATATGAAAACACATCGAAACACTCTGAATTCTGAGTTATTCTGAATGTCATTCTTCATCATGATGGACTTTCAGTGGCTCCCATAAACATCTATTCACTGCGGTCAGACTTATTATCATGTGAATGTCATTTATTAAGCAACAAAATAAAGTACAGTAAGTTTCATGTATTGTAAAGAAAGGTACACATTGCATTTAGTTCTTTTAATTTTACATTTTGACATTTTAATAGTTGTCTGTGAGCAAACGTGATTTGATGAACTGGATCTGAATGTAACCGTGTTCTGAAGTTCACCGTTGAAGACCAAATACATTTGCATGTTTGCAAATGAACTGTATGTCAGTGTCCAGCGGCTCTGAGCTGCGGCTCATAATCTGACGGTTTCGTATGTGGATGCATCAAACTCTTGGACTGTGGACTTTATGTCAAGAATGTAATAAGAATATGATTTCAGATTTATGATTTATTTCCTATGTCTGTAGAAAACAAAAGTAACTTGTGTCTCTAACAGGCAGCTGTCTCTGGGAATTATGTTTTGGAAAAAGCAGAATTTGCTGTGGCTGATGATCGTCTGTTGTGCTATGTGTCAGATAAGTATGTTTCCTTCAAAAAAACGCATTTATAATGTCAATGAGTGTGTTATTTAGTGCACAGAGACTCATAATGCTGTCTTTGTTTGTGCAGCCTGCTCAAAAAAAATAATGCTAATTGGTGAGACTTTGACATATACAGATGTCCAGCGCTTCGATAGATCAACCTGTCCAGGTAGATAAGAAATATACTGTTCTGCGTGGCTGCAAACACTGTATATTTATTTTTTGATAGTGCTCATGAAGAATGACAAATTCATTAATCTGATGTTTTTTTTTCCAGCTATAAACGTGACGTGTTCACCAGAGTATGAAATACTGATAGGAGATTTTTGCATAGTAAATGTCAAACAAAACACCTCTTCCCTGGGTAACAGTCTTATTTTTAGTATTATTCATTTATTATTTTAATCTTTATGAATATTTTGAATTAGCTTTCATTTTGATATGTACAGCTTTCAGTTTAATTTTAATTTGAGTAATTTTGTCATTTTTATTTTTTATTTATTTTTTAATTTGTTTTTTTATTGTTGTGGTGTTTATTTATTTAATAAATAAATTTATTTATTTTTAATTTAGCTTTAATTTATTTTTATTTTATTTTTAGTAATTTTAGTACTTCATCTTAAACTTTTTTTTTTTTTTTTGCCGGTTAGTTGCATATGAAATATTTTGTTTTATTATGTTATTTTATATTACCAGGTTTTTTTTTTTTTTTTTTTTTTAATAATTTTAGTTAACGCTGCTCAGTGTAAAAAAAATATTTTCATGACTTATTATCTCAACCTTTTTTTTTTTTTTGTCCAGTCAACTTATATAACAATATTTGGACTTATTTCTCTTGTTTGAACCAATCTCTTTCTTTGTATCAACTACAGGTTACTTGCTTTGTAAAGTTAAACCAACAATCAATGTTCAAATGTTCTCTCTTGCTTCCAGAACAATGCGAATCATACCGTTTCAACATAACAAACAATGGGGGGAAATATGAAGTAAGAATGAATGCAATGGTTGAAACCGTAACAATGTGGTTTCTCCCAAATGGATCTCAATGTCTTCCATCAAATGTCCTGAATTCAACAGGTACGTGTCGTCCTACGATAGACGCAGTATAACACGCATGCAAACCCACCTAAGCTCAGACGTACTTTCCACACATATGTGTTTGCATGCGCGATCTTTGCTGTCAGTGACAGTGACGTCTTTGCTGATTAGATAATGAATTCCAAACATTCCATCAATCGATGAAAAGCAAAAATAGAATGCACATAAGACTGAAAGTATATACAAATCAAACTATTTGAATGAAGTCTGTGTGTTCGTTGTTCGCTGTAATGAGTTCCTGAGAAAGAGCGGATCATAACGCAGGCTATTAGACTACTTTAGAATAGTTATATTTAGTTTGTGTAATACAAATTTCATTTCTTCAATTCTGCAGGATCCACATCAAATCATATTGGGACTTGCCAGACATGGCAAAGCAGCAGTTATAGCCCCACCACCAGCCAATCTACTACCACCATTACTAACAACCCTAGGAACTGCCCTACGACACCCATCACCACCGCCTGCAATGACAGTAATCCAGATGCATGTAAGATTTCACACTCTTCTATAATCTTATCGGTTGTCTTCGCAGCCAGATACATTGCATTTTCCATTGAATGTACCTATTTACAAAGTGATTTGAGCATTGTAGCCAAAACCAGGCATTACTGTTGAAAATAATGACGAATCCCGGTTGTGAGAATCCATTCAGTATCTCTCTGAATACGTTTTTTTGCAATTTCTTTTCATATATATACAGTATATAAATGTTTTACATGCATGCAAATCCTCTCATTATAACAAACAAAGCAGATACACAGTGTAAATAAAAGATTCATTGTGAAGTTTAGTCAGATTCATTGATGTGATGGGAGTTTTCATATTCAATTAATTTGCACTGAAATGACGGATAGCTTCAGTTATTACAGAAGAAGCGCTCTTCACTCACTCTCAGTGTAACCTCATTCGCAATTTGAAGTAGTTTTTGTTTTTCCTGAGACTTTGTGACCTTACCTCCAAACATCTACTTCACACTTAAGCACACAAAGTCACAAAAAAGACAGAAACAGATTTTTAAAAGTTATAATAGTGGTGCGATAATGTCTAAAAATTGCTTGAAAAAACTGTTAGGGAGTGGAAATGTCTATAATAAGCCAATAAGTGCTCCTCTGCAGCCATCTAGTCAAGTCAAGTCATCTTTATTTTTATAGCGCTTTAAACAATGCAGATTGTGTCAAAGCAGCTTTACAGTGTTAAACAGGAAAGTAGTATGTCGATAATGCAAGAGGATGATATAAACACTAAATTCTACTGCAAATTTTACACAAATCTACAGTTATAGTGGTCATTTTTTAACGTTTTTAAATAAAAGTGTTAGTTTTCCTACATTGTGAACCTTTTAGTTTAGAAACTTTAATGTTTTATTTAATCACATATGCAAATAATATATTTAAAATAATACTAAATTATATAAAACAAAAAAATACAGTGTTCGAAGAAACAAGGAAATTCTAAAATGTTTAACATGAACTTAGCTTGATGTACTTAGACTAATATTAAAAGATCAAACACATTATTGATGATGCATGCTTGTCTGTATATAGTATGCATCATCAGTAGGCTAACGTGTACACTGCATTTCTGTAGTATGAATCATCAGGGATGTGTATACTGAACCCTGTCTTCTTGTTTTTCACATTTAAAGAAATGTAGATTTTTCCCTAATAATTATGCCACTATTTTTGTTTTCTGTCTTGCGAAGTATCCCCTTACGGTGAGAGAAACCGCTGCTAAGTGAGCTGTCCAAACGAGTCAAACTGAATCGTGAACTATTTCAGAAATTTTTGCAGTAGTGATTCATTTGCAAATCACTTATTTTAATTCTAGACAGCTGATAGATAACTTACATGACACGACTGCCACAATAATATCAGGAAATATCACTTCACCTAGTGTTAGTTTTGTTTTCAGTCTTGTAAAGTAGTTAGGACTGCAAACAAACAGTTCAGCGCATAAAAGAACTGTCCGAATCAATCCAACTGAATCACGAACTATATCTATTTTTGCAGTAGTGATTAATTCTCTAATCATTAGTTTTGATTCTAAACAGCGGAAAGAAAATATGAATGACACGATTGCAGAAATATTAGCAAGAAATATCACTTATTCCAGCACTATTTTGTTTTCTGTCTTATAAAGTACCCTGTTGTGAAAAACAAAACAAAAAACACTGCAAATGATCGATTCAGTGCATGAGGCAGCTGTCCGAATGAATCAAACTCAATCGCAAGCTAATTCAGAATTTTTGCAATACTGATTAATTCACGAATTGATTGTTTTAACTTCTAAACTGCCGATAGAAAACATTCATAACATGATTTCCAAAATATTATGAGGAAATATCACTTCACATATTGCTATTTTTGTTCTCTGTCTTGTAAAGTAGACAATTCAGTGCGTGAGCCAACCGTCAGAACTCAATCGAACTCAATCGTTAGCTATTTCAGAACTTTTTTGCAATAGTGATTCATTTGCAAGTCAGTAGTTTTGATCCTAAACTAATAGAAAACACGCATGACACGATTGCCTAAATATTATCAGGACATATCAGTTTTTGCAAACCCATTTGCAGACAAAAAACACAAATGACCCTCATATTATATACTATATAGCCTACAGAAAAACTTTTATCACATAACCAGATTTAACTATCTGTAATGTTTTAGTCATGTTGGTCCTTCCACGCTGTTCCAACTCTCCACAGCCTAATCAAATCATACACTGCAATTATACACAGTTATGTTGAATTATGTCTCATGTTGTCTTTAGGTTGTTTGAAAATCCCTCCTGTTGATCCTGAAAAGACATGTAGAAACGCTACATATGGACATGACACATGCAGTGGTAAGTCTGAGTCTTAATAATTATAAAGTTCGATTTCAGAATCAAAAATATCTGACAGCATACTTATTTCCAGCAGAGTTGTAGGCCTAAAATTAGTGTTTCTTGAGCCTTTTAAACAGAATGCACTAGTTTGAGACATTCAATTCGTTTAGTGCTTGAAGTTAATAGCATTACAAAATCATAGCAATAATATGACTAGACTATATGACCAATAAATATGTGGACTTATGAACATGCATCTGATATTGTTTTAATTGTTGCGCAACTGCAATAAAATGCATCCACTGTTTATTTGTGTTTAAGGGAATGAACAAAGCAGACACATTCTGCGTTTAAATGGGAGTGAATGGATGTGTGTGACCTGCATTGATGGAAGATCGACAACTCACAATCCAACTACCAGCTCAACATCAAATACGACAACTCACAATCCAACTACCAGCTCAACATCAAATACGACAACTCACAATCCAACTACCAGTTTCGTGCCATATGGGACAACTCCCGAGCCAACTGTCCCACCGCCTGAGATGACTTTCAATCTACAAGCTGGGCAGAACGACACAGAAAAACCACAGACAAACACAGATAAAGTTGAGCCCCAAAAGGCAGCGTAAGTATGTGGTTACCAGCAGATTTCAAATCTAAAACTTAAGTTACAGAATACCAAGTGATTCAATGCATTTTACAGAGAAAACTTGAACAAAGTAGAGTCGCTGGTGGAGCTGATGGAAAAAAGCAATAAAACCAATGCGGCGATTGTCATGGGGGATGTTATTGGTGTTTTACAAAGACAACCCAAGAACAAGCCAACCAAAGACATCAACATATGCTTCTCTTCAAGCCAGAACATGATAAACGTAAGGCCTGAGAAGCATTAAAACATGTCTCTCTGGGGACGTTTGTCAATGCCATTTCCTATTTTCGCAGGTTGTTGAGAGCAACCAGGCAGGTTATCCCTGGTCTGTAAAGATTCCCAGCGAAGCCTTCGATAAATCACGTCAAGAAAACAATGGAAGTGCATTTGTTGGAGTTTTACGATTCATGAACATGGGAAATAAGGTTTGCCTCTGTGTTTTTTTTTCCACTCTGATTCTTCAAAAATTCTACTTGGATAAATGTTTCTTGATCTGGTAAACATTTATATTTGATTGCTCTGTTATGGTTTCTGATTTAGGATGAAACTGAAACTCACACTGTTTTGAACAATGAGAGTTATGGAATAACGATGGGTGCCAACATCTTCAACCTTACGGACAATATTGACATGACCATTAAAAAGATAAATCTGGTAATGAAGGTTTTTGTTGCAAAACTTATTATATTACACTGTGAAATCAAAATGAAAATAAACGTGTCCTTAACAGGTTGGAAATGTGTCCTGCGTTTCTTGGGATGGCAAAGGTACATTTATGATCCTATTAACAAACCCAGTATATTTTCTATAACTAATATGTATAATTAATTTCATTCATCTCTCTCTTTTCTTTGAAGGAAAGCTTAATTGGACGACGTTCGGCTGTGAGACAGAAATCAACAACAACACTATAAAGTGCTCCTGCTCACATCTGACGTTCTTTGCAGTGCTGATGGTGAGAAGCTTCTCAGAGAAGAAGAACTTACACTTTCATAATTCATGTTCTGAAATCAAAATCAGAGTCTTTTAGTCCATGTCTATATGCTAGTGAACTCAAAAGGTGTCAAAATCCAAAATCCTTGGTCAGGACAGACACTCCTGGATTTTTTAATCTTTTAGATTTTTCAATCTAAGAGTTTTTCCCTGGATATATAAAGATTAATAATAATAATAATAATAAATAACAATGAAAAAAAAAACATACTGTATATATGCATCTAAAAATAAAGGCTCTTTCTTCTGTGAATGCAAAAAAAAAAAAAAAAAAAAAGTTCAAAAATGTTTCTAGATCAAGAGACCTCAAAAAAAAAAAAAAAAGAATCAAACATCAAGCACATGATAAAAATAAATAAATTAATTAAAAAAAAATTAAATACAGTAGCTGCACTTACATGCACCCAAAAATGATGACTCAATTAGGATTGAAAATTTGGATTGGCATTTCGGATTGAAAGTGGTGTAGACCTGAAATAATCCAATCAATAGGAAAGAAATATTGCAAATTTCTTCGTAACTGGATTCAAAACTACCTTGTGCAAATGTGCAGCACCGCGAATCTACATTTTACTTCTTATGAACTGGTCAGGGGTTGAGGTTGAATATTCACCAAATATTTGCTAAAAAAAACTCTTCTGAGATTTGTCCATTTTTAGGTAGCCTATGTCATCTAGGCAATTATACATATTTTTTATATGTTTTTCTTCAGTTCTGAACGTGTCGGCTGATGCACTGTGCAAGTGCTGAAGTTTTGCTTTAAATATATATGGATTATCTGCGCAAACTGCAAAAAGTGAATTGGATTCCAAAATTAAGGGTTCATATAAACAACACTTTTAGAATCTGAAATCAGACTGGATTTGATTGGACTGATTGTGCATGTAAACACACACATTTGGCCAAGTCAGTCAGTGACCATCTGTCAGCTCTCAGTTATGATAACTAGAGCCATGAAATGAATGTGGAGCAGCTCAGATTAGTACTTGATGAGAAATATTTGATTTCATATTGGGATGTTTGAAATCTGATTTTTAATTGCAGACTCTGGTGTCTTTAGCACAGTTTAAGATCTCCATTTGCTCTGCATTTAATCTCATTGGTGTCTAGGAGAAACAGTTGAGATCACTTGTGCTTTTTATGTCTTTTCAAGTTTGTGTGTCCTCATTCCTTTTGACATATAACATGATGGCATTGTAGAAATGACAGCAAAAAAACATCCAGCTGATCTGTGCATTTCTGTGTCTTTTCTCTAATAATTCAGTCTCTGCCAGATGCAAACGTCACAGCACCGTATCTGGAATCGTTGACCTTAATTTCTTCTATCGGCTGCGGCATCTCCATGTTTTTTATGGCCATCGGTTTATTCATGCATTTCCTGCTACGGTAGAGTATATTATATAGATAGTGCTGTTTAGTAATCAATAAGCAGTCATATTAAACTAAAAAACAATTTTCACTCAGAAATGGTTATAGTGCATTTACAAAGAATCATCAATGCATTGAATTAACCTTGAAATTTTGAAGTTTATAGACTGAAATACGAAGTATTTCCTTGGAAAGTGATGAGATCAAACCTCTAAAGTATTAAAGTTCAGGTTACATGAACAGTTGTTTTATGTTTTATTAGAAAAGCCAAATCAAATCAGGCCACGAAGATCTTGATGAACATGTTTGTGGCTTTGTTTCTACTGAATGTCTCGTTTTTGTCAAACGAGAGCGTCGCTAACACACAAGACAACGCTGCGTGCGTCTTCATAGCGCTGCTCCTGCATTACTCCATGCTGGCCTCATTCACCTGGTTCTTCATTCAAGCTCTTCATATGTACTTATGGCTCATCAGACAGAACCTCACCATCACAAACTACACGAGGAAGATCACCGTGTTGGGCTGGGGTGAGTTAGACCAACAAAACACCTATTAAGAAAATAAAATTGGCACGAGGTTTAGGTAGTTACATCTGTCTTGAGTGTTTAAAAATAGAGGAGTTTATATCAATTTATCTCTGTGTGTTTTCAGTGTGTGCTGCTCCGATAGTCGTAGCTATTGCTTCTGTAGGAGGATATGAAGCAGTGACCCTGAACGCAACGTCTGGAAAAATCGCACAAATGTAAGTTGGTTTCATACATTTATTGATGTTAAATGATTGCCTTCTTAAATTCAATATTTTGTAATTACAGGTGCTGGACTAAAAATCCTTACATTCACTATATAGTGAACATCGGCTACTATGCTTTAGTTTTCGTCTTCACGACAGGAATCTTCATCATGATCGTCACTAAGGTCGTTCAGGCCAGAAACATAAAAGCAGTTGACGGCAAGAGAAAGACGTTCAGAAAGCAGCTGATGATGGTGTTGAGTTTGTTCCTGCTCTTCGGTCTGACGTGGTCTGTGGCGTTCTTCAGTTATGGACCGATGCTCATTCCCTCATATTACATATTCACTGTGTTGAACTCATTACAGGGTGAGAAACAATCACATACATCAGTACAGTTGGCTTAGTAGAACGCTTCTATTTTTTCAAATAATTTTTCACAAATAATTAGAGCTAAGGATGATTTAAATGATTTATTATTTAAATTCTCTGATCCTTTTTTCAGGGTTTTTCCTCTTTCTGTATTACTATCACATTCACAATGACGTCGCGGGTCATTTCTCCGATGATCCAGAAAGCACCGACTCCAACACAACCATCACTCAATCCAGCATCACTGCTGTAGAGAATATTTATAAGTAGCATAATTAGGACAGAAGGCCTTCTTTGTCTCAGACTTTCTTAGACTGATTTCTTAAACTGATCTGTCGTTGTTTAAGAGGAAACTGTGTATTCTCACCAAAATCAAGCTCAAAAACTGCACAAAGACAAAAGTCACTTATGAACGACAAAGAACTGTTTAAAATGATGCATGCACATAATAACCCTAAAAAGAATCAATTTTAGTTTTAGTCAAAATAATTGTAGAAGGACTGAATATTATATAACCCAATATCACTGATTCAGTTTATTGAGTTATAATCTTCATTCTGTCCTCTATAATATGATTATGTGCGTGCCAGAGTGACTCAAACAAAACTGAACCTCTTTTACTAAACAAATTTGCATCTTCAGGATGAAAGTAATGTCCACATTCCTTTGGATTCATATGTTTTCATGGTTATTATTAGATATAGCAGCTTAATAAAATCCGCACATATGGATATGGTGTATATTTGGTATATGAAAACATACAAAACTCTGTCAGAAACAACTATTTTTTTTTTTTGCATTATTTAATGTGGGTTACAACTACAGATGCTGTTATCTCTGAATGACTGTCATGAAGCTATAAAATGTCATTGTTCACCATGATGGACTTTCAGAGGCTCCAAAATTATTTATTCACTTCAGTCAGAGTTGTAAATATGTGAATGTACTTCAAATATGTGAAAGATTGCATTTCATTGTTTCTATGAAAAAAAGTTCAAACTTATGAATATGAATGTAAATATTGATTTAAATGTTTAAAATTTAAAACTTTGATTTAAAAATTAATTTAAATATTGTCTAATTGCCTCTAATAAAGGTTAAACTTTTACTAACATTTTGTTGCTACTTTTATTAAGTATATGCCAGAGGTGGAAAGTAACGAATTACATTTACTCGCGTTACTGTAATTGAGTAGCTTTTTTGTGTACTTCTACATTTTAAAGTAATTTTTAAAATCTGTAATTTTACATTTACTTAAGTATATTTTGTTTGAAGTATTGTACTTCGCTACATTTTAAAACACATTAATTACTGAGTAAAAAAAGTGAAGTGAAGTGGACCCCGGGTCATGCTCCCTCTTAAGGTTTAATTATTTGTTTGTTTGCTTAAATGTTTATTTTTGTAAAATGGTCTTTTCTGCTATCCACCACACATTGATTGCGTAACTGCAATAAAGTAACAGTTAACAATTACTTGTTTACAGATATATAATGTATTTTATATTATTTAGACACTTTGTGTTAGAGAAATTAGTTTGGCAGAATGTTCTAATTCAACACGCTATGAGAAGTCAATCTAACTTTTCTTATATTGATATTGTTTATTTCTTACTCCTTAACAGTTCTTCAGGCTCTTAATGATTTAATCTATGCCATCATTGGAATATCTGAAGGCCAGGTTTTTCATCATTCATCATTAGAAACCATTGGCTCTCGATTTTACTTGCTCTTATGAAAAAGTACTTAACTGTAGCATTTGTTATAATAAGGCTAGCCTATTAATCATAACCAGGTCAATAATATATATATATTTTTTATTAATCTATATTGCATTTGTTATGAGATGTCCTAGCCCGGAGGCATGCGACTCCGTTTCCTTCGGCCTAGATGATGTGTTATTCACAGCAGCATCCGACTCTGAGGATTTCGGGCCTGCTTTAGCCGATGCTCTCCCTAGCGGCCAGGAAGCGCAGCCTTCTGCGGCCTACTCAGAGCTCCTGGACGTGCTTTTGCACGCCACTGAAAAGCTCTCCATTGATTGGCCCGATGAGCCCCGCGAATCTCAGTCGTCTAAGCTTGACTAGAGATTCCTTAGTGGCCCAAATTCTAGGCCTGAACGGAGGAAGCTACCATTTTTCAGTGATTTGCATCACGAGATCTCCAGATCCTGGAAACAGCCTTTCTCCTCCCGCCTTACTAACGTGGCAGCCGCTGACTTCACCAACCTAGTGGGTTCTGTGGAGCAGGGCTACACCACCATTCTGGTGATTGAGGACACACTAGCCTCTCACCTTTCACCATCTTTGGCGCCTTCATGGAAGTCCCGCCCCCTCCTTCCAACCAAACCATGTAGGATCACTTCCGCCCTTATAGGGAAGTCCTACATTGCAGCTGGTCAGGCAGGCATGGCCCTCCACACTATGGCCATCCTCCAAGCCTACTAGGTGGATGTCCTCAAAGAGATGGATGAGGGTGGCGGGCTGTCTCCAGAGGCAGTCAAAGAGCTCCGTAAAGCCACGGACCTGGCCCTGAGAGCCACTAAACACACTGATCGTGCTGTAGGACACTCTATGGCCGGGTTCGGTAGCTGCAGAGCGTCACCTATGGCTTAATCTCCCGGAGATTCGGGAGAAAGAGAAAGTTTTTCTCCTTGACGCCCCCATTTCTCAAACTGGACTATTTGGGAAGGCAGTCAGCTCTGTGGTGGAGAACTTTCGATCTGCCAAGTCTCAGTCAGCTGCCCTCAGGCAGTTTATGCCTAGGACAGCGAGGGACCACTCTAAAACCCCCTCCTCCTCCTTGTCTAGAGAGCACTCCTTGCCTAGAAAGGAGGCCGCCAGTAGGAGCAGCGCCCCGGGTTCATCCCCCTCCGGGATGGGGAGCCCGCGGCCAACCATTGCCCCACCGGCGACCACGCAGGAGGATTGATCTGAAGCGGCCTGACAGGCCTGCCGCTTCAGCTCCATTGAGTCGCTCCTGACTCTCGGGTCGGGATGAGGAGATTTTTGGGTTCTCCGCACAATTCGGTCTGGCTACACACTCCAGTTTGGCTGCAATCCTCCCCGCTTCGACGGGGTTCACCTGACAGTAGTAAGCAGCGCCTCAAAGGCTTCTGTGCTACAGCAGGATCTGTCCTCCCTCCTCCTCAAGGGGGCGATAGAGGAAGTCCCTCAATCGGACCTGGAATGAGGCTTTTTCAGTCGCTATTTTCTTGTGGCGAAAAGGGATGGCGGTCTACGACCCATTCTGGACCTGCGTCGTCTCAACCTCTCCCTTTACAAAGGGAAGTTCAAGATGTTGACGTTAAAGACTATTATGTCTCAGATTCGTGGGGGAGGCTGGTTTGTCACTGTCGATCTGAAAGATGCCTATTTTCATATTCAGGTCGTTCGGCGGCACAGGAAGTTCCTTCGGTTCGCTTTTGGAGGCAAGGCTTACCAATACAAGGTCCTTCCCTTTGGCCTGGCTTTGGCTCCGAGGACGTTCACAAAGTGCATGGATGCTGCTCTGGCCGCTTTGAGGCTCCAGGGCATTCGTGTACTCAACTACCTTACCTCAACGATTGGCTTATGTTGGCCCACTCCAGGGAGTCAGTGAGCCATCACAGGGATGTCGTCCTACGCCACATTCGTGCTCTTGGCCTCAGATTGAACACCAAGAAGAGTGTTCTCTCCCCCTTCCAACAAACTGTGTTTTTGGGAGTGCACTTAGATTCTGTTCAAATGCAGGCCCGTCTGGCTCCTGCACGGATTTCCGGCCTCAATACATGTTTGGCCAGTTTCAAACTAGTCCATCGTGTCTCCGTGAGCACTTGTCGCAGGCTCTTAGGCCTCATGGCTGCAGCCTCCCCTGTGCTGCCTCTGGGGTTGCTTCACATGAGGCCATTCCTTTGGTGGTTGAAACTTTCAGGGATCCACTTCGCAGGACCAGCCACTCGCCTAGTAAGGGTGTCGTGCAGTTGTCTTTGTGCCCTTTTAATATGGCGAGATCCCCTTTTTCTCCAGAGTGGAGTCAGAATGGGCGCGATTCACCATCGTCAGATGGTCACGATGGACGCATCCCTGACAGGCTGGGGCGCGGTCTTCGAGGGCAGACCGGCGTGCGGAGTTTGGGCAGGAAAGTTCCTCTCATGGCACATAAACTGCCTGGAGTTGAGAGCTGTCTTCCTGGCATTGATTCACTTTCTCCCCTCACTCAAGGGGTGTCATGTGATTGTCAGGACGGACAACATGGCCGTAGTGTCCCATATAAATCACCAAGGGGGTTCATGGTCGCGCACCCTGAACAGGCATGCACGCCGTCTCCTCCTTTGGGCTCAGGACAAGTTCCTCTCCTTGAGAGCGGTTCACGTCCCAGGAGTATTGAACCTCACAGCCGACTTTCTGTCGAGACAGAAGCTCAGGTCGGGGGAGTGGATGTTGAACTGCCAAACGGTAGCCCAGATTTGGAATGTGTTCAGCAAAGCAGAAGTGGTCCTCTTTGCGTCGCAGGTGTCGTCCCAATGCCCACTTTGGTTCTCCCTGAGTTCCCCGGCACCTCTGGGCATAGATGCGTTCGCTCACCCTTGGCTGGACATGAGGCTGTACGCATTTCTGCCCATCAAGCTGATTCCAGCAGTTCTGTGCAGGGTCAAGGAGAGCGGTGCCCGTCTCCTTCTCGTAGCCCCGTTCTGGCCATCTCGGAGCTGATTCCTCTTCTGTATCAGTCCCCTTGGGAAATTCCGATCAGGCAGGACCTGCTCTCTCAGCTTCAGAGCAAGATCTGGCACCCTCAACCCGAGATCTGGAAGCTGTGGGTATGGCCCATCCAGGGTCACAGGTTTTGACTTCTGGCCTTCCTGCTGAGGTTCAGGAGACTATTGCTAGTGCTAGAGCCCCCTCCACTAGAAAGCTGTACTCTTCCAAATGGAAGGTCTTTGAGTCTTGGTGTTTAGCCCACGCAGTGGACCCAGTCGGTTGCCCTATTGGTTCAGTGCTAGAGTTCCTGCAAGAGAAACTTGCGGCAGGGGCAGCTGCTACCACCTTAAGAGTTTATGTTGCAGCCATCGCCTCTCGAAGAGAGCTGGATGAGATTCCCCTGGGGAATGCATGGTGTCCGGCGTCTGAGACCAGTACGCCCCATTGGAGTTCCTTCTTGGGACTTATCAGTCGTCCTTGAGGGTCTTATGGTAGCCTCATTTGAGCCCTTAGAGTCACCTCCAGAACGGATTCTGACTCTCAAGGTTACTCTTTTGTTGGTGCTAACGTCTTTGAAAAGAGTTGGGGACTTGCAAGCTCTCTCTGTAAGCGAGATATGTATGGATTTTGCCCCGGGTCTGGTCAAGGTGACATTACGGCCTAGGACTGGCTGTGTTCCTAAGGTTTTGTCCGCATCGTTTCGCTCTCAGGTGGTCACACTTCACTCTTTCCATCCTCCTCCTTTTTATTTATTTATGTTTTATTTGTTAGGGACGGATACAATAAACATAGATGAAACTGAAACAACAGTCATCCCATGCATGTACCATAGTGCTTATAGCCAAAGCTAATTCACAACACTTGTCCCTAGGAGGGCTTTTATAAATTACAATTACAAAAATAAACAACAAGTAGTACACAAATTTATAATACAAATACACTAAACATGACTACAAGTTTGTTGATTTGTCAACCAAGATTTTGTGGCTTTTTTAAAATAATTATAATTTGCAGTAGATTTTAAATAATCAGGCAACAAATTAAAAAAATTGTACACCTTTCACTGAGAGGGCAGTCTGAGCAAATGATGTTTTACAATGTATAACTCTACAGTTTCCACTAGAAGCCGCTCTAGTGGTTCTACTGCTTCCCTGTAATCTCACAAAAAAATTACATAAAGGCATAGGAGCAAGTCCATTTAAACATTTAAAAACAAGCTTTACATAATGAAAAAAGACAAAATGAGCAAAGCTAAAAATCATATTTACTGAGGATCTGACAATGATGGTATCTTATTTGCTTTCTATCTAAACCTTTCAGAGCTCTGTTATAAAGACATTCAACCTGATTAGTTATGCATTGATTTGTCTGAGACCAAATAGATAATCCATATACTATATGTGATAATATCATCGAATTTAAAAACAAAAAAGCATGATCATATGTTAAACAATTTCTTATTATTCTAAAGCTGGTAAGATTTGCCTTAATTGTTTTACATAACTTTTTAACATGACTTTTAAAATTTAACTGAGAATCTAAAATCATACCAAGATATTTTATATCTGATACTTGTTCTATAATCTCATTTTTAATTCTAATATTTAATGATTCTGTTACCGGCAATTTTGTTATTGAATAACATATGGACTTTGTCTTCTTAATATTTAGAGTTAAAAAAGAGGCATCGAGGGGGCGCTAGCGAGCCATGGATCGATAGGTCGAACTCCTTCACAGCTCCCGCAAAAATCAAAGATAAATTGACATTTTGAAGGACTATATCTGCATAAAGTTCCATTCAAAGTATAGTTAAAGTTTCCTAAATACGTATCGGTGACAAGATGAAATCGAGTTCGAAGCAACAAACCTCAAGGGCGAAAAAGCAGTGCGAAACAGGCCCCATTTCACCGAGCTCTCCTGAGGACGCTGGGCCATTGGAGGAGGTTTCGCAACGATCGACAGATGCTACTATTCTGGAGGCCATTAACTCGTTACGTTCCGATCTACGAGCTACCAAGGTAGAAATATGCCAGACAATCGACACTCGGATTGAAGAAATGGCTTCTACTGTCAGAGGGGAAATCTCCGCTCTTAAATCAGAAACCCAGGCGGCTATTCAGGCCTTGCAAGCTACGACAGCGCAACAAGGCTCTACCCTCACCGATCTTGAACAGTCGGCCACACATTCATCGGACGCTGTATCCAAGCTTCAGTCAGAGGTGAAACGCCTATGCTCAGAAGTGAACGCGCTGACAGATAAGTGCATGGATCTGGAGGGACGATCTAGAAGACAAAATGTGCGGATTGCCAGACTAAAAGAGGGGACCGAGCGGGGCAAGGAGATGAATACATTTGTTTCTGAGCTTCTGAAAGAGGTGCTGTCCATGGATGAAAACCCGCTTGTAGATCGTGCTCACAGGGCGCTGCGTACGCGCCCGAATGACACCGACCCGCCGCGCTCAATCATAGTGCGACTCCACTACTTTCGGGATGTGACAACCATCCTCAGGAAAGCTGCAGAACGACGGGACCTAATCTACAGTGGCCAAAAGATCCGCATATTTCCGGATTTTACTCCTGAAGTAGCAAAGCGCCGAGCAGCGTTCTATAGAGCAAGAGAATTACTCCGTGACAAGCCAGGGGTACGGTATGGAACATTATTCCCAGCGAAGTTGAGAGTAACTTTCAATGGCACAGAGACGGTGTTCACTGATGCGAGAAAAGCCGAAGAGTTCGCCGAGCTGCACTTTGGCACTGGCCAAAAAGATGCTGACGGTAGTGGTTGATATTAACAACGGCGCTCTGGGTATGTGCTTCCTCACTGAGATTACATTCTAGGTTCTTTAACAGTTTGTGGTGACTGTTCACTCCAGTGTTTTATTTTTGCACCGTCACTGATATTCTGCATATTTCTAATAAGTTCAAGTTCTCAAAATGTTAATTCTGGATTTCAGAATATATGCTATTTGTGGGGCAGTTTTAGGCTTCTACTGTTAGAAGTGTTCAATAAGGGAAGTAGTGATTGTTCATGTCTGCTAATTGTTTTGTTTTTGTTTTTGCCTGTTTTTCTTGTTACTTCCTTAGCGGGGTCGCGCCTTACTCTGAAGGCTTCTCAGTATAGGCAAGACATTGGGCATGTTAAGGGGTGGGTAATGTCGGGACTTTTATATTTTCTGTGTATCCAATTATTTCACACAATGGTATATGCAGTAGCTTGGTATGTTCCTGCGCTATACAGCAGCAGAATAACATAATGCAATCTGAGAAGGGGAGACAATTTACTGTGGTCACTTGGAATGTTAAAGGACTGAATCAACCAGTCAAAAGGGGTAAGGTTTTGGCACATTTAAAATCACTATCAAGTGATATAATATTTCTTCAAGAAACACACCTAAATAAAAATGAGTATATTAAGTTAAGGTGTAGGTGGATTGGTCAAATGTACCATGCTACTTGTGCAGTTAGGTCAAGAGGAGTGGCCATTCTCTTCAGAAAAGGCACACCGTTTATCCATAAGTCAACTATTGCGGATAAAGAGGGCAGATACTTAATAATAGTTGGAGAACTGTATGCACTACCCATAACATTGGTAAATATTTATGGGCCTAATACTGACTCGCCCTCATTTTATAAGCATGTTCTTGCTCAGATCCCTGATATTTTGCACACTAATTTACTTGTTGGGGGTGATCTGAATTTAGTTTTGGACCCATATTTAGATCGTTCATCTTCTCGCAGAGCTCCTTCTTCAAAATCCAGTATCTTTTTGAAAGAATATTGTAATAACTCTAATCTGTTTGATATTTGGAGAATTTTTAATACACAGGACAGAGCATACTCTTTTCATTCTAATGTTCATAATGTATATACACGAATAGATTACTTCTTGGTAGATGCTAAATTGATGTCCCTCACTAGTAAAGTCGTGTATCATGACATTGTGATCTCAGATCATGCTCCTCTCTCATTTTCTCTAAACGTTTCTAGCATGCCTCATTGTGATAGGATATGGAGACTTGACCCACAGCTCCTAAAGCAACCAAAGTTTTGTGATTTTATAAAAGAACAAATCTCTTTTTTCTTTGAGATGAATGATCGCCCTGAAACATCCCCCTCAATACTTTGGGAGACTATGAAAGCTTATATCAGGGGTTGTATTATTTCTTACCAGGCCGCAAGGAAAAAAAGAAAAAGGGCTAAATTGGTAGAGCTGGAACAGCAAATAAATTGTTTAGACAAAGAAAACGCTGTACGTCCATCCATAGAGACTTATAAGAAAATACTTTCTTTAAGATTTAAATATAATCAGATACTTTCAGATCATATCATCAGAGGATTCCTATACACGCAACAAAAATGTTTTGAATTTGGTGACAAACCCCATAAGTTACTGGCAAGACAAATTAGGAAAATAGAAAGTGATCGAACCATAATTAAAGTCAAGTCAGAAAATGGTGACATTTTAACATCACATAATGAAATCAATGAGAGATTCAAACAATTTTACGAAGAATTATACTCTTCTAGGTCCTCAAATGATGATCTAGTTGTCAAAGATTTCTTAGACAGTTGTGACCTTCCCATCTTAGTCCAAGAAGATCGTAATGCCCTCAATGCTGAGCTCTCGGTTTCAGAAATATTAGATACTATCAAGACAATGAAATGTGGGAAAGCCCCTGGCCCAGACGGCTATCCCAGTGAGTTTTATAAAGAATTTGGCGATCTACTCTCACCTCATCTATTCAAAATGTACACTCAAGCATATAATGTTGGCAGGTTACCTCCTACTTTAAATGAAGCCATCATAACAGTCTTGCCTAAGAAAGGGAAGGATCCAGTAGAAGTAAGTAGCTATAGGCCAATATCACTTTTGCCATGTGACCAAAAAATCCTGGCTAAGGCTTTATCCATTAGACTTAGTTCTGTAATGGACAAACTTGTTCATCCCGATCAGACAGGGTTTATTCCTAATAGGCACTCGTCTTCGAATCTCAGACGTCTTTTTAATATAATTTACTCTCAAAATACACACACAGATGATCTGGTCATTGTTTCTCTTGATGCAGAGAAAGCTTTTGACCAATTAGAATGGTCCTATCTTTTCGCAGCTCTAAGAAAATTTGAAATTGGTGATAATTTTGAAAGGTGGATAAGAACTCTTTATCATAAGCCATGTGCAAGGATTCTTACTAATAGAACTATTTCTCCTCCTTTCAGTCTATATAGAGGTTCTAGACAGGGCTGCTCATTATCCCCTCTACTCTTCACTTTGGCCCTTGAGCCCCTTGCACAGTCTATTCGCGCTAACCCCAACATACATGGATATAGCACAAATAGTACAGTAAGCAAAATATCATTATATGCTGATGATATCCTGTTATATATCACTAAACCTCAGTCTACTATTTCAACAATCTTAGAAACGGTTTGTCATTACGGTACATTTTCAGGTTACAGGGTCAACTGGTCTAAGAGTGAATTAATGCCTATAAAGTTCAGAGATATTTCTGTTCTCCAAACCTTCCCATTTAAAATAACACAATATAAACTCACATATTTGGGAATTGAGGTCACAAAAGATTTTCAGTCATTATTTAAAGCTAATTTCCCCCCTTTAGTGACTAAACTGCAAAATAATATTCAGTTCTGGAGATCCTTGCCCATTTCTTTAATAGGAAGGGTTAATATTATTAAAATGATCTTTCTCCCACAAATTCTTTATCTTTTTCAAAATATCCCAATATTTTTACCGAAGATTTTTTTCAAACAACTAGACTCCATTATTATGCCCTTTTTGTGGGATTACAAAGCCCATAGAATAAGTAAAGCACACCTTTGTAAGCCGAAAGCTGCTGGTGGAATGGCACTTCCAAACTTTGCCCTTTACTACTATGCTTGTGCTCTTCAGACTATTATAATGTGGCTAGATCATACTGTAGCACTCTCAATCTGGATCCAAATGGAAAGAGAGGCATGTAGACCATACGATATTGGTGCAGTCATACTGTCCCCTATAAAGATAGACAAGTCAGTATATAAACATAACTGTATAATTCATAGTACAATTCGTATTTGGAAGCAGATTAAATCAAAATTTGCAATAAAGCCATTGTCTTTCCTGTTACCAATCAGCGGGAACCCTTCATTTAGCCCTTCTACTATGGATGCTGCTTTTACAAAATGGAGGGACTTAGGTCTTCAGACTATTGGAAACCTATTTATAAATGGCACTTTTTCCACCTTTAGACAGCTGCAGGATAAATATGGTTTGCAGGCAAGTAACTTTTTTAGATATTTGCAGATTAGGGATTATGTAAGAAAGCACATACCCTGTCTTAACGAGGCTACTCCTGCTAGTTTGGATGATCTTTTGGGGCTTGGAGGTGGGGTCAGTCATCTGATATCTTTATTGTACAAAGAATTGTTGTCAAAGAATTTACCTTCTACAGAGAGTTTAAAATTGCAGTGGGAGCAAGAATTGGGGGAGGAGATATGTTCAGAATCCTGGGCTGATGCACTAGAGAATATTCATACATGCTCGGTCAACTCTAGGCATTGCCTTATTCAATTTAAGATTATCCATCGACTCCATTATACTAAAACAAAATTACATAGACTTTTTCCAGATGTCTCCCCATTTTGTGATAAATGTCAGACTGATGTAGCTACTCCCTTGCATAGTTATGTTCTTTGTCCTAAATTAATTTCATTCTGGACTGAAGTATTTAAAACTCTGTCAGATATTTTACACTGTGTATTAGAGCCTGACCCACTTCTTGTGATATTTGGAATTTCTGACAAAATCATGTCACTTAAAAAATCTCAACAACAATTGATGTCCTATGGACTCATTGTGGCAAAGAAACTTATCCTAAGGTTTTGGAAAACGACAGAAACCCCATCAGCTAAACTTTGGTTGGAAGAAATGATTAAGGTACTACATCTGGAAAGAATTAGATTCCTGTTGGCAAACAGATTGGATAACTTTGATAAGATTTGGTCTCCTCTTCTCATATATTTTGATAATGCAGGCTGAGTAATCATGCGATGTTGACCGTACCATTAGTGTGGCATGATTTAAGTCCCTAGGTTGGGGAGGGAGGTAAGGGGTTGTTTTGTTTCGTTCCATACGTTTGTTGTGCTTGTATGTTCAGTTTTTTTTTCTTACATGCTACTTAGTTTTGTTTTTCTTTCTATTTTTGTTTTATGTATACATAACTGAAATCATGGTATGTAACAATAACTGTTGGATTGTTTCATTGAATACCTTAATAAAAAGATTTAAATACAAAAAAGAGGCATCAAGCCAAGCTGACACTTTCTCTAAGTTTCTTGATAACTTTTCTTCAATTTCCACACAATTCCTACCAGATACATAGATGACCGTGCCATCAGCATACATTTGGAGACTTGCATCAGGACACACTTCTGGAAGATCATTAATATAAATACTAAAAAGAATCGGACCCAAAATTGTTCCCTGAGGAATTCCTATATCGATATTATAAGGAACTGACTTAACATTATTAATGACAACACGTTCTTCAGGCGAGGATGAAAGGCTTCACTTACTCTGTCTTGTCCGAGCTTTGAATATCTATGTGGACCGCTCCAGCCATTGGAGGAAATCTCCTCAGTTGTTGGTATGTTTCGGTGCTGGCCGCCGTGGGCTTGCCACATCTTGCTGGCATATGAGGTGTGTGGTCTTTCTTCACCTCTCAGCGTTCGGGCGCATTCTACTAGGAGCGTGGCTTCCTCTCAAGCTCTTTTTAGAGGGGTCCCCCTAGAGGATATTTGTGTAGAGGCAGGATGGTCCTCTCCGCACACTTTTATCAGGTTCTATAACTTGGATCTTGACACGGCTCCAGGTTCCCAGGTTTTATCTGCTTGAGCCAGCCATGTAAACTGACTGGTTCGTAACAGGCCAGATGGGGCAGCGTTTTATTAGCTTGGCGTGTTTGGTATATCGTTCCCAAAGCATCTTAGCTTACGCAGCGTTGAGTGAACCTATGAAAGAGAACGTCTCAGGTTACTCGCGTAACCCTTGTTCTCGGAGTAGGGAACGAGACACTACGTTTGCTGCCAAGCTCCTCACGCTGCCGACAAGGGGCTTTTTCGGCAGAGAAATCTAAGGAGCAGACGGCACGTTTGCCAGTATAAGGAGGTGACGTAAGAACATCGAAGACGGCATCCGTGCCATCAGCCAATGAATTGGCGTGATTCTATAAGGGCTTCAGACAATCGGCACACCTAGAGGGCGTTCCCAAAGCGTCTTAGCTTATATTGCCTGTTTTTGCTCTATTTCGACAACAAAAATAATCCCAAACACTGTTTTGCATCTCTGAGCAGCATGACAGTGTTTCGTTCCTGAATGAATCAACTGTTTAAATGATTTGGTCTCACTTATTAACAGTGACTTAGTGACACCTACTGGCGGTTTTAATTTCACATTTAAATAGTATCTTTTGATTGATTGATTATTATTTTTTTTTATAATTTCAAATGAGTATTCAACATTTTATGTCTTATATATCAAAACATTATTTCTGCATTTGTAACTGCAGGTTAAATGCATTCATGTCCTGCATTTAACAGTGTGTAAATACATCTAAATGCCACTTCAGATGCAGCTTCTGTGTTTCCTCTGCATCGCAAAGATGGATTTTGTTGATATTGATTTAATTTGCCTGGTAACAGCCCAAATGTGTTATTATTCTAAATTACTGATTCCTTTAATTAAAAACAACTAGTTTGAGATTTATAGGCCTATCCCAGTGGTGTCAAACTCAGTTCCTGGAGAGCCGTAGCCCTGCCGAGTTCAGTTCCAACCCTGCTCCAACACACACCATATAGTTTTCAAATAATCTTAAATTATTAGATTAGCTGGATCAGATGTGTTTAATTAGGGTTATATCTATACTGTGTAGGGCTGTGGCCCTCCAGGGACTGAGTTTGAGACCCTTGGCCGATCCCATTTTTGCGTCCCTCCCACTGTTAAAAAGTAACCAAGTAATTTTAGTAATGAGCTACTTTTTACTTGAGTAGATTTTTAGACTGATAAGTTTACTTGTATTTAAGTAAAATTTCATTAATGTAATGGTACTTTTACTTGAGTAAAATATTGTCATACTCTTTCTACCTGCATTTATATTGTTCTCTGTGAACAAAGATGACTTGATAAACTGGACCTGAATGTAGCCAGATACTGCAATTCTCAGGTAAAGCACATATAAACATAATTTGCATGATTTCAAATGAACTGTATGCCACAACTATATGTTGAGACTCATAATCCAGCAGCTTTAGGTGTGGACAGATCTAAACTCTCTAAACTCTTGGACTGTGGACTTTATTTCAAGAATGTTATGAGAAAATTATTAAAGATTTATTTCCGAAGCCTGCAGATAACAAAGCTAACGTGTGTCTCAAATAGGCCACTGTCTTTGGGAATTATGCCTCGACAAAAGAAGAATTTGTTGTGGCTGATGATCATCTGTTGTTTTACATGGCAGATAAGTATGTTACCTTGAAAAATGGATTCATCAACAAATATATGCCAATGAACGTGTTGTTAGGTGAACATTAGAAAACAAATTAAAGTAAAAAAAAAAAAGGCAAAAAAATATGATTAAAAACAAAGATTGTGGCTGTGGGCATCTAAATCGTGACATCTAGTAATAGAGCTTTATATAATGTCATACATTGTTATATGATAAACTCAAATGTTGTTTTTGTTTGTGCAGCCAACTCAGAAAATATGATCCAAATGAACATCCAAGTCAGTTTGACAGATGAATATTTCCATAACAAAAGTAGCTCACCATATCCAGGTAGACAGGAAATATACTGCTAACATGTCTGTGTGAATACTGCGTATTAATTATCTGAGAGCACTCGTGATGACTGAAACTCATTGAGTTCATTTCATTTCAATCAGATAATAACATATATAATTTTCACATGAATGTCGAACTAAACATCAAGCTTGTTAATCCTGGAGAGATATGTAAAAACGCAGTATATGACAAAGGCGCATGCAGCGGTAAGTCTGTTTTAAAATGTATAAATTGCTTTTCAGTTGTTTCTATTGCCTGTTTCATACAAATTAAAGTTTAATCAAAAACAGTACAATGTGAACAGACATTATATATTTTTTTCTCTAATGAAAAATAACTAAGTTGGGTTAATTCTAAGTCTTTAACATAGAATGTACTTGCTTTGAAAATCATGCTGAGTTTAAATAAACACTTATTGAAAGCATGACAAAATTACTTATGGCAATAATATGATTGTTCTATATCGATAATAAATGTGTGAACTGATGAACAGTTCTATAATGTTGAAATGACGGTTGCTTGGTTTATAAATAACCAACATATTGTATATCATGTAACATATCATATATATTAGTTTAAATTATTGCACAGTAGCAATAAATTGCATCCATTGTTTATTTCTTTGTTGAAGGGAAAGAAGGAAGCAGATATATTTTGCATTTTAAAGAGGGCAAATGGATGTGCGTGACTTGTGTTGATGGAACATCAACCACCATTACACCACTGTCACACACTACATCTCACAATCCAACTACCAGTTTTGCATCATATACAGCAACTCCCAACCCATCTATCAGTTTCATACAAGACAAAACAACTCCCTACCCAACTACCAGATTCACACCAGTTAAAACAACTCCTAACCTAACAACCAGTTTTGTGGCAGGTACATCAACTCCCATGTTAACTACTAGTTTCGCATTAAATACAACAACTCAGGACCCAAATACCAGTTTTGCATCATATATGACAACTCCCAAGCCATCTACAAGTTTCACATCAGATAAGACAACTTCCGAGTCAACTATCAGTTTAGCACTTGAAACGACAACTCCCAATCCAACTACTAGTTTTGCATCAGATAAAACAACTCCCAAGCAAAATAACAGTTTTGCACCAGATATGACAACTCCTGTGCAAACTACTAGTTTCGCATCATATACGACAACTCCCGATTCAACTACCAGTTTCACATCAGATAATACAACTTCCGACCCATCTATCAGTTTATCACCAGATATGACAACTCCCAACCCAACTACCAGTTTCACATCGTATACGACAACTCCCAACCCATCTACCAGCTTCATACCAAATAAAACAACTCCCAACCCAACTACCAGTTTTGTGAGGTATACGGCAACTGACCCAACTGCCAGTATCACGCCAGATACAGAAACTACCAACAGTTCAACACCACATACGACAACTAACAATCCAGCTACCAGTTCAACACCACATACGACAACTCACAATCCAGCTACCAGTTCAACACCACATATGACAACTCAAAATCCAACCACCAGTTCAACACCACATATGACAACTAACAATCCAACTACCAGTGTCACGTCACACACGACAACTAACAATCCAACTACCAGTTTGACATCACACACGACAACTAACAATCCAACTACCAGTTTGACGTCACACACGACAACTAACAATCCAACTATCAGTTCAACACCACATATGACA
Organism: Acrossocheilus fasciatus; assembly: GCA_036784905.1. Lineage (NCBI taxonomy): Eukaryota > Metazoa > Chordata > Actinopteri > Cypriniformes > Cyprinidae > Acrossocheilus > Acrossocheilus fasciatus. The sequence goes on from CM071954.1 coordinate 1,275,302, forward strand.
ACTCAAAATCCAACTACCAGTTTCACATTACATACGACAACTAACAATCCAACTACCAGTTCAACACCACATACGACAACTAACAATCCAACTACCAGTTCAACACCACATACGACAACTAACAATCCAACTACCAGTTTCACATCACATACGACAACTCAAAATCCAACTACCAGTTCAACACCACATATGACAACTCAAAATCCAACTACCAGTTTCACATTACATACGACAACTCAAAATCCAACTACCAGTTCAACGCCACATACGACAACTCACAATCCAACTACCAGTTCAACACCACATACGACAACTCACAATCCAACTACCAGTTCAACACCACATACAACAACTAACAATCCAACTACCAGTGTCAAGTCACACACGACAACTAACAATCCAACTACAAGTTTGACATCACACACGACAACTAACAATCCAACTACCAGTTTGACGTCACACACGACAACTAACAATCCAACTACCAGTTCAACACCACATATGACAACTCAAAATCCAACTACCAGTTTCACATTACATACGACAACTAACAATCCAACTACCAGTTTCACATTACATAAGACAACTCAAAATCCAACCACCAGTTCAACACCACATACGACAACTCACAATCCAACTACCAGTTTGACATCACACACGGCAACTAACAATCCAACTACCAGTGTCACGTCACACACGACAACTAACAATCCAACTACCAGTTTGACGTCACACACGACAACTAACAATCCAACTACCAGTTTCACGTTACTTATGGCAACTCATAATCCAACTACCAGTTTGACGTCACACACGACAACTAACAATCCAACTACCAGTTTGACGTCACACACGACAACTAACAATCCAACTACCAGTTTCACGTTACTTATGGCAACTCATAATCCAACTACCAGTTTGACGTCACACACGACAACTAACAATCCAACTACCAGTTTGATGTCACACACGACAACTAACAATCCAACTACCAGTTTGAAGTTACTTATGGCATCTCATAATCCAACTACCAGTTTGACGTCACACACGACAACTAACAATCCAACTACCAGTTTCACGTTACTTATGGCAACTCATAATCCAACTACCAGTTTGACGTCACACACGACAACTAACAATCCAACTACCAGTTTCACGTCACACACGACAACTAACAATCCAACTACCAGTTTGAAGTTACTTATGGCATCTCATAATCCAACTACCAGTTTCACGTCACACACGACAACGAACAATCCAACTACAAGTTTGACGTCACACATGACAACTAACAATCCAACTACCAGTTTGACGTCACACACGACAACTAACAATCCAACTACAAGTTTGAAGTTACTTATGGCATCTCATAATCCAACTACCAGTTTCACGTCACACACGACAACGAACAATCCAACTACAAGTTTCACGTCACACACGACAACTAACAATCCAACTACCAGTTTGACGTTACTTATGGCATCTCATAATCCAACTACCAGTTTCACGTCACACACAACAACGAACAATCCAACTACAAGTTTGACGTCACACACGACAACTAACAATCCAACTACCAGTTTGACGTCACACACGACAACTAACAATCCAACTACCAGTTTGAAGTTACTTATGGCATCTCATAATCCAACTACCAGTTTCACGTCACACACGACAACGAACAATCCAACTACAAGTTTCACGTCACAAACGACAACTAACAATCCAACTACCAGTTTGACGTTACTTATGGCATCTCATAATCCAACTACCAGTTTCACGTCACACACGACAACTAACAATCCAACTACAAGTTTGATGTCACACATGACAACTCATGGATATACTGATCCCTCAAAGGCATCGTAAGTGTGCAGTTACCAGTAGATCAAGTTTAAAATTGTTACAGAATACCAAGTAATTCAATCCATTTTACAGAAAAGCCTTACACAATCTGGAGAATGACATGGAAAAGATGGAAAAAAGCAATAAAAGCAATGCAATGATTGTCACAGAGAATGGTGTTGGTCTTCTTTTTGTACAAGCCAAGAACACAGAAACCAAAGACATCAACATATGCTACTCTTCAGATCATGCCACGGTAAACCTAAGAGCTAAGATGCATTAAAACATTGTATGATTCAGCAGTTATCATGACAATTCTTCTTTTCACAGGTTGTTGAGAGTCAAAGTGACTTCATTACTAACTGTCTCTGGTTAACAAAGATTTCAAAGGAGGCTTTTGATAAATCACGTCTTCAAAACAATGGAACTGCATTTGCTGGAGTTCTACGTTTCAAAAACTGGACAAATGAGGTATTACATTATTATTATTTTTTTCTTGTTGTATGGAAAGATTCTTAATAAATCTAATTTTGGGCAAATGTTTCTGCATCAGTTATATTCACACACATTTATATCTGATTCATGATTGCTCTCTTGGTTTCTGATTTAGGATGAAACTGAAATTCACACTGTTTTGAACAATGAGGTTTATGGAATAACGATGAGGGCCAAAATCTTCCACCTTACCGACAATATTGACATGTTCTTTAAACATAAAGATCTGGTAATGAAGCTTTTGTTGCTGAACTTTTGTTATAATGATCAGACAATGTGAAATCAAAATTAGAATGAATGTGTTTTTACAGACTGGTGAGCCGTCCTGTGTTTCTTGGGATGGCAAAGGTACATTTATTTATGGCTGTACTGATCAGTTCCTATCAAAAAACGCAGTTCACTCAATTTTTTTTTTTTTTTTTTTATAATCAATTTCATTCGTTGCTGTCTTTTCTTTAAAGGAAAACTGAATTGGACAACGTTCGGCTGTGAGACAAAAATCAGCAACAACACCATAAAGTGCTCCTGCTCACATCTGACGTTTTTTGCAGTGCTGATGGTGAGAAGCTTCTCAGAGAAGAACTTGCGCTTTCATAATTCATGTTTCATTTAAAAGATTCCACTAAATCAAAATCAGTCTTTTAGTCCCTGTCTACATGCTAGTGAACATGTAAAAAATGAAAAAAAAAAATACAATTAAAAAATAGGTTTTAAAAATCCTTCCGCTTGATCGGTTTCTTTCTGTTTTCTTAGATCCCTCAGTCTCAGTCAGATGCAAACGTCACAGCACAACATCTGGAAACACTGACCATAATTTCTTCTATCGGCTGCGGCATCTCCATGTTTTTTCTGTCTATTGCTTTATTCATGCATTTCCTGCTACGGTAGAGTATCTTAAAATATATCATATAGTTAGTGCTGTTTAGCAATCAATAATCACTAATACTACACTAAGAAACAATTTTACTAAGAAACAGCAATGCATTGAATTAAACTTGAAATTTTGAAGCATAAAGATTTAAATAGTATTTCCTTGTAAAGTAATAAGATCAAAGCTCAAAAGTATTAAAGTTCAGGTTACAAGAACAGTTGTTTTTGTGTTTTCATAGGAAAGCCAAATCAAATCAGGCCACAAAGATCTTGATGAACACGTTTGTGGCTTTGTTTCTACTGAATGCCTCGTTTTTGTCAAACGAGAGCGTCGCTAACACACAAGACAACGCTGCGTGCGTCTTCATAGCGCTGCTCCTGCATTACTCCATGCTTGCCTCATTCACCTGGTTCTTCATTCAAGCTCTTCATATGTACTTATGGCTCATCAGACAGAACGTCACCATCACAAACTACACGAGGAAGATCACCGTGTTGGGCTGGGGTGAGTTAGACCAACAAAACCACTGTTGCCTTTTTGAAATAAATCTGTTTAACACCAGCTAGTCAAAACTTTACAATAAGGTCCCTTCAGTACTAACAATGAACAATATATTTGTTACATTATTTAGTATTCTCTGTTAATGATAATTAATAAAAAAAAACAACTGGTCATTGTTACTTCATCGTAGCATAGGTCCATTAAGTATAGGTGTGCATCACACACAATTTTAAGCTTTTAATACAATAATTGAGTATATAGACAGGCTGTGTTTACAAAAGTTTATAAAACTGACACTATGGGCCTGGTTACACCTGGTCACTTCATGCATTTTCTCTGGTCAGATAGCGATCTGATCGTGAAAAGACCAGGTGTAAATGCCCACCGAAATGCTTTTGAGAAGGATTTAAATCGGACCGCTCAAACCACTTCAGGAGGTGTCTGGGACACATTCCAGACAAAACTGGACAAGTGTAAATGCATCTGGTTGTTTAAACCACATGTCAATTTTACTCCTCCCAAAATGTTAAAATAATAAATGTGAGAGCGTGTCATAGGCTATATGGCATGCATGTTATATCCAGATATGACAGCACTAATGTAACATGCATTGCCGTGGGTGAGTAGCATTGCCTCTTCAGCAAGCTGACGCGCAAACTGCCACAAATCAAACTGGAAGTAAGTCACAGATTCTCAACACACAAACATCCTCATTATTTTTCCAGTGCTGATGCTCTTTCCTGTTGTGGCCTTTGATCTTGAAATTAGCTGATGATGAATAAAATGTGCATATCTGTTGCTTTCATTGACGTGAACTCCATTAAATTTGCATATAGTGCGGGAATTTAAGATTGGATGTCCATTTTGGGGAGACACATTTATGTGGCCAAGTGTAAATAGACCAGTTTAAAAAAAATAGAGTGATATCTGATCAGAGAAAACGCATGAAGTGACCAGGTGTAAACAGGCCCTATATCTTTACTTTGGGCATAAGGAAACAAATTGTGTGGTCCCACTTTATATTAGGTGGCCTTAACTACTATGTACTTACATTTAAATTAATCATTTGGTACAATGCACTTATTGTGTACATACATGTTTTTATATTGTACTTATATTTTAAAATATACCTATGTGTAATTACATCTGTAATTAATTTCTGTAATTACATTTATAATTACACTGTTGACCCATCCCTTACACCTTAACCCACCCTTAAACCTACCCATACCACCAAACCTGTCCCTAACCTTACCCGTATCCCCCCTCAATAGCAGCAATAGTGTTCTACAATACAATATGAACACAATAAGTACATTGTACTTATTTTTTGATGCAAGTACATAGTAGTTAAGGCCACCTAATATAAAGTGTGACCAATTGTGTATCTGGGAAAAAAAAAAAAAAAAAAAACTTTTGTAATGAAACTACAGCTGCAACTATTTTGTTTTCTGTGTGTTTTCAGTGTGTCCTGCTCCAATAGTCGTAATTATCACGTCTATAGGAGGATATGAAGCAATGATCCTGAACTCAACGTCTGGAAAAATCACACGAATGTAAGTCTGATGTTACAAATTAATACATTTCTGAACGTCTACTGACTGGCTTCTTATTTTATTCTCTTTAATTACAGGTGCTGGATTACAAATCGTTACATTCACTACATAGTGAACATCGGCTACTATGCTTTAGTTTTCGTCTTCACGACAGGAATCTTCATCATGATCGTCACTAAGGTCGTTCAGGCCAGAAACATGAAAGCGACTGACAGCAAGAGAAAGACGTTCAGAAAGCAGCTGATGATGGTGTTGAGTTTGTTCCTGCTCTTCGGTCTGACGTGGTCTGTGGCGTTCTTCAGTTATGGACCGATGCGTATTCCCTCATATTACATATTCACTGTGTTGAACTCGTTTCAGGGTGAGAAACAATCACATGCAGCAGTACATCTGGTTTAGTAGAATACTTCTGTTTTTCCTACAGATTACAGCAAATTATTTGAATTAATTCATTAATGATTTTTAAAAATATAATTTATAATTTTTAATTTTTTTTTATTTTTTAAATTCAATTATTTTACTGTTTATAAGAGGTTTAAATGAGACATATAATTAATTTGACCAAAAGTTTGCTTATTTTTAGTCATAGTTTAAAAGACATGCACACATTTATATCTGAAATGTATTTTAATTAGTTGAAATAAGTTTCTCTGATTCTTTTTTTCAGGTTTTTTCCTCTTCCTGTATTACTACCACATTCACAAAGATGTTGCGGGTGATTACTCAGATGATCCAGAAAGCACCGACTCCACTGTTTAATTTAGCATTGATTTTTTGAAAAATATTTCTAACTAGCATAATTAAGACAGAAGGCTTTCTTTCTCTCAGACTCTCTTAGACTGATTTCTTAAACTGATCTGTACAGGTGTTGTTTAAGGGAAAACTGTGTATATTTTCACCAAAATTAAGCTCAAAAACAGTACAAAGACAAATGTCACTTGTGAACGAGAAATAACTGTTTAAAATGATGCATGCACATACAATGATGGCCCTGAAAAGGGCCAATTTTAGTGAAATAACTCAAAACAAATGACAAAAACGTGTTGATTGTTACTGTGACTGTCTATTATTGTGGAAGGACTGAATTGTGCTTTCAAATCTCTGATATGATCTGATATTACTGTTGATTTGTTGAGCGTTATAATCATCCGTGTGTGATCATGTGTGTGTCAGCAGAACTCAAACAATACTGAATCTTATTTATAAAACAAATTTACATCTTCAGGATGAATGTCAACACGCCTTTGCATTCAGAAATTTGCATGGTCATTTTATAAAGGAGCTTACTAAAATCCACACACAGATGTAAAACATATTTGGCTACTGGAAAAACAACAATCAAACAAAAAAACTGTCAGAATCAGCTGATGATTTGTGCATTTTTCAATCATCTACACCTACAGACGCTCTGTTATATCTCAGTATTTCTCATGTGATTGTGATGAAGCTAATAAAACATCATGATGGACTTTCAGTGGCTCTAAAAACATGTACTGTGAATGCCATTAGCAAAATAACAAAGCAAGTGCCATTTATTGTAAAGCAAGTGTAATTTCTATGAAAAATGTTAAAACTTGGCATTTTCTGTATGGGAATCTAACAAATATTGCTTTAATTAATCTAAATATAGCCTCTAATAAATGTTATGCTTCACTGGCATTTTTATTTATTTATTTTTTATTATATTTTTATCAGAACAAGGTACATTGAAAGCATTCAGTGACAGAAGCACCTTCAAAGGCTTTCGTTTTTCACTTTTTCTACCCACAAAAAAAAAGGGGGGGGGGGATGTGGGGGGTGGGAGGGCTCAAAGTTGGAGGAGTACATTCTTCTCGATATAGATTATTAAAGGATCCCATGTTTTGTAAAATGTTCTGGTTGATCCTCTGAGAAAATATTAGATTTTTTCCATTTTTAGAAAAAACATTACATCACTAAGCCATAGTGACGTGTTAGGTGGCACTGGTGATTTCCACTCTAAAATAATTCTTCTTCTAGCTATTAATGTTGCAAATGCCAAGGCATTTTCTTTATCTTTAGTTATGTGAATGTCGTCACCTGTAACTCCAAACAAAGCCATTATAGGGTTAGGCTGAATTCTTCTAAAATTTTAACTATTGAAAACCAAAATTGTCTCAGTTTAGTACACTGTAAAAAAAAACAAACAAACAAAAAAAAAAAGTTCAGCGAACTTAATTTTTTTTTTTTTTAGCAGCTTCAGCAGATTTTTAATTTCAACTTATTTTTGTGGGAGATTCTCAAATTTTTGTTGCATAAACTTAAAACAACAAGTTAAGAAAACTCAAAAATCTGCTGAAGCTGGTTTGCCTTAAAATTTTAAGTTGGCTCAACTTTTTTTTTTTACAGTGTACATGACCAGAACGTGTGTTAGATCTGCCTTAGGTGCATTACAACGATCACATGTTTCATCTATATTTTGGTATAGTTTAGCCAGTTTGGTTTTACTATCGTGAATACAGTAGAGAACTTTCATCTGAATCAGACTGAGTCGTACACAAGATGAGGTCCTATTTATTCTTTCAACAGCTTTATGCCAAGTGTCATCGTGATTCAGAGGGCATTTGAGGAAACACAGAGCAATGGGCCTGAATAAAGTGTCGAACCTGGAGGTAACGAAAACAATCGAACTTTTGAAGATTAAAATTTTGAATCAGATCATTGTAATTAGCAAAAATATTATCAATGAATAAGTCACTAGATTTAACTATGCTCAAGTCCTGCCATTGCTTGAAAGTAGCATTTAGCTTGGGAAAAGATGATTATTACATATGGGGGTTTCCAAGGAAAAGTCTGTGAGTTGAAATGCCTGTCTAAACTGATTATATATTTTGAGAGTTGAAATTACAACTGGACTTGAGGAAAACTGCGGTGGTGAGAATGGTGACTTCACTGTGATCAGCACCGCCAGTGATGTTGATTTGCAGGATTTAGCTTCCGCTTCACACCATTCTATATGTGGGGACTGAAACCAATTAATAACTTTTTGTAAATTTGCTGCTCAATAATAATATAGCAAATTTGGGAGAGCCAGTCCTCCGTCCTTTTTAGGTTTTTCAAGAAACTCTCTGCGTATTCTTGGCTTTTTGCCCCCCCATATAAAGGAAGACAGCAACCTATTGGTTGACTGAAAAAAGGACTTTGGCAAGAAAATTGGAAGACTCTGAAACAAATACAATAATCTGGGTAACACATTCATTTTAACACAATTGATTTTACCAGCTAAAGGAAAATATATAACACTTCACCGTTGGGAAAACTGATTCAAGTTTTTTAAATATGGGATTATAATTTGCATTAAACAGATCAGCGTATGAACGGGTAATATTTATTCCTAAGTATTTAAATCCTGATTTTAATATACAAAAGGGCAAGTCTGTATCTGTAATCTGATCTGCCATATGATTTATAGGGAAGCATATACTTTTAGAGAAGTTTAATTTATAACCTGAAAAGTACCCATACTCTTTTAATATTTTCACAACTTCAGAGATGCATAATAGTGGGTATGTTATACAGGTGCTGGTCATATAATTAGAATATCATCAAAACGTTGATTTATTTCACTAATTCCATTCAAAAAGTGAAACTTGTATATTATACTCATTCATTACACACAGACTGATATATTTCAAATGTTTATTTCTTTTAATTTTGATGATTAGAGCTAACAGCTCATGAAAGTCAAAAATCAGTATCTCGAAATATTAGAATATTTACATTTGAGTTTCAATTAATGACCATCCCTACAGTATAAATTCCGGGTATCTCTTGTTCTTTGAAACCACAATAATGGAGAAGACTGCTGACTTGGCAATGATCCAGAAGACGAACATTGACACCCTCCACAAAGAGGGTAAGTCACAGAGGGTCATTACGGAAAGGTGTGGCTGTTTACAGAGTGCTGTATCAAAGCATATTAAATGCAAAGTTGACTGGAAGGAGGAATTTGGGTAGGAAAAGGTGCACAAGCAACAGGGATGACTGCAAGCTTGAGAATACAGTCAAGTAAAGCCGATTCAAACACTTGTGAGAGCTTCACAAGGAGAGAACTGAAGCTGGAGTCAGTGCATCAAGAGTCTCCACGCTCAGACGTCTTCAGGAAAAGGGCCACCAAGCCACTTCTGAACCAGAGACAACGTCAGAAGCGTCTTACCTGGGCTGTGGAGAAAAACAACTGGACTGCTGCTCAGTGGTCCAAAGTCCTCTTTTCAGATGAAAGTAAATTTTACATTTCATTTGGAAATCAAGGTCCCAGAGTCTGGAGGAAGAGTGGAGAGGCACAGAATCCATGTTGCTTGAAGTCCAGTGTGAAGTTTCCACAGTCTGTGATGATTTGGGCTGCCATGGCATCTGCTGGTGTTGGTCCACTGTGTTTTCTGATGTCCACAGTCAATGCAGCCATCTACTAGGAAATTTTAGAGCACTTCATGCTTCCTTCTGTTGACAAGCTTTATGGAGATGCTGATTTCATTTTCCAGCAGGACTTGGCACCTGCACACACTGCCAAAGGTACCAAAAGCTGGTTCAATGACCATAGTGTTACTGTGCTTGATTGGCCAGCAAACTCGCCTGACCTTAACTCCAGAGAGAATCTATGGGGTATTGTCAAGAGGAAGATGAGAGACACCAGACCCAACAATGCAGAAGAGCTGAAGGTCACTATCAGAGCAACCTGGGCTCTCATAACACCTGAGCAGTGCCACAGACTGATCGACTCCATGCCACGCCGCATTGCTGCAGTAATTCAGGCAAAAGGAGCCCCAACTAAGTATTGAGTGCTGTACACGCTCATACTTTTCATTTTCATACTTTTCAGTTGGCCAAGATTTCTAAAAATCCTTTCTTTGTATTGGTCTTAAGTAATATTCTAATTTTCTGAGATACTGAATTTGGGATTTTCCTTAGTTGTCAGTTATAATCATCAAAATTAAAATAAATAAACATTTGAAATACATCAGTCTGTGTGTAATGAATGAATATAATATACAAGTTTAACTTTTTGAATGGAATTACTGAAATAAATACACTTTTTGATGATATTCTAATTATATGACCAGCACCTGTATATAATAACAGATCGTCAGCATATAGAGAGACTTTATAGGTTACACTTTATTTCGGTAGTCCACTTTAGACATTCTACTAACTATAAGTAACTTTGTAAGTACATGTCAACTACATGTCAACTAATTCTCATTAATTAGCAACTACATGTCTACTAACTCTCAGTAGGGTAGGTTTAGGGTTAGTAGAATAAGTTGACATATACTTGCAAAGTTTCTGATGCTCAGTATGTTGTATGTTGTGGACCCATCAAAATAAAGTGTTAGAAGTTATTAAACAGTTAGTCTACTAATACTCTAATGACTGCTAGTTGACATGTAGTTGCAAAGTTACTTACTGTTAGTAGAATGTCTAAAGTGGACTATCGAAATAAAGTGTTACCACTTTATACTCTACACCCCTTCTTTTAATAGTCATCCAAGTCCAACTAAAACAGTGATACATTGTAGTTTATATAAATTTAGGGGGCAGTGCTTAGGAATGAAAACAAAGCACCTGGGTGAAGACCTTAAACAAAGCATGCAAATGAAGTATTCAGGTATAGCAACCTGCCCCATTTAACCACTCCTAATCCAATCAGCATAACTGCCCAAAGATTGAAGCAGGGGTCCCAAGAACCATTACAAACAAAAGGTGAGAGTCTCCGTCGTCTGGCTCATTTGACTTACAATACGAGAACAGGAACCGGCAGGAACCTCTTGCTACAAACTTTGTTCAACAGAATCGTTCATCTGATGTCACCATCTTCACCATAAATGCTAAATACAATGTATATAACTTCTTCAGTTTGTACACTATTACATTGGAACCTAGATTTAACATTTTTTCAAATTTGTAATCCAACATACCACTAATAGATTGTGATGATCTGAGTACTGACGATAATGGCTCTATAGCCATAGTAAATAACAAAGGACTAAGGGGGCATCCTTGCCGTGTGCCTCTAGACAAGGAAAAATATTGTGATGCTATCTTATTTGTGACTACGTCTGCCTTTGGTTGATGATAAAGCAGGTGAATCCAGAAAATGAATTGGTTTCACTTTATTTTGATGGTCCCTTTAACACATTCTGTTGACTATAAGTAATGTTGCACCTACATTTCTCCTGACTCTCATTAGAGTGTTAGTAGTGTATTAGTTGACTGGTAGGGTTAGGGTTTGATTAAGTTGACATGTTCTTGCAAAGTTACTTATAGTCAGTAGAATATCTGTTGGGAGACCAACACAATAAGAAGTTAGTAGATATGAAGCAGACAGTCTACTAATAATCTAATTTAGAGTTTGTTGACATGTAGTTGCAACATTACTTAGTGTCAACAGAATGTTCAAAAGGGACCATCAAAATAAAGTGTTACCAATGAATTTTGAGCCGAATCCAAATTTATCTAATACAGCAAATAAATAGTTCCATTCGATTCTACCAAATGCTTCACTGGCATTTTGTTGCTGTTTTTATTAAATATAAATATGGATTTTCCACATTTATGTTGCTCTTTGTGAGCAATGGTGGCTTGATAAACCGGACCTGAATGTAACCAGATAATGAGATTCTCAGCTAAAGCCCAAATAAACACGATTTGCATGTTTTTAGATGAACTGTATGTCAGGCTTTGAGCTGCAGCTCATAATCAAACAGCTTCATATGTGGACACATCAAACTCTCTCAACTCCTGGACTGTGGACTTTAGCTCAAGAATGTAATAAGAAAATGATTAAAGATTTATTTCTGAAACACTATCTCTCTATCAGAGAGGTCTCTATCAGGCTGTGGTCTCTGGGAATTATGTCTCGACAAAAGCAGAATTTGCTGTGGCTGATGATCATCTGTTGTGCTTCATGGCAGTTAAGTATGTTGCTTTAAAAATGCATTTATCAATTGAAATAAATAAAGGTTATATATATATAGAGAGAGAGAGAGAGAGAGAGAGAGAGAGAGAGAGAGCGCGATAGATAGACAGACAGACACACACACACACACACACACACACACACACACAAGTTGTTTGGTGAACATTAGAAAATTAAAATGTAAACAAAAATATGATTTAAAAAAATCACATGATTTAAAAAATAAATAAATATGTACATGTGTACATGAATGTAAATGTGGGCATCTAAATTTTGACATCTACTACAGAGTGTTAGACCATGTCATATATCATTAGCTAATAGTCTAATAATGTTGTGTTTGTGCAGCCTGCTCAGAAATACTGATAAAACAAGTCAGTTCGACAGATCACTGTTTCTGGAAAGGAATTACCTCAACAGTTCCAGGTAGATGTGAAATATACTGCTAACATGACTGTGTGAATATTGCATTTTTATTATCTGAAAACACTTGTGACGACTGACTAACTCATTTGAGCACGTTTACATGCACACCAGTAAGCTGATAATGCACAAATATCAGTTTAGTAAAATAACCAGTTTTTCCCGTTTACATGCACAGCAACATGACAATGCAAGTAAACCATGTTTCCATGACTAATAATAAATCAGGTTATTTCCCGGTAGTGAAGTCAAACCATAATCATTTGCGTATCTGACTATGAGTATTCCATATGTTTTCAGTTGTGATGTTAAATAAAGCTTGCTACATGTTTGCGCGAAACTGGCTGGTCATACATATACTCTCAAGCAGTTACAGATTCAGTATTTTGACTGAACCACTTCTACTTCTGCTGCACGAGATGAGAACACATTCTTATCATTTTCTGATCATCTGGATCATGAAAAGTCTGCGTATATTTCCTTCTTAACTGCAAATCGCTCGTTCTGTCTGGATGGGCTTAAATCTAATGCGTTCCTGTCATGTATCACACATGCACACTTCAATAAGCTGACAGAAAGCAGCTTAATGTGTTTACATGCCACACAAAATCAGGGTAAGAGGCAGAAAAAAACAAACAAACAAACAAAAACTACCAGTTCGACTACGCTGACTGTACTCCAATACAAGAAAACAGGAAAATGTTGTTGTTATTAAAAGGATAGTTCACCCAAAGATGGAAATTCAGTTATTATTACTCACCCACATGTCGTTCCAAACCAGTAAGACCTTCATTTAGCTTCAGAACACAAATTAAGATATTTTTGATGAAATCCGAGAGCTCTCAGACCCTGCATAGACAACAGCACAACGTCTTGTGTTACTTGACTGTAACCCTGTTCCCTGAAAAAGCAAGAACGAGATGCTGCATTTCAATAACTCTAATGAGAAAATTCTTTGTTTGACCGGTTGTGAAGCATGTGTGTAAAACACGCCAAGAATTGCCTTAAATAACCTCGGTAGGTGACGTCATTTGATTACGTGCACCTGAGGGTTATAAATAGACGTGAAACATACACATCATCAGGTTAAACCATTGTCTGAAGAGATGTCCAGGCATGCCTACAGTACGGCATTGAGGTGCAGCATCTCGTTCCCACTTTTTCAGGGAACAGGGTTACAGTCACGTAACCCGAGATGTTCCCTATCAAAAGGTACTCTCGATGCTGCATTTCAATAACACTAATGGGAACGAGAATACCAACGCCGCTGCACTGGAAGTGTCTGGAACCCCCAAGGTTGTGTAGTGTGTGCTCTCAAATATTGAAGAGGTCTCAGACATGACTCTGGGATGTTGACTCAAGGACATGCGAGCCCGGAGTAGCATGGACATCCAAACTATAGATTCTGACAAATGTGTGCAGAGAGAGCCAGCCTGCCACACCACACGCTTGACGCAAGGAGACACCTCTTGCCAGAGCCTTAGCATAGGATGCAACGCAACTGGTTGAATGAGCCCTAAATCCTAGAGGTGAAGCTTGACCGTGCACCTCGTAGGCTAGGGCAATAGCATCTCTCACCTAACGTGACACTGATTGTCTAGTAGCAACCGTAGCCTATGAAAAGCTGCTCCGACTTATGCCACTGGCTAGTGCGGTGGACGTAAATCTAAAAGCATGTACTGGACACAGTAAGTGAAGTCCTTCTCCGTTGTCCTTCTCCGGCTCCAGTGTCATGAACGGCGGAGGTCAGAAGGCTTCAAGAATGACCGGATATACGGTCGAAAATTGAACATTTAGAAGATAATAGGGTGAGGATGCAAAATAGCTTTGACCAGCCCAGAGGCAAAGTCTAAGCAGGATGAAGAGACTGACAGAGCTGGCAAATCCCCAGTTCTCCTCAGAGAAGTAATAGCCATGACAAAAACCATCTTCAGAGTCAGAAACCTGACAGGCGCTGACTCTAGTGGTTCAAAATGGGATCCCAACCAGACCCTTTGGGCACTAAGTCAAAGTCCCATGAAGGGACTGTCGCTCTGGTAGGCAGCCTTAACCGCTGAGCTCCATGAATGAATCGGGCGACTAGAAGGTGCTTTCCCACAGAAACACCGTCAATCAGAGTGTGGCAGGCTGAACTGGTGGCCACATAGACTCTGAAATTAACAGGACATGTGCTTGAGGACAATTTCTCCAGGAACATCTGCACTGAAACAACCTGGCAGTTAACTGAGTCTGCATGGTGTGTCATACACCAACTTTCGAAAAAAGCACCATCTGAGGGCATAACTTTTTCTAGTGGAAGGAGCCCTAGCAACCAGAATAGTCTGTAGTACATCTGCTGGAAACCCAGCATCTCTTGTGGTCCCCCTCAGGGCCCAGAGATGAAGGTTCCAGAACTCAGGACAGGGATGAACTACTGTCCCCTGTGCCTGAGATAGGAGAACTCTCCTGACTGGAATCGCCCACAGTGAGCCGTCAAGAAGGGATATTAGATCTGAAAGCCACACTCTGGTTAGTCAACGGGGCGCCATCAATAAGAGGTGAGACCCTTGTTGACATACCTTGGCCAAAACTCCTGGGAGCAGAGCGATCGAGAAGAATGTGAGAGAGAAGTGTGGTTCGTGCACCCCTCGTCTCTTAGCCAGCTACAGTATGCTCCCAAATTTGTATGCCCCAGAATGTAAATCGCCTTTATGGAAAAGAACTTGTCCCACATACAAAGCAGAACCTGCCGTGCTAGCCTGTTCCAGGGGCACAGGTGCAGTCTGCCCTGGTGACCTATGTAAGTGACTCCCACAGTCCTGTCCCCCCGCACTACGATATGGTAGCCCCTGCTGGAGGATGTATTTCAGGGCCCGAAATACAGCCATCATTCCGAGGCAATTGATGTGCCAATCGAGAAGATGACCTCTTCAGATCCCTTGGGCTGGATGGTCATCCAAGACCACACCCCAGCCCGTGAGGAAAGCGTCTGTCGTTAACATCTTGTGTCGACAACATGTGCCTAGAGTGGGACCCAAAGTCAAAAACTGGGGTCTGAACCACATAGAAAGGGTACGAAGCCCTGGTGCGTAACCCTTATATGCCTCTGGGGATTGGTCCTTAGATTAAATCCCCTGACTCTGAGCCATAACTGTAACGGTCTCATGTGCAAGACGTCCAAAGGATTCACGTGGATGCAGTCGCAGAAGAGAGTAGAACATTCTGAAAGTAATGTACAGTAACTTTCTGGCCTAGCCTGAAATCCTTCAGGGTGTTCAGAATGGATTCAGCTGTGCCCACATTACGATCGAATCCTGTTAACCCCTAAATACCTTGTCCACTGGGCATGAGAGAAAATACTTTCCTTGGCGTTGAGTTTCAATCCCAGATAGTTAAGATGAGCGAGGATGACATCCCGATGACGAAGCGCATGCTCTTAAGACTGGGCCAAATCAGCCAGTCACCGATTCTAAAGCTGCATCCATGCATTTTGCATATGTGCGGGGTGATAACGCTAGGACGAACGGAAGAACCCGATCCTGGTAAGCTTTACCCCCAAAAGAAAACCTCAGGAACTTCCTGCGTTGTGGCAAAATTTCTAAATGAAAGTATGCGTCCTTCATTTGTCAATAACCAATCCCCTGATTGGATCCAAGCAAACAGTCATTGACTGTCAGCATTTTGAACTTGTTCGTTCTAAGAAAGCGGTTCAGCCTGCAAAGATCTAGTTTGGACGCAACACCCCGTCATATCTGGGAACCAGAAAATATTGGCTATAGCAGCTCGACTCTCTGTCTAGGAGGGGAGATGTTTTATGACCTCCTTGTCCAGCAGAGCTTGCATTTCCTGTGTCAACAAATACGCTTGTTCCAGTTTCACGGTAGTGGAGACCACGCCGTTGAAATGCAGTGATCATGTTTCTGACCTATCTTATTAGAGACACGCTAACATCTCCGACACCATGCAGAAATGTCATAGCGCCAGAAATGGACGTAATCACTACATTAACTACTTTAACATATTTGGCAACTGGAACTATGCAGCAGCGAAGATTTGAGACTGCACCTGACAGCACTTTCAGAACCTTATTGTGTCGCTGTTCATTTCCTATAAAATACGTTAAGTATGACAGCATGGCAAATAAAAGATAAAGAATATATATACATATATAATGTGTGTGTGTGTGTGTGTGTGTGTGTGTGTGTTTGTGTGTGAGAGAGAGAGAGAGAGAGAGAGAGAGAGAGAGAGTGTAAAATTACGAAAAAATTAGGAAAAATTACGCCTTTAATTTCAAAGTGAAGGCTTAAAATAAACCCTACTCTTAAAAGCGCTCTTTTATTTCCTTCTTGGACAACCAACCAATCACAGTCTTCAAAAGACTGTGTCATAGCTAGCAATGGGGTCAGCCCCGCCTCCTCACTAAGATAAAAGTTTTTGCCTTTTTCTCGCTCAGAGTTGCTCTCAGATTGGTCCTGAATCACTTTTAATCTAAGACACCTAGTTAGAAATTTTTAAGCTAAATTAGGAGCTCTCTTAGAATCTTTAAGAATACGGGCCCTGGACTGCAGGCAGGCCAGTTCAGCACTTGTACTCTTCTACTATGAAGCCATGCTGTTGTAATAGCTGCAGTATGTGGTTTTGCATTGTCCTGCTGAAATACATGTTGTCTGAAGGGGAGCATATGTTCCTATAAAACCTTCATATACCTTTCACCATTCATAGCATTCGTCGTCTGAGGGCCTGAAGACCACAGGCATCAAACAAAGGTCTTCGGCCTTGTCCCTTACGCACAGAGATTTCTCCAGTTTCTCTGAAACTTTTAATGATGTTATGCACTGTAGATTATGAGATTTGCAAAGCCTTTGCAATTTGACATTGAGGAACATTGTTTTTAAAGTATTCCACAATCTTTTTACACACTCTTTCACAGATTGGAGAACCTCTGCCTATCTTTACTTCTGAGAGACTCTCTAAGACATCCCTTCTATGTTTCAGACCTGATGTCAATTAACTTAATTAGTTGCTAGATGTTCTCCCAACTGAATCTTTTCAAAATGTCTTGCTTTTTCAGCCCTTTGTTGCCCCCATGCCAACTTTTTTGAGGCCTGTAGCAGGCATCAAATTTGAAATGAGCTCATTTAGTGGATAAAACTGTATAATTTTTCTGTTTAAACATTTGTTATGCTATCTATGTTCTATTGTGAATAAAATTCAGTACTTGGGTGAGGGCTAACTCTGCTGGCTTGGCATTACACTTCAATTAGGACAGGACAATTATTATTATTATTGTTATTTACCAGAAGGGTGAAAAAGGCCACTGTGGAACAAACCATTTTTTTTTTTTTTTTTAAATTGTGCATAATTTAATTTGCATCATTATCTTGCATCATATTCTCCTGGAAGTAACTAAGTAAGAAAGGAAGGTTACGCTGATTAATGTACAGATTAAATACTGAACACAACAGTCTTCAATATAAGACTATATTATGTTAGTATCAAGACCAGCATTTCTCAATGGGGTCAAAGAGACAAGTTTTCACCAAACATTTAAGACAAAGCAAGCTGAAACTTCCAACCACTTGCATAAGAATATAGCAGGGCGCTGGTTGTACTGGTTGTCCCTGTGTTACTTAGTATTTCTTTTTTTCTGGTAAAAATATTACAATACAAGATGTACTTATGAGAAGCCAACTGGCACAATATATTGTATCAGAAAAAGGTATCCACATTTAAGCTTTATGTATAAAAAATCTAAAGCATATCCGTCAACAGGGCAAGAAATATAAACTTAAAATTTACCGCTCCATTTTTTGTGTGTGTGTGTGATTCACTTCAGTTAAACAAGCAATAGAGGTAAGACAAGTCATGTTGTTTTAATTCAATGTTGCTTTAAAGTTTATTTTCATAACCTGGCAGGTGTTTTGAGTAAAGGAATAATCTTATTAAATTTTAATTCATTTGTTTGAAACAATTGATTTAAATCTTATAAAAGTTCTAAAAACTGAGTAACAAAATTCATAATAAGGTGTCAGTGTCGGCTATTGTCTGTTGTCATGTTGCACATTATAGGCTACACTTTTATCATAAAGTCAGTTTTAACTATCATTTGTGTTTTATTCCATTGTTGTTCTTTTATCACTTTTATCACTTTCAGTGCAATTTTTTTTTCATATGCATGATTTCATAATTATGTTGAATTATGTGTTGTCCTGATCTCTTGAGGATGTCAGAACATAGATACTGTTGATCCTGGAGATAAATGTACAAACGCCCAATATAACAATGATATATGCAGCGGTAAGTCTGGTATAAACTGACTAAGTCTACATTTATAATGTTTTATAAATAACCAACATACAGTACATTAGAGGATTCTAATCTTTAAGATATCTTAGCTTATTGTACAATTTCAATAAAATTCATTTATTATTTACTTCCTGTGTTGAAGGAGAAACAGGAGGCAGATACATTCTACATTTAAATGGGACTAAATGGATTTGTGTGACCTGCCTTGATGGAAGACCAACCACCGTTACACCAA
Organism: Acrossocheilus fasciatus; assembly: GCA_036784905.1. NCBI lineage: Eukaryota > Metazoa > Chordata > Actinopteri > Cypriniformes > Cyprinidae > Acrossocheilus > Acrossocheilus fasciatus. Next base: position 1,294,447 of record CM071954.1, read on the forward strand.
TATCACACAACACAACTCACAGTTGGACTAGCAGTTTCACATCATATACGACAACACATGAGCAAACTACAAGTTTCACATCACTTACGACAACTCACAAACCAACTACAAGTTTCACATCACATACAACAACTTCCGAGCTGACTACCAGTTTCACATTACATACGACATCTCCCAAGCCAAATACCACTTTCACATCACGTTTGACAACTCCCGAGCCAGCTACAACTTTAACATCACATATGACAATTCGCGTGCCAAATAATAGTTTCACATCACACACAACGACCCCCAAACCAACTACTAGTTTCACGTCACATACAACAACTGACAATCCAACTACCTCTTTCACATCATATACAACTCTTGAGCAAACCACAAGTTTTACATTACACACAGCAAATCACAGTCCAAATACAACTTTACCATCACACACAACAATGCACAATCCAACTACAAGTTTCAAGTCACATACGACGACCCCAGAGACAACTATCAGTTTCACATCACATACAACAACTCACAATCCAAATACAAGTTTCACATCTCAAACAACATCTTCTGAACCAACTACGAGCTTCACATCACATATTACAAGTCATAAACCAACTACTAGTTTCACATCACATGCGTCAACTCCGGAGCCAACTACCAGTTTCGCATCACATACAACAACTAACAATCCAAATACAAGTTTAAAGTCACATAAAACAACTCCCGAGCCAGCTACCAGTTTCACATCACATTCAACAACTCCAGAGACAACCACAAGTTTCATGTCACACACGACAACTCCCGAGCCAACTACAAGTTTCACATCTCATTCAACATCTTCTGAGCCAACTACGAGTTTCACATCATATACGACAACTCCCGAGCCAACTTTCAAATCACATACGACAACTGCAGAGACAACTAGAGGTTTCATATCACATACAACAAATCATAATCCAAATACAAGTTTCACATCACACACATCAACTCGAGCAGCCTACAACACATACAACAAATCACAATTCAACTACCAGTTTCACATCACATACAACAAATCATAATCCAGCTTCAAGTTTCACATCACATACGTCAACTCGTGTGCCGAATAATAGTTTCACATCACACACAACGACTCCCAAACCAACTACTAGTTTCAAGTCACATACAACAACTGACAATCCAACTACCACTTTCACATCACATACAACTCCTGAGCAAACCACAAGTTTTACATTACACACAACAAATCACAGTCCAAATACAACTTCACTATCACACACAACAATGCACAATCCAACTACAAGTTTCACATCTCAAACAACATCTTCTGAACCAACTACGAGTTTCACATCACATACTACAAGTCATAAACCAACTACTAGTTTCACATCACATGCGTCAACTCCGGAGCCAACTACCAGTTTCCCATCACATACAACAACTAACAATCCAAATACAAGTTTAAAGTCACATAAAACAACCCCCGAGCCAGCAACCAGTTTCACATCACATACAACAACTCACAATCCAACTACAAGTTTCACATCACATGTGTCAACTCCTGTGCCTACTACCAGTTCCCCATCACATACAACTCACAATCCAAATACAAGTTTCATGTCACAAACGACAACTCCTAAGCAAACTACAAGTTTCACATCACACACGACAACTCCAGAGTCAACTACAAGTTTCACATCTCATACAACATCTTCTGAGACAACTTCAAGGTTCACATCACACACAACAACTCCTGAGCCAGCTACAAGTTTCACATCTCATACAACATCTTCTGAGCCAACTACGAGTTATACATCACATACGATAAGTCATAAACCAACTACAATTTTCACATCACGTGTGTCAGCTCCTGAGCCAACTACCAGTTTCCCATCACATACCACAACTAACAATCCAAATACAAGTTTAAAGTCTTCAAGTACAACAACTTTCGAGCCAACTACCACTTTCACATCATATACGACAACCCATGAGCCAACTTCCAGTTCCACATCACATGCAACAATTCCTGAGGCAACTTCAAGTTTCACAACATATACATCAACTCCCAAGCCAACTTTCAAATCACATACGACAACTGCAGAGACAACTAGAGGTTTCACATCACATACAACAAATCATAGTCTAAGTACAAGTTTCACATCACACACATCAACTCCTGAGCAAACTACAACACATACAACAAATCACAACTCAACTACAAGTTTCACATCACATACGTCAACTGCAGAGACAACTAGAGGTTTCACATCACGTACAACAAATCATAATCCAACTACAAGTTTCACATCACACACAACGACTCCCAAACCAACTACTAGTTTCAAGTCACATACAACAACTGACAATCCAACTACCACTTTCACATCATATACAACTCCTGAGCAAACCACAAGTTTTACATTACACACAACAAATCACAGTCCAAATACAACTTTACCATCACACACAACAATGCACAATACAACTACAACTACAACCCTAGAGACAACTACCAGTTTCACATCACATACAACAACTCACAATCCAAATACAAGTTTCACACCTCAAACAACATCTTCTGAACCAACTACGAGTTTCACATCATATACTACAAGTCATAAACCAACTACTAGTTTCACTTCACATGCGTCAACTCTGGAGCCAGCTACCAGTTTCCCATCACACACAACAACTAACAATCCAAATACAAGTTTAAAGTCACATAAAACAACTCCTGAGCCAACTACAAGTTTCACATCACATACGACAACTACCCAGCCAACTACTAGCTTCACATCATATGCAAGAACTCTAGAGACAACTACAAGTTTCACATCACATACGACAACTCCCGAGCCAACTAGTAGTTTCACATCACATATAACAACTGATAATCCAACTACCACTTTCACATCATATACGACAACTCCTGAGCAAATCACAAGTTTTACATCACACACAACAACTAAAAATCCAACTACAAGTTTCATATCACATACAACAACTTACAATCCAACTACAAGTTTCACATCTCATACGACATCTTCCAAGCCAACTACAAGTTTCACATCACATACAACAACTCCCAAAGCAAATACTAGTTTCACACCACAAATGACAACTCATAACCCAACTACAAGTTTCACATCACATACATCAACTCCCGAGCGAACTACAAGTTTCACATCACATACAACAGCTCCCAAATCCAAATACCAGTTTCACATCACATTTGACAACTCACAATCCAACTACTAATTTCACATCACATACAAGTCCTGAGCCAACTACTAGTTTCCCATCACATACAACTCATAATCCAACAAGTTTTAAGTCACATATGACAACTCCCAAGCCAACTCCTATTTTCACAACAAGTACTACAACTGACAATCAAACTACTAGTTTCACATCATATACAACTCCTGAGCAAACCACAAGTTTTACATTACACACAACAAATCACAGTCCAAATACAACTTTACCATCACACACAACAATGCAAAATCCAACTACAAGTTTCAAGTCACATACGACAACCCCAGAGACAACTACCAGTTTCACATCACATACAACAACTCACAATCAAACTACAAGTTTCACATCTCAAACAACATCTTCTGAACCAACTACAAGTTTCACATCACATGCGTCAACTCCGGAGCCAACTACCAGTTTCCCATCACATACAACAACTAACAATCCAAATACAAGTTTAAAGTCACATAAAACAACTCCTGAGTCAACTACAAGTTTCACATCACATACGACCACTCCCGAGCCAACTAGTAGTTTCACATCACATACAACAACTAACAATCGAACTACCACTTTCACATCATATACGACAACTCCTGAGCAAACCACAAGTTTTACATCACACACAACAATGCACAATCTAAATTCAAGTTTCCCATCACACACAACAACTCACAATCCAACTACAAGTTTCAAGTCACATAAGACAACTCCTGAGACAACTACCAGTTTCACATCACGTACAACAACTCAGAATCCAACTACAAGTTTCACATCTCATACGACATTTTCCAAGCCAACTACGAGTTTTACATCACATACGACAACTCCCGAGCCAAATACCAGTTTCCCATCACATACAACAACTCCCAAGGCAAATATTAATTTCACATCACATACAATAACTGACAATCCTACTACCACTTTCTCATCACATTCAACAACTCTTGAGCAAACTACAAGTTTCAAGTCACATACGACATCTTCCGAGCCAACTACATGTTTCACATCACAAACGACAACTCATAACCCAACTACAAGTTTCACATCACATACATCAACTCCCGAGCCAACTACAAGTTTTAAATCACATACGACAGCTCCCAATCCAACTACAAGTTTCACATCACATACGACAGCTCCCAATCCAACTACTAATTTCACATCACGTACAAGTCCCGAGCCAACTACTAGTTTCCCATCACATACAACTCGTAATCCAACTACTAGTTTCACATCACATATGACAACTCTTGAGCAAACTACAAGTTTAACATCACAAATGTTATCTCCTGAGCCATCTACCAGTTTAACATCACATAGGACAACTCCTAAACCAACTAAAAGTTTGACAATTCCTGAGCCAATTACCCCTTTTACAGCCCACACGACAACTTCAGAGCCAACTACAAGTTTCACATCACATTCGTCAACTTTTGAGCCAACTACAAGTTTCACATCACATACGACAACTCACAATCAAACTACAAGTTTCACATCACATACAAGAACGGCTGAGCCAACAAGTTTATTATCATATACATCAACTACTGAGCCTACTATCAGTCACATGTCATATACGTCAAATCCTGAGCCAACTACCACTTTCACATCACATATGACAACTTCAGAGACAACTACAAGCTTTACATTACATACATCAACTCCTGAGCCATCCACCACTTTCACATTACATACTTCAACATCTGAGCTAAGTACCAATTTCCCATCACATACAACAATACTACCAGTTTCACATACGACAACTTCCGAGGCAACTACACGTTTCACATCACAGACATCAAGTCTCGAGCCAAGTACAAGTTTCACACCACATACAACAAATCACAATACAACTACAAGTTCCACATCACATACGACAACTTCCGAGCCAACTACACGTTTCCCATCACATATGACAACTCATAACAGAATTACAAGTTTCACATCACATACAACAAATCACAATCCAAATACAAATTTCACATCACATACAACAATTCTCGAGCCAACTACCAGTTTCACGTCAAATATGACAACTTCTAAGCCAACTAGAAGTTTTACATCACATACAGCTCCTGAGCCAACTACCAGTCTCACATCACAAATGACAAGTCCAGAGCCAACTGCGAGTTTTACATCGCATACGACAGCTCACAATTTATCTGCTAGTTTCACATCACAAACAACAACAGCTGAGCCAACAAGTTTCACTTCACATACCACAACTCCCAAGGCAACTATAAGTTTTATATCACATAAGACAACTCACAATCCAACTACCAGTTTGATGTCAGATATGACAACTCATGGATATACTGATCCCTCAAAGGCATCGTAAGTGTGCAGTTACTAGTGGATATAAAGTCTAAAATCCATTACAGAATATCATGTGATTCAATCCATTTTACAGAAAAGCCTTGGACAATCTGGAATCTAAGATGGAAGAGATGGAAAAAAGCAATAAAAGCAATGCAGCGATTGTCATAGGGGATGCTATTGGTCTTCTTCATGTACAAGCCAAGAACACAGAAACCAAAGACATCAACATATGCTACTCTTCAAATCATGCCATGGTAAACTTGATAAAACGTAATAAACCTGAGATGCATTAAAACAGGTGTAGGGTTTGATACATAAATATAATTTAATTTAGCTCAAAGGGAATCATTTATAATTTTACAGGGAATTTGACCAGAACCACTGTTTTGGCTGATCACTGAGTCGGCAGCGATTCACTGAACGAGCCGTATAACATTACTTCTGTACTGGATATTGAAATCCAAAATATAGTGAAAACACTATTAATAAGCACAGTAACAAGATCGGCAGATTAAGACATTAACTTGTAAGCACAAAACACAAGATACTTCTCTTTTAAATATAAATACGACTTTATTTATGTAAACCTAAGACATAAACTAATCTAACACATGAACACAAGCATTCACACATTCATACGTTGCAGAAAGAGAGAAAGGAGGAATTTAGAATGAGAATGTGAAATCCCAAGTTTATAGCAATATGTGCTATTGCATAGACCTGAACAAACCATCAATCACTTAATTAACCTCGCGTTGAGTTTCTCAATGAGGCTAAAACTTATATTAAATGCACCAGTTCAGTTAGAATCTGGAGTTGTTTTACTTGCGTTGCCTTTATGTTACAGGGATTCCCTTCTGTAGTCGTCGTTGAAGGAAAGGGGTTTTCCCGAGTTGGTGATTGGCTGGAAGTTCAGTAGTCTTTGAAGTGATGTCTTGGCAAGCCAATGGTTGGGCGTTGGCTGAGGATGGTCTTGGAGTCCGTTGCTGGTTGAAGTTTGAAGCGGGTGCAGTCGGAGCTGGACTTTGCGGCAAACTTAACTTTTGAACACGAGACTCAACGGAAAGAAAAGAAACTAAAGTAAAAGAATAAAATGAGTAATGAGACTAGGTGGTTTTTCTTCTCATCGTGGTGTTAAGTAGCAACTGGCCTGTAGGCCAGAGCACGCTCAAAGAGCGCTAAAAGCAGCGTCAAAGCGCGGTGGCGAGAAGGGAAGAGAGAGATTTGATGGTGTCCTGAGTTCTTAAACTCGGCTTTTGGGACACATCCCATTTGGTGTCTTGACCAATTAGATAGGCTATTATCTTAGCTAGGGTTGTTCCTTCCATCATAAATCAGCATGTTATCAGTCACATGGTCTGAATTTTACACACTCTTGCAAAGTATACTTTTGGACATGATTTCTATAACCAGAATATGATACATTTGACACAGAATTAATTGAAAGAAACGTTTCAAGCTAGAAATGACAAACTCATACATACCAAACACAACTAACCTTAAAGTCATTCAATAGTTATTATAAAGACGTACATAATATGTGCTTAAAACATTATAGTCTAATATGTGGTTACATACATAATATAGTGTTATGCCTAGCAATGTCCTTTAGGATGGTTTTATGTGCATATGAAAAAGAAAGTCTCTGTGTAGTTCTGTGGAGACCAAAAAGAAATGTTCTTTGGCCAGAGGAATTTCAGTCTGGTTCTTTGTCTTCTATGTGTGGGGGAGAAGTCAATCTAAAGAAGCTCGTGATTTCTCTTGTGGAACGCCATGTTATGGCCATCTCTTTGACCATTAATCTTGACTATTTACCCCAAATTTGACAATCTCCTTCCTGCGTAGAACACTTATCAATAAGTGTTCTTTTGTCTTAATGTTGCGAGCTGTTCTGTGAAAGAGGCTTGTTGGTTAGGCTTGCTCCAGAATTCGGAGATAGGAATCTTTACGACGTTGTCCTGTTATCCTGGAGTCTCTTCTGGAATGTCGGCTCCTCATGTTTCGATGTTCTGATCGAATCTTAGTTTTGTCTGACTCGTTCTGACGCTACACAGGGTATGATTCCTCAGTTATCATGGCAATTCTTATTTTCACAGGTTGTTGAGAGTCAAAGTGTCCAAAATACAAACTGTTCCTGGTCTATAAAGATTTCTAAGGAGGCTTTTGATAAATCACGTCTTGAAAACAATGGAAGTGCGTTTGTTGGAGTTCTACGGTTCAGAAACATAGGAAACAAGGTACTGTATGATTTTATGTAGGGCTGAGCAACATGGCCAAAAATTGTCACAACACATTTTTTTCATATGAGTCGATATTAATCATTATCACAATAAATGTCAAAATATGCACAAATAAACATAAGTAAAATTAACACATTAATTAATACAGCCTTGAAGAGCAAAAGAGAGTAAAAAAAACATTAAGAATCTTATTGATCCCAAACTTTTGAATGGCAGTGCATATTCGTATTTCTGCCACAATACTATGGTGCAGTTCACATTACTATAATAAATCCATGTAAAAGCATTCTAAGTGGCCATTCACACAAAACACATTTTTCCATTCCAATGCACTACTTTTCCATTGTTTTTTATGGAAATGCACCAGATGGACATGTGTGACCGTTGGACTCATGTCTTGTGTCTTTTGCAGCGTATCGCATATTGAGTGTCATGTTAAGACACCATGTCAAGTTAAAGAAATTTCAGCTTTTACACGCAGCTCCTCTCATCAATGTCAGTTCCAAAACTGGACCAATCAGAAGACCCCAAAGTGGCTGTTCTAATTCTTAAAAAAAAAGAGCCTTAAGAGAAATATCTCTCAGTGCATATATGCATCATGTCTCAAAAGTGCATCTCATGATCCTTGTGCTGCATTTTTTTTTAAACCATTCCTGAGCGCTGCGTCTAGCGTTTTTAGCATTCTGTGTGAACACCCCCAAAATGGGAATGTTCATGGCACAGTGTTTCTCGTGTTTTGTTTCGCTTCTAGTGCATAAACATTACACTGAACACTTATCATACGTGTTGTTGATTTAGCCAGGGCAAAATACATCGTGGTAATTAATGTTATTGTTTTATCGCCCAACCTTGCTTCTGTGAATTTTAACTTTTAAGTCTTGTATGGAAAGACTCTTGAAAGTTTCTACTTTTGAAAAATGTTTCTGATCAATTAGATTCACACTTACTTATATTTGATTTATGATTGCTCTCTCCTGATTTAGAATGAAACCAATATTCATACTGTTTTGAACAATGAAGTTTATGGAATAACTATGAGGGCAGAAATCTCCAACCTTACCGACAACATTGACATGTCCTTTACACATAACAATAAGGTAACAAAGGTTTTGTTTCAGAACTTATTCTGTTATAATCACCAGAAAATGTGGAAGCAAAATGAAAATAAACGTGTTCTTTCAGAATGGTAATGTGTCCTGCGTTTCTTGGGATGGCAAAGGTAAATACATTTATGACTGTACTGATTTCAATCAACAAACCCAGTTCATTCGTTTTTTTTAATTTATTTTTATTTTTTATCAATTTCATTCGTTGCTCTCTTTTCTTTGAAGGAGAACTTAATTGGGCAATGTTCGGCTGTGAGACAAAAATCAACAACAACACCATAAAGTGCTCCTGCTCACATCTGACATTCTTTGCAGTGCTGATGGTGAGAAGCTTCTCAGAGAAGAAGAACTTATGCTTTCATGATTCATATTTCAATTAAAGATTCCACTAAATCGATATCAGTGTTTTAGTCCCTGCTACATGCTAGTAAACTCGTAAAAGATTAAAAATTATAAGCATTTAAAATTTGCTAACAAGATCTGATTCCTGCTAACAAACAACAAATGGTTTTAAAAATCCTTCAGCTGATCTGTTTTGTTCTGATTTCTCTGATCTTTCAGTCTCTGCCAGATGCAAACGTCACAGCACCGCATCTGGAATCGCTGACCTTAATTTCTTCTATCGGCTGCGGCATCTCCATGTTTTTTATGGCCATCGCTTTATTCATGCATTTCCTGCTACAGTAGAGTATCTTAAAGTATATTATATAGATAGTGCTGTTTAGTAATCAATAATCACTAATACTAAACAAAGAAACAACTTAACTTGCTAGTAATTTGTAAGTTAACTTGCATTTGTAAATTTCACATATAATTACAAAGAAACAATAAGTAAAACATTGAATTAGACTTGAAATCAAACCTCTAAAGTATTAAAGTTCAGGTTACATGAACAGTTGTTTTTATGTTTTAATAGGAAAGCCAAATCAAATCAGGCCTCGAAGATCTTGATGAACATGTTTGTGGCTTTGTTTCTACTGAATGCCTCGTTTTTGTCAAACGAGAGCGTCGCTAACACACAAGACAACGCTGCGTGCGTCTTCATAGCGCTGCTCCTGCATTACTCCATGCTGGCCTCATTCACCTGGTTCTTCATTCAAGCTCTTCATATGTACTTATGGCTCATCAGACAGAACGTCACCATCACAAACTACATGAGGAAGATCACCGTGTTGGGCTGGGGTGAGTTAGACCAACAAAACAGCTATTATAGTGTTGACTTATGGAAATAAATCTGTTTACTGCCAGCTATAGTCAAAATTTTACAATAAGGTTCATGCTTTAACTAACAATGAGCAATAAATTTGTTACAGTATTTACTAATCTTTGTTAATGATAATAAATAATAAAAATAAAAAAATACAACTGTTTGTTGTTAGTTCATCGTAGCTCAAGTCCATTTAATATAGGTGTGCATTAGACAATTTTAATGCACTTTAATGCTTTTAATGCAATAACTGAGTATGTTGACTTTATGTGTTTACAAATGATTATTAAATTGACACTATAACTCTACTTTGGGCATTAAGAAACAAATTGTGTATCTGAGAGAAACAAACAAACAAACAAACAAAAAAATAATAATTTATAGTATAACTATAGCTTTTGTAGTTTTCTGTGTGTTTTCAGTGTGTCCGGCTCCAATAGTCGTAGCTATCGTTTCTGTAGGAGGATATGAAGCAGTGATCCTAAACACAACGTCTGGAAAAATCACACGAATGTAAGTTGTTCTGATGTCACAAATTCATAAAGTTATGAACGTCCACTGAACGTCTTCTAAGTAATACTTCATTCTCTTTAATTACAGGTGCTGGATTACAGATCTTTACATTCACTATATAGTGAACATTGGCTACTATGCTTTAGTTTTCGTCTTCACGACAGGAATCTTCATCATGATCGTCACTAAGGTCGTTCAGGCCAGAAACATGAAAGCGACTGACGGCAAGAGAAAGACGTTCAGAAAGCAGCTGATGATGGTGTTGAGTTTGTTCGTGCTCTTCAGTCTGACGTGGTCTGTGGCGTTCTTCAGTTATGGACCGATGCTCATTCCCTCGTATTACATATTCACTGTGTTGAACTCGTTTCAGGGTGATTAACTATTTATTGATCATTTCACCATTTGATTATATTTGTTCACAGTTCTCAGTTTACAAATTATGCAAATTACTTTAATTATATCTGAAATGTATTTGAATTAGTTGAAATAAGTTTTTCTGATCTTTTTTTTTTAGGGTTTTTCCTCTTCCTGTATTACTACCACATTCACAATGATGTCGCGGGTCATTTCTCAGATGATCCAGAAAGCACAGACTCCACCACAACCACTGCTTAAATCCAGCATTAATGCTGTGGAAAATATTTATAGTATAGCTAGCATAATTAAGACAGAAGGCTTTTTTTGTCTAGACTTTCATAGTCATTTTCGGATTGCTTAAACTGATCTGTACAGTCATTGTTTAAGGGGAAAGTTCAAAAACAACACAAAGACAAAAGTTACTTATGAACAAGAAAGGAATGTTTACAATTATGCATGCACATAAAATGATGACCCTAAATAAGGTTACTTTTAGTGAAATAACTAAAAAAAGATATATAAGTCTATAATTGTAGAGGGACTGCATATTATATGACCTGATATAACTGATTTATTGAGCGTTATAATCATCATTCTGTCCACTATATGTGATTATGTGCCTGTCAGAGCAACTCAAACAACACTGAACCTCTTTTAATAAACAGATTCACATCTTCAGAATGAAAGTAATGTCCACATGCCTTTGAATTCATATATTTGCATGGTCAATTGATATATAATTGATATATGATGTATATCGGGTATATGAAAACACAAAATACAAAAACGCTGTCAGAATCAACTTCTGTTTTTGCATTATTTAATGTGGTTTACATATATAGATGCTGTTATCTCTGAATGACTGTAATTAAGCTAATAAAATGTAATTGTTCATCATGATGGACTTTCAGTGGCTCCAAAATAATTTATTCACTTCAGTCAGACTTGTAAATATGTGAATGTTGTTCATTAGATGACAAAATAACGAAGCATGTGCCATTAATTGTAAAGAAAGTTACTAGTTCATTGTTTCTATGAAAAATGTTCAAACTTGGCATTTTCTGTATGAAAATCTGATAAATATTGCAAATTAATTTAAATAGCCTCTATGATGTCATTGGCATTCTGTTGCTACTTTAATGAAATATACAGTTTTTGACTTGATAAACTTGAATGTAACTGCAATTCTTAAAATACACCATAAAATCTTCAAAAACATTCCTCAGGACTTCATTTTATCTCCTGTCTCCGGATGGACGCTTACAAACACCACATCTCATCACCAGATGACATCAGAGTTTCACGCTTGACCGATTTTCGCATCTGAAACTCATTATGAGATCAAAGCTCACATATGGTTATCATTAATATTATTATGAGGTCACGAAAAGTTAAAGCAATTAATCATCTTGGCACATGCCGGCAGTTATTTACTACTTACTGACTATGAGAAACTTTGCAAGTATATGTCAATTTATTCTACTAACCCTAAACCTACCCTACTGAGAGTTAGTAGACATGTAGTTACAAATTAATGAGAATTAGTTGACATGTAATTGACATGTAGTTACAAAGTTATGTGTAGTTAGTTGAATGTCTAAAGTGAACTATCAAAATAAAAAGTGTAATCGAAAGAACTTTTTAAAATGATGCATACACATAAAATTATGACCCAAAAAGGGTAAATTTTACTGAAATAAGATGAAATGTCAAATATCTGTGTTGATCGTTACTCAAACAACACAGGACGAAGGTACTGTTCACACGCCTGTGTATTCAGATATTTGCATGGTGATTTCATAAAGCAGCTTATTAAAATACACACATATGGATGGGAAACATATTTGGTTACTGGAAACACAACAAACAAACAAAAACCTGTCAGAATCAGCTGATGACCTCTGCATTATTTAATCATTTGTAGCTACAGACACTCTGTCATATCTCAGTATTTCTCATGTGATTGTATTGAAGCTAATAAAATATAATTCATCATCACGATGGACTTTCAGTGGCTCCAAAAGCATTTATTCACTTCAGTCAAAGATGTAAATATGAGATTGTCATTCATTAGATGAGAAGATATCAAAGCAAGTGTAATTTAATGTTAAACAATAAAGTATTTTATTGGAAAACTTGGCATTTTCTGTATGGAAATAGGAATGTAAATATTGCAAATTAATCTAAATATTTTCTAGTAGCTACTAAAGCTATTGTTTTCAATGGCAATTAGTTGCTACTTTATTAAATATAAATATTTGCTACATTTATTTAGTTCTCTGTGGAAAAAATGGACCTGAATGTAACCAGATACTGAAAGTCCCAGTGAAAGCCCAAATAAGCATGATTTGCATGTTTTCAAATGAACTGTATGATAGTGTCCTGCGGCTTCATATGTGGACGCATCAAACTCTCTCAACTCTTGGACTGTGCACTTTAGCTCAAGAATGAAATAAGAAAATGATTAAAGATTTATATTTAAAACCAACATGTGTCTCTATCAGACTGCTGTCTCTGGGAATTATGTCTCGACAAAAGCAGAATTTGCTGTGGCTGCTGATCATCTGTTGTGCTTCATGCCAGATAAGTATGTTGCTTTAAAAAAAATGCATTTATTAATTTAAATGCATAAGCTTAAAATAACTTAAATAAAAGTACATACTTTTATATGTTGTTCGGTGAACATTAGAAAACAAATGAACATATAAACAAAATAATGTGATTTTAAAAAAGATTATAGATGTGGGCATCTACGTTTTGACATCTAATATTGAATAGATATGCACAAATTTATGAATTTGTAACATCAGAACGACTTACATTTATGTGATTTTCCCAGACGTTGCGTTTAGGAGCCAGATACAGGAAGTAATATTACTAGAAATATAAAGGAATATGATCAATATATTATAGATAATATATATATATATATATATATATATATATATATATATATAAAACAAAACAACAAAAAAAAACAATTTCATATCATGTCATATCGTTACATGATAACCTTAAACATTGTCTTTGTTTGTGCAGCTGGCTCAGAAAATTGGATCCAAATCAAGGTCCAAGTCAATTTGACAGATCACTGTTTCTGGAACCAAAGTAGCTCACCATATCCAGGTAGATGTGGAACACACTGCTAACATGACTGCGTAAATACATATTTATTATCTGACAGCAATTGTGACAACTGACAAACTCATTGAGTTCATTTCTGTTTTTCTTCCAGCTATAATGCAGACGACTCTATCATATGATAATCCAGAAAATTGTCACATAAAGAATGTCACACTAAACATCTCTTCTCAAGGTAAAACCTGTGTATATTTTATTCATAAAGCATAGTTGAGTTCAAAGCTCTCTCTCTCTCTCTCTCTCTCTCTCTCTCTCTCTCTCTCTATATATATATATATATATATATATATATATATATTTGGTCCCACTTTATATTAGGTGGCCTTAACTACTATGTACTTACATTTAAATTAATCATTTGGAACAATGCTCTTATTGTGTACATACATGTTTTTACATTGTACTTACATTTTTAAAAACACCTATATGTAATTACATATGTAATTAATTTCTGTAATTGCATTTATAATTACACTGTTGACACATCCCTTACACCTTAACCCACGCTTATACCTACCCAGACCACCAAACCTGTCCCTAACCTTACCTGTATCCCTCCTCAATAGCAGCAATAGTGTTTTGCAATACAGTATGAACACAATAAGTATATTGTACTTATTTTTTTATGTAAGTACATAGTAGTTAAGGCCCCCTAATATAAAGTGTGACCATATATTTTTTTTTTTTTCTCAACAAATGTAAATGTTCTCTGTGGTTTCAGGACAATGCAGATCATACAGTTTCACCATAACAAAACAGGGGGAGAATTATGAAATCAGAATGAATGAGACAATTGAAGGCATACAACTGTGGTTATTAGTGAATGATGATTGTCTGCCATCAGCCCATGAAGAAGGTGATGCATGTCATCCTAAATCAGACACAGTGTTAGTGTTATCTCAGTGTTCAAAGTTTGGATGAAGTTTGTTTGTCTTTGTTTCAGTTGTTCCAGTGTTCATGAGTTTGGAAGAGCAGATCAGAAGAGGTTCAACAAACAGACTATTTTAGGCTACTGTAAATTATTAACATTCACATTAACATTCATGCATTTGGCAGACGCCTTTATCCAAAGCGACTTACACTGTATCTAATCATTAATGTATTTTACCAAAAAACTGCATAGCAAAAATTGGTTCTTCGTTTGGAAAAAGCAAATCAAGTTAAAAAACTTTCAAAATGTTGCTTACTAAAAAATTTAAATAAATTATTACCCAAGGGTTGTAATAATTCCATCTCTTCCCTTCGGAAGGATCTTCATCACGTGAGAATGATAATATCTGTAATTGCGCTTTGGTTGGCAGCAGCATCAGTGCCATAAGTTATATGGAAGAAAGTAAGATTTTGTTCTTTTTCATAGTGTTTTTAACAGGAGTCCTCTATGAGAATGAGCCAGTACTTTCTTTTTAACATCATTTTTTGTGTGATTAACCTATAATTATAATATATCATATTACAAAAGAAGTGAACAGAAATTTGGAGCCAAATACATGCCTACAGACTGTTTACAATACATTAATACTGTTTTGGACATACAGATATACATTGTCTTCACCTGCATTATAGAGTGTGTTGCTCATTCACAAGCTTCACACTCAATAAAGAGCTGCTTCATCGCTGATTCAATTTATCAAAACAATTTTTTATTTATATAAAAGTTTATACACGTTTTCAAGACGTTTTCATACAAAAGCTTTTCATACAAAAGTTGTTTCGTATAATGGATTGCAGATAAATATCACTTCATCCGGCAATACTTTTGTTTTATCAGATTGAAATTAGATTCAGTGTATGAGTCTGAATGAATTGAACTGAATCATAAACATTTCTGGACCTTTTAGCAAACCCATTTGACCAATTAGATCACTAGTGATTCATTCAGCTGTTAGATACACACATGACACAAATGACTGATGAAATATTATCAGATTGGTATATGGTATTTCAGGAATTTATCAGCAGTATTTTACCGGGGCTCAGTGGTATTTCAATGTAAAAAAGGTTTAGCGGCACCCCTGCTCAAACAAACAGATCACTATTCTGAAAAACTACAAATCCGTGGTACCAGTCAGGTATTGTAAAAACACTTTTATCACATAATCAGTTTTAACTGTTTGTTGTACCTCCATTACCTTCCATGTTGTTCTGTTGTAAGTGTGCAAGTATTCAGTGCAAATCTGCAGAAGCCTTTATTTATTTTTCAAATCAAACAGTGTATTAGATAATTATATTGAATTAGCTTTGTGTATGTTCTCTTGAGGTTGTTTCGCTACTGTTGTTCCTGAAGAGAAATGTAAAAACGCTGATGATGATATATGCAATGGTACGTCTGAGTCTTTATAATCTACTCCGTTTCACTTTATTTTGATGGTCCCTTTAACACATTCTATTGACTATAAGTAATGTTGCACCTACATTTCTACTGACTCTCATTAGAGTGTTAGTAGTGTATTAGTTGACTGGTAGGGTTAGGGTAAGTTGACACGTTCTTGCAAAGTTACTTATAGTCAGTAGAATATTACTAATACTCTTATGAGAGTTTGTTGACATGTAGTTGCAACATTACTTAGTGTCAACAGAATGTTCAAAAGGGACCATCAAAATAAAGTGTTACCAACTACTCTTATCAGTAGTTTCAAAATCTAGCTGACAGCATAGGCCTATTTTTTTTAAGTTATTAGTCCATTTTTGTGACATTAATAAATATATGAACTGTGATGAACATGCATAAACATTATAATGCTGAAACTATGTTTCAAAATTTATAAATAAGCAACACCTGATATATAAGACCAATTTAATCATTTGAGATGAACTCTATTATTGCACAGTTAAATGAAATCCATCCCTTATTTATTTCTATGTGTTGAAGTGGAAGAAGTAAGCAAATTCATTCTGCGTTTAAAGAACAGTGAATGGATGTGTGTGACCTGTGATAAGAGTGATCTGGATGAAGGTGTTGAAGCCGCAGAAGCATCGTAAGTATTCAGTTACCAGTGACTTTCCAGTAACTCTATTACAGAATACCAAGTGATTAAATCCATTTTACAGAGACTGCTTGGACAAAGTGGAGTCTAACATGGAAGAGATGGAAAAAAAACATATAAGCATTCAGAATGTCAAAGGGGAGGCTATCGGTCTTCTCCAAATACATGCTGAGAACACAACCGAAGACACATGCTACTTATCAAATCAGAACAAGATCAACGTAAGGCCTGAGAAACATTGCATCATGTCCTTCTGGATTCTTCATTAATCAATGTAAATTTTCTTTTCACAGGTTGTTGGCTGTCAAAGTATCCCAAATACAAACTTTTCATGGGCTGTAAAGATTCCCAAGGAAGCAGTGAATAAATCACGACAGGAAAACCGTGGACATGCGTTTGTTGGAGTTCTACAGTTCAAAAATATGAGAAACAAGGTACTCACACATAAAGTATACAAATTCTATGTTTGAGCATTTTAAGGAATGCTTAACGAAATTTTCACCCAAAAATTACTATTCTGTCATCATTATATTGTGTTATTGTCAGACTGTGTCTCTGAGTCTTGTGTTTTCGGTTACACTTTATTTCGATAGTCCACTTTAGACATTCTACTAACTATAAGTAACTTTGTAAGTACATGTCAACTAATTCTCATTAATTAGCTACTACATGTCTACTAACTCTCAGTAGGGTAGGTTTAGGGTTAGTAGAATAAGTTGACATATACTTGCAAAGTTTCTGATGCTCAGTATGTTGTATGTTGTGGACCCATCAAAATAAAGCGTTAGAAGTTATTAAACAGATAGTCTACTAATACTCTAATGACTGCTAGTTGACATGTAGTTGCAAAGTTACTTACTGTTAGTAGAATGTCTAAAGTGGACTATCGAAATAAAGTGTTACCGTGTTTTCCACCCTTCTCGCGTCCTTATTTGGATTTCCTGTCCGTGTCCTAGATTGTCATAGATTGTCAAAGCTTGTTAATTGTCATGTGTAAGTCTGTGTTATCGTTAATAAAGTCTTTGTTCCTGAGTTCCTCGTCTCCGCATTTCCCTGGCCTCGACGACACATCGTGACAGTTATATTCAATATTATAAGCAGAACGTTTGTAATGAAGTTAAATCTTTTATCTGTTAGTATATGCACTACTGTTATAATGCTAAAATGGTGTTATGATAGTCTTTGCGACTGTGAATTGTAGTTTGAAAAGCCAAATAATCTTCAAAAATTCCCCTTTTGTGAAAAAGAAAGCAGCATGAGACATTTTTGGGTGAACTGCTCCTTCAGTCAGTGTTTCGGTTTCACTTTATTTTGATGGTCCCTTTAACACATTCTGTTGACTATAAGTAATGTTGCACCTACATTTCTACTGACTCTCATTAGAGTGTTAGTAGTGTATTAGTTGACTGGTAGGGTTAGGGTTAGATTAAGTTGACATGTTCTTGCAAAGTTACTTCTAGTCAGTAGAATATCTGTTGGGAGACCAACACAATAAGGAGTTAGTAGATATGAAGCACACAGTCTACTAATAATCTAATGAGAGTTTGTTGACATGTAGTTGCAACATTACTTCGTGTCAACAGAATGTTCAAAAGGGACCATCAAACTAAAGTGTTACCAGTGTTTCTTGATCAACCTTATTCATGTATTGTTATATTTGATTATGATTGCTCTATTTTTGGTTTCTATTTTAGAATCAAACTAAAAATCAGACCGTTTTGAATAACGAGGTTTATGGAATAACAATGAGGGCCAATATCTCCAACCTTACCAACAATATCGAAATGCTCTTTGCACATAATGATAAGGTAATGAAGGTTTTGTTGCAGAACTTATTTTGTTATAATGAACAGACAATGTAAAAAAAAAAAAAAAAAATCAACTCTGTTCTTACAGGTCAGTAATGTGTCCTGCGTTTCTTGGGATGGCAAAGGTACATTCATTTATTACTGTACTGATCAGTTCCTATCAACAAACCCAGTTTATTTGATAAAATAGTTATTTTGATCTCTTTTCTTTGAAGGGGAACTAAATTGGACGACGTTCGGCTGTGAGACGGAAATCAATAACAACACCATAAAGTGCTCCTGCTCACATCTGACCTTCTTTGCAGTGCTGATGGTGAGAAGCTTCTCAGAGAAGAAGAACTTACAATACAGTGGCACTAATATGCATTAATTCATGCTTAACTAATGCACAGATAATCATGAGTTAATATATAAATCAGTTGACAACTGGAAGTTGAAATGCTTGCTTCAACCCATAGTGGTAATTAACATATGAATTTACATTGTTAGTTAATATAATATGTTATTAGGGAATTAATACTTTATGACACATTTAACTAATAACAATTTATTGATTACTTAATCTATGAATCGTATAGAATATTAATTAGTTGCTTATGCAGTAATCATTAATAAATGGTTTAGCTCTTCATGAGTTATACATTAACTCATGATTATCTGTACATTAGTTAAGCATTATTTAATGCATATTTGTGCACCCATATTGTAAAGTGTTACCAAACTTTCATAATTCATGTTTTATTTAAAGATCCCATTAAATCAATACCAGAGTCTTTTAGTCCATCTCTACATGCTAGTAAACTTGTAAAATATAACAAAACAAGCAAATATATGCTTTTAAAACTTTCTGAGCTGTGTAACAAACAAGAAATGGTTTTAAAAAAGTTCCTGCTAATCTGTGTGTTTTGTTGTGTTTTCTCACATCCCTAAGTCTCAGTCATATGCAAACATCACAGCAAAGGATCTGGAATCATTGACTTATATCACTTCTATCGGCTGCGGCATCTCCATGTTTTTTCTGTCCATCGCTTTATTCATGCATTTTCTGCTGCGGTAGAGTATTTTAAATGTATAACATATAGTTAGTGCTGTTATTTAAGTTTTAGTTTATCTTGCAAGAACATTTGTTTTTTATTTACATTTTACATTTAGCCATTTTGCAGACGCTTTTATCCAAAGCGACTTACAATTGGGGTCTTTTTATGCTTTAATAGGAAAGCCAAATCAAATCAGGCCACAAAGATCTTGATGAACATGTTTGTGGCTTTGTTTCTACTGAATGTCTCGTTTTTGTCAAACGAGAGCGTCGCTAACACACAAGACAACGCTGCGTGCGTCTTCATAGCGCTGCTCCTGCATTACTCCATGCTGGCCTCATTCACCTGGTTCTTCATTCAAGCTCTTCATATGTACTTATGGCTCATCAGACAGAACGTCACCATCACAAACTACACGAGGAAGATCACCGTGTTGGGCTGGGGTGAGTTATACACTCTCAGAAATAAATGGTACAAAAGTTGTCACTGGAGCAGTACTCTTTCAAACAGTCATAATATGTACCATTTAGATACTAGTATACACCCTTTAAGGATGAATAAGGTACAATAATGTAGAGGTCTGCATTCCCGCGGCTCTCCCGCAGGACCCGACCAGATTTTATATTTTTCACTTTAAATGACAGATGTCTTATTTATTTATTTTTCTCTGCAACAATTTTCCTACTGTTACCAGCAAAATGTTAAACGAATTTAGTATTTTGACAAGACAAATAAAATAGCTAATAGGCTATTTTTGTACAACCTACATTTTTTTTCTCTGTGACACTTTTTCCTATTGTGTTGTAATTGTTAAACGAATTGTATCCTAAATTCTGAATAATGTATTACTATTGTGTGAATAATAATCATGTAATCAATAAAAAAGTAACTGTAGTCTGATTACAAGTATTTTAAAATGTAACACAATCTAATTACAAGTACTTTTTGGAATCTGATTATGTAATCCAGATTACATGTCATCAGTTACTACCCTGCACTGATTATGTAAGCGATAATGCATGGCTAGCTGTGCATTAAATGATTTTTAGGCCAAAATCCGCAAAGTGCATTAAAATTGTTTGAAGCACAGCTAGCCATGAATTATCCTGCTTATACCATGGTCATTTGCCAGCATTGACAAGTTAAAGCTGATGTTTGCAGTGTAATATTTGACCGGAAGGGTAAAAATGACAGTTATTTTCATCAGCTGTGGCTCGTTTGCTTTAGCATTCTGCCTGCTTCAAATCAGACACAGAGATGAAATATTCTGGTAAAATCACGATTATTTGAATGAATTATAGCATTTATTTGAATTATTGGTACCATTTGTTCCCATTAGAATCATTGGAATCATTTGTTACCATTAGTTAATGTATTAACTAATATGAACAAACAATGAACAATACATGTATTACACTATTTATTTATCTTTGTTAATGTTAGTTAATAAAAACAGTTTTTTGCAAAACTATTTTTTTTGTAACTTTTTTAAATGGTTTTAGGTTTGTTTTGTTTTTTTACTATAACCATTGTCTCTGTGTTTTCAGTGTGTCCGGCTCCAATAGTCATAGTTATTGTTTCTGTAGGACGATATGAAGCAGTGATCATAAATGCAACATCTGGAAAAATCACACGAATGTAAGTTGTTCTGATGTCACAAATGTGTACATTTATGAATGTCTACTGATTGTCTTCTTAATTATATTTCATTCTTTTCTAATTACAGGTGCTGGATTACAAATCCTTACATTCACTACATAGTGAACATCGGCTACTATGCTTTAGTTTTCGTCTTCACGACAGGAATCTTCATCATGATCGTCACTAAGGTTGTTCAGGCCAGAAACACGAAAGCGACTGACAGCAAGAGAAAGACGTTCAGAAAGCAGCTGATGATGGTGCTGAGTTTGTTCCTGCTCTTCGGTCTGACGTGGTCTGTGGCGTTCTTCAGTTATGGACCGATGCGCATTCCCTCGTATTACATATTCACTGTGTTGAACTCGTTTCAGGGTGAGAAACAATCACATGCAGCAGTAGAACATTTCTATTTTTCCTACAGACTTCAGCAAATTATTTTAATTAAATCCATTAATTTTTAAATCATTATTTTTAATTTTTTATTAATTTTATTATTTTATTATTATTATAAAGGGATATGGGAGTTTGATTATTTCTGGTCACAGTTTAAATATTATCAGTTTCTCTGATCTTTTTTTCAGGGTTTTTCCTCTTCCTCTATTACTACAACATTCACAATGATGTCGCGGGTCATTTCTCAGATGATCCAGAAAGCACCGACTCCACCGCAATCATCGCTCAATCCAGCATTACTGCTGTAGAAAATATTTATAACTAGCATAACTAAGACAGAAGGTTTTCTTTGTCTCAGACTTTCTTTCTCTTAGACTAGAATGATGTATATACAGTAAAGTATGACCCTAAAAGCGTCAGTTTTACTGAAATCACTCAAAAACAAATGACAAATACCTGCTGATCATTACTAAAAACTTAGTAGAAGGATTGAATTGTGCTTTCAAAACTCTGATATAATCTGATATTACTGTTGTTCGATTTGTTAAGCCTTATAATTAATCTGTGATCATGTGCGTGTCAGCAACTCAAACAACACTGAACCTTATTTAGACAAATTTACATCTTCAGGATGAATGTCAACACGATTCAGACGTTTGCATGGTCATTTTATAAAGCAGCTTACTAAAGTCCATGCACATAGATGTGAAACATATTTGGTTACTGGAAAAAAAACAACCAAAAAAACACGGTCAGAATCAGTGAATCAGTCATTGTTTTATGTTGCTTATGATTCTCTGTTATATTTCTCGGTATTTATCATGTGATTCTAATGCAGCTAATAAAATGTAATTTTATTAATCATGATGGACTGGCTACAAAATCATTTATTCACTTCAGCCACACTTATAAATATACAAATTAATTAGGTCATGATTAATTTCACAGAAAGGTATACAATCTCACTAACAAAGCGTAAAAAAGCATGACATTTTCTGTATCTAAATTTTGTGGGCACCACTTAGACATCCAGCCATTGACTGATGTCTAAGTGGTAAATACAGACATTTCTGTATTTACCACTTAGACATCACTCAATGGCTGGATGTCTACGTGGTGCCCACAAAATAACATAGGCTTTATAGACAATTGGAAGAATTTTTGGGGCAGACTTGACCTGTTGAAAAGAAATGGTGTTCATCCCTCCTGGGGTGGTGCCGCTCTTCTCTCTAGAAGTATGGCACATAGTCTTAGAGTTCGTATTTGACTAACTGGAGCCCAGGTCAGGAAGCAGACAGACTGGCTAAACCGACCGTCTGCTAGCCGCCTCACGTCACAGAAGTCAGTTAACTCTCAGCACATAGAGACTTCTTCACCTAGATATCACACTATAGAGACTGTGTCTGTTCCCCGAACTAGAAAATACAGAAAACATCCAAACCAAAGTATTAGTAACAATTTAACTGATGTTCAACAAATAAAAAAAAGATATAATACAGATAAACACATGATAAAGCTTGGCTTATTGAATATTAGATCCCTTTCTACAAAAGCACTTTTTGTAAATGATATGTTCACTGACCATAAACTAGATGTGCTTTGTTTGACAGAAACCTGGCTAAAACCAGATGATTACATTACTTTAAACGAGTCTACACCCCAAGATTACTGTTACAAACATGAACCGCGTCCAAAAGGTAAAGGGGGAGGTGTTTCTACAATTTATAGCAATATTTTCAGTATCTCTCAGAGGTCGGGTTTCAAGTATAATTCGTTCGAAGTAATGGTGCTTCATATAACGTTATCCAAAGAAACAAGTATTAATGATAAATCCCCTGTGATGTTTGTACTGGCTACTGTATACAGGCCACCAGGGCACCATACAGACTTTATTAAAGAATTTTCTGATTTTCTATCGGAGTTAGTGCTGACTGCAGATAAAGTCTAACTCTATTGGTGTTAAACACGTGTCAGGACCTACTCAATGTCGAAATCATACTCTAGATTTAATACGGTCACATGGAATTGATGTCAGTGGCATTGAAATTTTGCAGCAGAGCGATGATATCTCAGATCATTATCTAGTCTCCTGTATATTCCATATAGCTAAAGCTGTAAAGCCAACTCCTTGTTACAAATACGGTAGAACCATTACTTCTACCACAAAAGACTGCTTTATAAATAATCTTCCTGACTTATCTCAGTTCCTCAGCATATCCAATATGTAATGAGGCTGAATCAGAATCCATTAGCAGAAGTTTATTAAAGGGATTTTCAGTAGATAGAAACGTGAATTCAGGCAAGAGGTCAAAACCACAATAGCAGTCCAATCCGTTGACATACACAGGGGAGATCCAATAGACAAAGATGAGTAGGCAAGCAGAAGGTCCGGTAACACTTTATTTTGATGGTCCCTTTTGAACATTCTGTTGACAGTAAGTAATGTTGTAACTACATGTCATCATACTCTCATTAGATTATTAGTAGACTGTCTGCTTCATATCTGCTAACTCTTTATTGTGTTGGTCTCCCAACAGATGATCTACTGACTGTAAGTAACTTTGCAACTACATGTCAACTTATTCCAACCCTAACCCTACCAGTCAACTAATGCACTACTAACACTCTAATGAGAGTTGGTAGAAATGTAGGTGCAATGTTACTTATAGTCAACAAAATGTGTTAAAGGGACCATCAAAATAAATTGAAACCGAAGGTCCAAACACAAACATCAGGTCAGTACGGCAGTCAATACAGTGGGGAATTTCCAGATAGATTGTAGTCAGGTCAACAGGCAGAATCATACACAGAATAGGCAAACAGAGTACTAGAGAAATGCAGAGGGAGTGGAGCACAGTTAGTATTCAGGTGAGGGCTCCCTCTGCTGGTTAGGTCTTACAGAACCCCCCCCCCCCCACCCCCCACCCCGCCCCCCCGCTATCACAAGCAGCTACCCAGGATCTCTCCTCAGGTCCGTAGCCCTCCCAGTCCACCAGATATTGGAGCTGACCCCCTCTCCTCCTGGAGTCGAGCAGCACATTCACCTTATAAGCAGGATTAACATCAATATCCAACGGTGGTGATGGCTCTTGGATCTCAGTTCCGGGGTCAGCATCCAGGTGGACCGGTTTGAGGAGGGAAACATGAAAAGGAGGAGATATTCTGTAGTCAGCAGGGAGCTGTAGTTGGTAAGTGACCTCATTTATTCTTCTAAGAATTTTAAAAGGGCCAACATACCTTGGGCTGAGTTTTTTTGCTGGGAAGCCGCAGTTTGAGGTTCCTTGTGGAGAGCCAGACCCGCTGTCCTTGTTGATAGGGGGGATGTGGGTGACGTCGCCTGTTAGCCTGGAACTCTTGGGTTCGTACGGCTCGCTGGAGGTGAATATGAGCGCTGTCCCACACCCCCTCACTCCGTTTGATCCACTCATCCACTGCTGGGACTGAAGAAATTTCACCAGACCACGGGAACAAGGGAGGTTGGAACCCCAGGACGCACTGGAAGGGGGTTCAACCTGTAAAAGTATGAGTGATGGAGTTTTGGGCGTATTCTGATCGCTGATCGCTGACAATGTCCTCTGGAAGGCCATATACTCGGAAGACCTGGTGGAACAAGGCTAGAGCGGTTTCCATGGCTGTGGGTAGTTTCTTTAAAGGTATCAGTCGACAGGATTTAGAGAATCTGTCAATAATGACGAGAATGGTGGTGAAGCCTTCAGAAGGGGGCAGATCCGTTACGAAGTCGATGGAAAGGTGGGACCACGGTCGTTGTGGGATGGGTAATGGTTGGAGGAGTCCGGATGGTAATTCCCTGGGTGTTTTAGACTGAGCACAGACTTGACAGGATTTTACATATGTGGTAACGTCCCCTGACATGGATGGCCACCAGAAGGAGTTCTGAAGAAGTTGAAGAGTGCGGGAAATTCTGGGTGGCCTAAACTAATGGATGTGTGGACCCACTGCATGATTCGTTGACGCAAGTTGTGTGGTACATACTGTTTGTTTGGGGGGCAGTTATCAGGTGTTGTGTCATGTTGTTGTTCCCGTTGTAACTCCTCTATAATGTCCCAGGTTACTGGTGCGATGACCACTGTGGGAGGAAGAATGGGTTCTGGTGTGATCTTTTCAGTAGTGGGGTCATAACGTCTAGAAAGTGCATCTGCCTTGCTGTTCTTATTGCCTGGACGATATGTGACTGTAAATTAGAAGCGGGTAAAAAACGGGGACCAGCGAGCTTGGCGTGGGTTGAGACGTTTAGCACTTTTGATATACTCCAGATTTTTATGATCTGTGATTACTTGAAAGGGATGTACTGCTCCTTCTAGCCAGTGTCTCCACTCTTCAATGGCGGCTTTCATAGAGAGGAGTTCCTTGTTACCCACATCATAATTACGTTCTGCTGCTGTTAGTTTTCTTGAGAAGAATGCACATGGAAATAACTTGCCTGTTTGTCCATGACGTTGGGAAAGTATGGCTCCGATTCCACAGTCAGAGGCATCAACTTCGACCACAAATGGTAAACTAGGTTCAGGGTGCTTCAGGATAGGTGCTGTGGTGAATCTTCCTTTCAAAGTGGTGAAAGCAGTTGTAGCCTCCTCTGTCCACCTTAGTTTTGAGGGCTTGCCTTTGAGGAGGGATGTCAATGGGGCAGAAACCATGCTATAATTACGGATAAAACGTCGATAGAAGTTAGCAAACCCCAGAAATCTTTGGAGTTCCTTAATTGTGGTTGGTTGAGGCCATTCGGTGACTGCCCTGACTTTCGTCTCATCCATTCTTACTCCCTCATGACTAATATGATAGCCCAAAAAGGTAGTTTGTTTCACATGGAATTCACATTTTTCTGCTTTAACGTGCAGTTAGTTCCTTAGTAATCAAGAGAGAACATTTCTTACATGACCAATGTGTTCCTCTTCTGATTTTGAGTAGATCAAGATGTCATCAATGTAGGCGACCACATACTGGTTAAGCAGATCTCGGAAGATTTCATTTATGAAGGATTGGAAGACAGCTGGTGAGTTCGCTAGTCCGTACGGCTTGATCTGATATTCATAGTGCCCCCTGGTGGTGAGAAAGGCTGTTTTCCACTCATCTCCTGCCTTAATCCTGATCAGATTATATGCACTCCTTAAATCAAGTTTGGTGTAAATGGTGGCTTCACGAAGTTGTTCAAGGGCGGATGGAACTAATTGGAGTGGATAACGGAATTTAACCGTGACGTTATTTAGTCCTCTGAAATCGATGCAAGGTCTCAGTCCTCCATCCTTCTTCTCAACAAAGAAAAAACCTTCCCCGGCTGGTGACGTGGATGCACGAATAAATGTAAAAAAAGTACTTCGATGTACTCTTCCATGGCCTGGGTTTCTGTTCTGGAAATAGGATAGACCTTGCTCTTGGGTGGCATGGCGTTGGGAAGCAGATCAATAGCGCAGTCTCCAGGTCTGTGAGGTGGTAAACGTGTGGCCCTGGTTTTACTGAAAACCTCAGATAGGTCATTGTAGCAAGAGGGGATGTTTACAGTCTTATGGGTCTCTGGACTTTCTATGCTGGTTGCAAAATATAGTTGGGGCTGTATGGTGAAACAGTGATTTATGTAGAACATGGACCATTGAAGAAGCTCACCATGATGCCAGGAGATGTCAGTATCGTGCACAGATAGTCAGGGGTGTCCTAGGATGATTTCATGTTTAGGAGAGTCGATCACATAAAGGGAAATAGATTCTTGATGAAATAGTCCTACATTCATGGTAAGTGTTTGTGTCTGATGCGTGATCCCCTCTCCAATGAGCGCATTGTCGATTGCTTTGATCTTGATTGAGGGAATGCAGGGTTGAGTGGGGAGATTGTATTTGTTTACGATGCTTTTACTGATCAAATTTAGGGCATGTCCAGAATCGATCATCGCTGTCAATTCAAGAGAAAGATCTTCAGTGTTAATAGTCACGGGAAGGAAGAATGACTTGTTATTTAGCAGAGAAAAATGTTCAATATTCACACTCTGTGCGGTTTGGGACTTGTGTGGGCATCCGACACTGCGGTGGCCTGCTTCACCGCAGTAAAAACACAATTGGAGCTGACGACGTCTCATTCTTTCCTCGTCAGATAATCTAGATACACCCAGTTGAATGGGTTCACTGCTAGCCTTGAGTTCAGTGGTAGGAAAATTAGGGGATGGAATTTGTGGTTCTTGACGAACTCCCTTCTTGTTGCTTCATCTCGGTGCTTGTCTTATCAAGTTGTCAATTCTAATAGCGAGTGTTGAAAAGTCTGATAGCACACTATAGATACCCAGAGGAACAATTCCACTCATTCTCTACTGTAGGAGAGGAAAAATTGTATAAACTTGTTAAATCATCTAAACCAACAA
Organism: Acrossocheilus fasciatus; assembly: GCA_036784905.1. Lineage (NCBI taxonomy): Eukaryota > Metazoa > Chordata > Actinopteri > Cypriniformes > Cyprinidae > Acrossocheilus > Acrossocheilus fasciatus. Next base: position 1,322,812 of record CM071954.1, read on the forward strand.
CATGTATGTTAGACCCGATTCCATATAAACTACTAAAAGAGCTGCTTCCAGAAGTCATAGATCCTCTTTTGGCTATTATTAATTCATCATTGTCATTAGGATATGTCCCCAAAACATTCAAATTGGCTGTTATTAAACCTCTCATTAAAAATCCACAACTTGACCCCAAAGATCTAGTTAATTACAGACCAATCTCAAATCTCCCTTTTCTGTCAAAGATACTAGAAAAGGTAGTATCCTCACAATTATATTCCTTCTTAGAGAAAAATGGTATCTGTGAGGAATTCCAGTCAGGATTTAGACCGTATCATAGTACTGAGACTGCTCTCATTAGAGTTACAAATGACCTGCTTCTATCATCTGATCGTGGTTGTATCTCTTTATTAGTTCTACTGGGTCTTAGCACTGCGTTCGACACTATCAACCACAACATTCTTTTGAATAGACTAGAAAACTTTGTTGGCATTAGTGGAAGTGCCTTAGCATGGTTCAAATCGTACTTATCTGACCGCCATCAGTTCGTAGCAGTGAATGAAGAGGTATCATATCGATCACAAGTGCAGTATGGAGTACCTCAAGGCTCAGTACTAGGGCCGTTACTTTTCAAGATTTACATGTTACCCTTGAGAGATATTATCAGACATGGTGTTAGCTTTCACTGTTATGCTGATGATACTCAGCTCTATATTTCTTCGCGGCCTGGTGAAACACACCAAATTGAGAAACTAACGGAATGCATAGTCAATATAAAAAACTGGATGAAATTCTGAAAAAACAGAGGTGTTAATTATTGGACCTAAAAACCACACATGTAATAACCTAGAACATTATCTAACACTTGATGGCTGCTCTGTCAATTCTTCTTCATCAGTTAGGAACCTAGGTGTGCTGTTTGATAGCAATCTTTCATTTGAAAGCCATGTTTCTAACATCTGTAAAACTGTGTCTTTCCATCTCAAAAACATATCTAAATTGCGACCTATGCTCTCAACGTGAAATGCAGAAAAGTTAATTCATGTGTTTATGACCTCAAGGTTAGACTATTGTAATGCTTTATTGGGTGGTTGTTCTGCATGCTTGATCAACAAACTACAGTTGGTCCAAAATGCAGCAGCTAGAGTCTTTACTAGAACCAGGAAGTATGACCATATTAGCTCGGTTCTGTCAACACTGCACTGGCTTCCTATCAAACATTGGATAGATTTTAAAATCTTGTTAACTACTTATAGAGCCCTGAATGGCTTAGCTCCTCAGTACTTGAGCGAGCTCTTATCACATTATAGTCCTCCACGTCCACTGCGTTCTCAAAACTCCGGCCGTTTGATAATACCTAGAATATCAAAATCGACTGCGGCGGCAGATCCTTTTCCTATTTAGCACCCAAACTCTGGAACAATCTACCTAACATTGTTCGGGAGACAGACACACTCTGTCAGTTTAAATCTAGATTAAAGACCCATCTCTTTAGCCTGGTGTACACATAACACACTAATACGCTTCTATTATTCAAATCCGTTAAAGGATTGTTAGGCTGCATTAATTAGATCAACCGGAACCGGGAACACTCCCTATAACACACAATGTACTCGTTAAATCGTATGTAGAATGGCATCTATGCTAATATTTGTCTGTTTCTTTCCTATTCTGTTTCTCAGTCCATATCCGATCAGATGGTGGATCAACACCAAGAGATGATGTCTACAGCCCTGATCGTCAGCGGAGACCAGGACACCCAGATGAGCCCCAGAGACATATCCCCAGTGAAGACCTCGACTAAAATACAATAAAACTAAAAATATAACAAAATAACTCAAAATATAATAAAATACCTAACTACATAATACTATTATTGTTAGAAATCGCAACAAAATAAAAATAGAAATAGAAACTTTTGAACCGCGGGTTTCGTCTGGTCAGAGGAGAACTGGCCCCCGACTGAGCCTGGTTTCTCCCAAGGTTTTTTTCTCCGTTCTGTCACAGAGGGAGTTTTGGTTCCTTGCCAAAGGAATACCTTATATCAGGTATCCACTAATGAAAGTTACTTTATCATTAGCATATTCAAATTGTTTCTACTATTACTAAATAAGTCCAGCATGCTCAGGTCATGCTTGTGGCCTGTCTGATTGTCACTACTGTGATGGCTTGCATTTGAAAGTTTTGTACTCCAGGCTTGCCTTCTTTCTTTCTGCAGGAGGAACACACTTCCCCATACTATAATGAGTTATTGGAAGTGGTGACACACTGTGGATAAGTTAGGGTTAAAATGGGACAGCAAAACGGCCCAAAATCTGGCCAGCCATAGTTCTGTTGAGCCTCGTAGGCCTCCACCAAGAGGTTTCAGAGTCTTGGAAGCTCCAGGCTTATCAAGCAGTGGCTTGTAGCATGAAAGGGGTTTCAGTTTTTACCTAGGTAAGTTCGCGTTCAGTTTGAGCAAACTGAGTTTTCGGGCTCAAGAAGGTGGGTTGGTTTTGAGTGGGTTTCGTCACCATGGTAACACAGCTACCCTGCTCCGCAGCAGGTTTTATTCTGGGTTAGAGATCGCAAACCCGAACTGGACGAATCAGCTGTGAGCAAAATGACAAATATCAGATGCAATTAAGCCACTTCCCCATATTTCCCCATATAATTTTAGAGACAAAATTGCTCGAATTTTGCTGCTACTTATTATATTGGTGTGATTGGCTGTTTACTGCACGTGTCACACGATCAGGTGCACGCACTCCAGAGTTAATCACAAACTCTGAGTTGATGGAGAACATTTATGTCAAGCTTTGTGAGCCCCGGTGAACCTGATCTAAACCAGGTTGGATTTGTTTGGTTTTAGCAACTCTAAACCTACTCTGCTCTCTGAGTTTGTTTATCTCGCTTCGTGCTACAGGCCACAGATGTTCTTAAGGAGTTGGATGAGGTTGACGGCTCTGAGGCAGTTGAGTGCTGGAGTTCTTACAAAGTAATTTTTCTGCGGGGGCAGCTCTGGCTACTCTTAAAGTTTAGAAGGGGTTTCCACTGGACGCCACCCTCTGGTTTCTCGACAGGGCATGAGACAGCTTAGACCTTTCCATCCTGTTCAGATATCTTCCTGGGACATGTCAGTCGGATAGGTTTCAGACTTTCAAGTCTGTCTTATTGGTGGCCTTATCTTCTCTTAACTCTTTCAACGCCATTGACGAGATATCTCGTCAATTAAGAGACAACGCTTCCCCGCCATTGACGAGTTTTTACGGCTTTCCGTGTTCTATGTGTATTACGGTAAGGAAAGCCCTAGCGCATGTCCTGAATGAGTTACGGGACTTCCGGGTCTTTAGGGTGCAAATAGAAGACGATCGGCATACATGGAAGGATCAGAGAAAATGTAGATCATATATAGATCATAGCCTATGTAGATCATGCTTTGACCATTTTGAATCTGATCGGGACGATGTAGTCCGTGAGAGAGAGAGAGAGACACAGAAACATCTGTAGTTATAACCGATCCGTCGATCTGAATAGGGGTGTGTGTGTTCTATCTATCTATCTATCTATCTATCTATCTATCTATCTATCTATCTATCTATCTATCTATCTATCTATCTATCTATCTATCTATCTGTCTGTCTGTCTGTCTGCATGTACAGTATATGTATGTATGTAGCCTGTGTGTGTGTGTGTATAATCATATGTATGCATATGTTTGTGTGTGTGTGTGTGTGTGTGTGTGTGTGTGTGTGTGTGGACGTGTGTGTGCATGTACAGTATATGTATGCATATGTATGTATGTAGCCTGTGTGTGTGTATAATCATATGTTTGTGTTTGTGTTTGTGTGTGTGTGTGTGTGTGTGTGTGTGTGTGTGTGTGTGTGTGTGTGTGTGTGTCTGTTTATTGAATGCAATTTAAATTATTCATATAATTATTTACAGGTGAAAGAATATGACATCTGAATGTATTTTGCATGAAAATGCACTACTTTGATAAAAATGCATTTTTCTCAGTTTTTTGTCCAAAATGTTGTATTTTTGATGGTACCCACCTGTGTTCAAATGGTCATAAAACATGAACACATGAAGATAGAATAAAATAGTTTTTTTTGTTTAAAAGCAGAGACGTGGTTCTTTATTTTGATATATAATATGTTCTTATATTCATAGCAGAAAATATTCTGAGGGCCGTCAAATTTAGGTGAAAATCATCAAAAACGCTGGCGGTGGCTGGCAACTTTTTTTTAAAAACGCTGGCGGTGAAAGAGTTAAGAGGATAGGAAATATGCAGGCACTCTCTGTCAGTCCTTCTTGTATGAACTTTGCTCCTGACCTGGTTAAGGTTTTGTGACAACGTAGGCCAGAGTATAGTCCTAAAGTTGCTTTGACACCATTTTGTTCTCAGGAAGAGCTGTTAGAGGGTTTTCCCCCTCGTAGCTCGGAGTCTGAGAATGATGCATGTTCTTACATGCTCAGCCTATTGAGAGCGCTGAAGGTTTATATTGACTGCATGTCCCAGTGGCGTAAGTCTGCTCAGCTGTTTGTATGTCTTGGTGGTTGAAACAGGGGAGTGGTTGTCACAAAGCAGAGAATGTCTCTTTGGGTGACTGATCCTATCTCTGCGGCCTATGTGGTGTGTGACCTGGCTTCGCCTCTAGGTGTGCATGCTCTTTCTACTAGAGGAATGGCTTAGTCTCAGGCTATGTTTAGGGAGTCTTCCTTGATGGATATTTGTGTGACGGCAGGGTATTCCTCTCCGCACACTAGATTTTATGGTTTGGAGGTGGGGAAAGCACCTGGCTTCCAGGTCTTGGCTGTTTGAGCTTTATGCTTACCTTGGTCTCCCAGATAATTCAGCAATGTAGTCAAAGGCACTATGGTTTATCATTCCCGTAGTGTCACCATGCAGTGTTGAGTGAATCTATGGAAGGGAACGTCTCGGTTACGTATTTAACCTTGGTTCCCTGAATAGGGAACGAGGTGCTGCATAGCCGGCCGTTCTCCTATTTTGCGTCAATGCTTCCTTCATAATTCAACATCTGTGATTGGTGCGAGCATGTACTTATGAGGCATATGTGACGTATTCCTCAGTGGCAGTGCTAAGCACCACTGGTCAATTAATTGGCTGGATGATGTAGGGCTTCAGACAAACGTCACAAGGTGTTTTCCATAGCATCATTACGCAGCATCTCATTCCCTATTCAGGGAACCAATGTTGCATATGTAACAGAGCCATTTTCTATAATTATATTGTTCTCTGTGAGCAAAGATGACTTGATAAACTGGACCTGCAGTGACATACAGTGGTGTGAAAAAGTGTTTGTCACACTTTAATGTTTCAGATCATCAAACAAATTTAAATATTAATAAAAGATAACACAAGTAAACACAACATGCAGTTTTTAAATGAAGTTTTTTATTATGAAGGGAAAACAAAATCCAAACCCACATGGCCCTGTGTGAAAAAGTGCTTGCCCCCTAAACCTAATAACTGGTTGTGCCACCCTTTGCAGCAACAACTGCAATCAAGCGTTTGTAATAACTGGCAATGAGTCTTTCACATCGCTGTGGAGGAATTTTGGCCCACTCTTCTTTGCAGAATTGTTTTAATTCAACCACATTGGAGGGTTTTCGAGCATGGAAAATGGACTGTTTAAGGTCATGCCACAGCATTTGAATTGGATTTAAGTCCAGACTTTGATTTGGCCACTCCAAAACCTTAATTTAGTTTTTCTTGAGACATTCAGAGGTGGACTTGCTGCTGTGTTTGGAATCATTGTCCTGCTGCATAACCCCAGTGCATTTGAGCTTGAGGTCACAAACTGATGGCCGTAGAGTCTCCTTCAGGATTTTCTGATAGAGTGCAAAATTCATGGTTCCATCAATTATGGCAAGTCATCCAGGTTCTGAAGCTGCAAAGCAGCCTCAGACGATCACACTACCTCCACCATGTTTGACTGCTGGTATGATGTTCTTTTTATGAAATGCTGTGTTGGTTTTACGCCAGATGTAACGGGACACACACCTTCCAAAAAGTTCAACTTTTGTCACATCAGTCCACAGAATATTTGCCCAAAAGTCTTGGGGATAATCAAGATATTTTTTGGCAAATGTGAGACGAGCCTTTGTGTTCTTTTTGGTCAGCAGTGGCTTTTGCCTTCAAACTCTCCCATGGATGCTGTTTTTGCCCAGTCTCTTTCTTATTGTTGAATCATGAACACTGACCTTAATTGAGGCAAGTGAGGCCTGCAGTTCTTTAGATGTTGTTCTGAGTTCTTTTATGACCTCCTGGATGAGTTGTCTTTGTGCTCTTGGAGTAATTTTGGTAGGCCGTCCGCTCCTGGGAAGGTTCACCACTGTTCCAAGTTTTCTCCATTTGTGGATAATGGCTCTGACCATGGTTTGCTGGAGTCCCAACGCCTTAGAAATGGCTTTATAACCCTTTCCAGACTGATACATGTAAACTATTTTGTTTCTCATCTGTTTGTGAATTTCTTAAGATCTCGGAATGATGTGTTGCTCTTTAAACATGCTTCACTTTGTCAGACAGGTTCTATTTAAGTGATTTCTTGATTCAGCAGGTCTGGCAGTAATCAGGCCTGGGTTTGGCTCGTGAAATATAACTCAGCTTTCTAAAATAATGTGGTTAATCACAATTCTTTGTGACGGGTCTCCCGTTCTTCCTGCTACGGCCGGCCAGTGGGTGTGGTTGGGAGACTCATCAAGTTGAACGATGTACACCTGTTCTCCCCACTATAAAGCTTAGGCTTTATTGGCATGCTGGGCCTGCTCCTGGTTGTGTTTGTTTTGAGTTTATTTGGACTTTGTTATTTCTTTGGTTCTGTCTGATGCTTTGATTTAATTATGTATTTTGTATTTGTTTATGTTGATTTCTTGTTTTATTTACTTTTATATTTATGTTAATAAATGTTTTCATTGCATCCAAGCCAACCTGACTATGTCCTCCAATCATTTGCCACGGCTTTGAGCCGGTCGTGACATCTTTCATGATTTAATAGGAGGGGGCAAGCACTTTTTCACACAGGGCCATGTGGGTTTGGATTTTGTTTTCCCTTCATAATTTAAAAACTGAATGTTGTGTTTACGTGTGTTATATTTGATTAATATTTAAATTTGTTTGATGATCTGAAACATTTAAGTGTGACAAACATGCAAAAAAATTTTAAATCAGGAAGGGGGCCAACACTTTTTCACACCACTGTACATTAGACCAAAGATCCTTATTCTTCAACTATAATTAATAGATGAGACTAAATTGTTACATTTGGCATACATTTGGCATTTAGTGCAAGCAGTTAGTAAAAGAACATAAACATAAACTGATCTTCACAGGTGTTACCCATAAGGAAGGTAACACCAGTGACAATTTTCATGAAAAATGCATTTTACAAAATGTCTACTGCAAGGTATCAAACAACATGTTGTCAATCATGGTCAATCATGGCTGTGGGGACGAAAAGTTTTGTGGTGCTTGGAATTCTTTATAATTAATTAAAAACAAAAATTGCCACATTGATGGCTCAAGAAGTAATACAATTGTTCAAATGACACATTGTTTCATTTTAATATATATACATATATATATATATATATATATATATATATATATATATATATAAATTGTAACCCTAAAGTGTTTTTCAAGTGTAATATTTCTGTAAAGGCTAGGGACAGAAAAATTGACATTTCCATAGAATTACCCACGAATAGCTGAAGGCTTAGCCTTTCAAAGTATATTTCAGTTTAATAGTCTTTGCCAATGCAGGTGGTCGACACATGAGCTCTAGAAAGATTCATCTTTGTTCAGCGTTTGCTGTATTTTTCTCCAGAAGTTAAAAAAATGTTGTTGTACTCTTTTAATCTAAAGTTGGTGCTATCTGTGAGCGTCTGTTTTTGTTGCTATTTTGTTGTTATTCTGTCTCTTTGGTTTCATTTTCTACTGTGAATCAACGGCCCACGCCAGTGCTGCCACCTTGTGGAACAACTGAATAGTGCGAAACTAAGTAAATGCACATGTGCAACCTGCATGTACAGTTACAGAAATCAGATGGTGCTGTCTGGGTATGCAGGGTATGCACATGCATATGAACCCAGGCTAATTGGAGGCCCACTGAGGGGGACCTTTTAATTAAAACGATCATATTCTTTATTAGTGGACACAAAAAATATGCCGTAGAACTTTTTCTTTGCACCAACTCTACCACAATCATTGCTCAATCCAGCATTAATGCTGTGGAAAATATTCATAACTAGCATAATTAATATTCTTTGTCTGAGACTTTCTTTCTCTTAAACTAAATTGATGTACATACATAAAATTATGACCATCAAAGGGTCAGTTTTACTGAAATCACTCAAAACAAATGACAAATATCTGTTGATCATTACTAAAAACTTATAAGGATTGTATAAGTGCTTTTAGATCTCTCAGACATTACTGCTGATAGGCCACGTTCACACAGCAACAGAATACGGTCGACAGCCCTGTATTTGGCTACATGCAGTAAATGCGGTAGTCAGTCCCAAAAACTGACAGTGTGAACGTAGCCTTAATAATTAGATTTAAGCATTATAGTCATCCATGTGTGATCGTGTGTGTCAGCGATTCAAACAACACCGAACCTTATTTACAAAACTAATTTACATCTACAGGATGAATGTCGACATGCCTGTGGATTCTGATATTTGCATGTTCGTTTCATGAAAAAAAAAAAAAAAAAAAACATGGTCACAATCAGTGAATCCATCATTGTTTTTGTCACTTATGATTCTCTATTATAGTTCTTATTTCATGATGGAAAATCATTTATTCATTTTAGTCACACTTATGTGAATGCCGTTCATTAGGTCATGAAATATCAAAACAAATGTCATTTACTGTACAGAAATGTGCACAAACACAAAGTATAATATATATATATATATATATATATATATATATATATATATATATGTACACAGGGGCGTCGATAGTGGGAGACTGAACCAACTGAACGTGATTTTGAGATCACGAACATATATAAATGACTTGATAAACTGGATCTTAATGTAACCAGATACAGTTAAGTCTCAAATAAACATGATTTGCATGTTTTCCAATGAATTGTATGTCAGTGTCCAGCGGCTCATAATCAAACGGCTTCATATGTGGACGCATCAACCTCTTTCAACTCTTGGACTGTGGACTTTAAAGAATGCAATAAGAAAATTACCAAAGATTTATTAGCTCTGTCTGAAGAAAACTAAATTAAACACTTGTGTCTCTAACATGCTGCTGTCTCTGGGAATTATGCCTCGACAAAAGCAGAATTTGCTGTGGCTGATGATCATCAGCTGTTCTATGTGCCAGATAAGTATGTTACTTTAAAAAAATATACATTTATTAACTTAAAGAGAAATATATGCTATAGAATATGCTGTTAGGTGAACATTAAAAAATGAAAATGTAAGCTAAAATAACAAAAAACAAAAAGATTATGACTGTAAATGTTTGCATATAATTTTTAATAAGTAATATAAAGTGTTACATCATGTCATAAATCATTATATAATAGTCTAATAATGTTGTTTGTGCAGCCTGCTCAAAAAACCTGAAAATCAGCATCGGTTTGACCAATCAATGTTTCTTGAACCCAGCAATTTCAGGTAACTTTTTTAAAGTTGTAATTTCTTTGTAATAACCTGTGAACTGTAACAGCTGTCAGGCACGGGTGATACAGGACTCAGACGCAGAGTTAGTGAAAGGAGAAACCTTTATTCTCACCACAAAACACAAAATAACAAACAATATTTAACAGCTGCTTAAGGAAGCAGAGAATCCAGAACTGACAACACAGACAGCACGAGGATCCGAGAAGGCACCCTGAACCGTGACACAGCAGTGTGTTTCAAAGCCATGTTTTCTGTGCCATGTTTCCATGTTTGACTCATTTTTTGAGCGAATACTGCATATTTATTATATGAAAGAACTTATCTGAAAGTGATGACTGATAAACTCATTGATTTAATTTCTGTTTTTCTTTCAGCTATAGCACTGACCTGTCGATCACCAAATAACATAAATAATTTCCACATAATGAATGTCAAACTAAACATCTCTTCTCAAGGTAAAACCTGCTTATATTTTATTTAAAATCCATTATTGAGTTCAAAGCTCTTTAAAAAGTTTCATCAAATGTAAAATGTTTTCTGGTTTCAGGACAATGCAAAACATACAGTTTCAAACTAACAGTTCAAGGGCAGAAAAAAGAAGTCAGAATGACAGAGACGAATGAAGACATAAAGGAGTTATTTTCGCTCAACACTAAGTGTCAGCGATTAGTAGCCCTGAATTCAGCAGGTGCGTGTTTTCCTACAATAGACACAGTGTTAGTGTTGAAAGTTGTGGCTCTGTTGCTTTTGTTTTTTTCAGTGTATGTCCACAGCAACCCCCCACACACCCCACATAAGAAAAGAAAAAAGAAAAAGTACTTTTCACAAATGTTTGTTTGTTTTTTAATCTATTTTTGTTTAGTGAGTTTAAGCAGATCATGGTACAACGACAAACTATTTTAGATTAGATTTAGTGTGTGTATAATAATTTCATCTCTTCCCTTCATCAGGTCTGAATTGCCAGAATCTGTGGGGCAAAGGAAATGGTGCAAGTAAGAGTGTGTTTTTTCATTGTGTTTTCTATTTCCATTTATATCATCAAAAAGCTACAGAACTAGTAACAAACCACTATGCATGAGCCTGTGCTTTCTTTTTAATTTAATGCACCCGCCCCACCCCACGTCCTACAGTACATCTTACATTTCATAACATTTCAGACTGATTGGTGTATGACATCAAAGTCCTGCGAGAGCGTTTTGAAAGCATGCAGAGCTCTCTATGGACCGTGCTTGTGGTACTTGGATGTAAAACATTGATCGGTCTGCACAGCATCGTTTCAAGCCAAACAACCTATACAGAACAACCTTAAAACCTACAGTATAAGGTTGATTGGTGCCAAACATGATGCAGGTCAACAATTCACTTTGTGGTGTAGCTTAAAGATTGCAGTTACAGACCCCTAAAATTCAGGATATTGGGGCAAAAACACTCCTGTATGAGTTTTATCCCATATTTGTATGATTAGATATAGTTAAGCAATATCACACGAGTGCTGTTTTTGTCCCAATTAGCACGAGTGTAAATGTCATGTTGATGTTATGCAATGGTTCAATAACTTAGTATTGTGTTAAATTGTAGATACAATTTTGTCTGTTTTACCTTAGTTTTGCCAACAAATATTATATATAAAGCCACAGCAGAACTGTTGTGTAGTGTGTGGGCCATTCATAAAGAGAGCTGTTTACTTCATTCCTGAATGAATCAGCAGTTTGAACGAGTCAAATGAATGAATAAACTCCACTTAAGACATTTACTGCCACCTACTAGCAGTTTTAGCTCATTATTTAGAATATCGCTTCATTTAAAAATATATATATTTCCATAATAATAAAAAAAATACGAAAAATAAAATCTATATTAAAAAAAATAAAGCTAAAAGGATAGTTCACCCAAAAATTAAAAATTAAAAAATGACCAAAGAAAAAAAAAAAGAAAATGACAAATTTCTTTATAAAGCTAATTTTCTAATCAATGCTTTTCTCATTTAACACAATAATGACTTTAAAATATTTTTGCAGCTAAATTTGATGTGCAATTAATATGTGATTAGATTGATTACATTAATTACAGGATGCGGAGAAAGTAAAATAGCAAATGGGTGATTTTCTGTTGCTATTCCAAAACGACGGGGTCATAAGTCGTAAGTCATTGGATATTGGACTTTGCATTTCCATTTAAAATTTGGCAGACATGTTACAAACACGGAAAAGAAAATAGAAGCACAAATGTGGTTACATTTGGATTATGTCTCAACGTATGTGTCCAAATACAATTTGCAATTCCTTTTGAATATTGTCCGGAATATCATTTCATACGATTCAGTGCGTGAGTGAACAGTCCAAATGAACTGTCAAACTGAATCATTAACCATTTCAGACCTTTTTGCAACAGTGATTAATTTGCAAATCACTAGTTTTGGTTCTAAACAGCTGATAGAAAACACATTACGCAATTGCTGAAATATTATCATTGAAAATGACTCTCCAATCACTATATACGGTATCTCAGACAGAAAAAAAAAATGTATCAATAACAATAGGAATATTTTACTGGAGCACAGCATTATTTCAGTATAAATATGTCTATCTGGACTCTGACTGGAACTGCTCAAACAAACACATTTTTCAAAATTCTGAAAAACTACTAAGCTGTGGTCAGACAGGTATTGCAAATTATTTGACACTTTTATCACATAATCAGTTTCATCTGTCTGTAACGTTTTATTCCTGTTGGTCCTTTATTACCTTCCATGCTGTTCTAAGTATGCAGAGTTGCAGAATTCTTTATTACAAATCATACACTGCACAGTTGTGTTGAATTATGTGTCATAGTCTCTTCAGGTTGTTTGGAAATCCCTCCTGTTGATCCTGGAAAGACATGTAGAGGGGCTACACATGATGATAAAATCTGCAAAAGTAAGTCTGTGTCTTTGTAAACTTTTTTTGTTAACACTTTATTTTGATGGTCCCTTTTGAACATTCTGTTGACACTAAGTAATGTTGCAACTACATGTCAACAAACTCTCATTAGAGTATTAGTAGACTGTCTGCTTCATATCTACTAACTCCTTATTGTGTTGGTCTCCCAACAGATATTCTACTGACTATAAGTAACTTTGCAAGAACATGTCAACTTAATCTAACCCTAACCCTACCAGTCAACTAATACACTACTAACACTCTAATGAGAGTCAGTAGAAATCTAGGTGCAACATTACTTATAGTCAACAGAATGTGTTAAAGGGACCATCAAAATAAAGTGAAACCCTTTTTTTTCCAGTATTTGTTTCAGCTGCCTGTTTCACATCATTTAAATAACATCACATTTAAATAAATACACATCATATCACACCACAGCATTTTTCTCTAATTATTAGACCATTTTGTTTATCAGTATTAAATATTTGAACATGAGTATATAAATATTACAATGTTGAAACTATGATGTTTATAGATTTATAAATAAGCAACATCCAGATCACTTTAATCGCATTTATTTCTGTTGAAGAGAGCAAAGGAAGCAGTTACGTTCTGCGTTTCATCAGAAGTGAATGGATGTGTGTGACCTGCCCAGCCAGTGCTGTCACTGTCACTCTACAACCACATGAGGTTACTTACAATATATCTGTTCAAGATGATGATGGTGATGTTGATCCCTCAGAAGCATCGTAAGTGTGTGATTATCAGGGAATTTGAATTAACTCTATTACAGAATACAAGTAATTAAATAATTTTTGCAGATACTATTTGAAGAAAATGGAGTCTAAGATGGAAGAGATGGGAAAAAACAATATAAGCAAAGCAGGGATTGTCATGGGGGATGCTATTGGTCTTCTTCATGTACAAGCCAAAAATACAGAAACCAAAAACATATGCTACTCTTCTGATGAGGACATTATAAACGTAAGACTTCAGAAACATTAAACCATGATTGTCACACTTGTGTTGTTTGCCGCATCATCCAGCGGCATCCTCCCGGCGAGATGGACAAACTCCGCCGCGTACTCAAAGAAGGGGAGATCCTTACGGGCAAGGGTGAGAACGGCGGCGGCACATTCCATCTCTGTTTTGGTGTCGGTTCGGTCTTCTGTCACACTTGTGTTGTTTGACGAGGGAAGCGAGGAGTCGAGGAAAATGCAAACAACTAGATATTTAATGATAATCTCAGGAAACACACTAATAACAAACACATTGACAATAACAAGACCGAACACTGAGGAGAGGGAACACAGGACTTAAGTACACAGGGAGATTAGATCATTAAACACACAGGGCTGGGGACTAATTAACTCATAATGACTAAACGAGGACAGGAACTCCAAATATGGTAACAGGAGGAGGGGAGAAACACAGGACGCGGAGACACAGTCTGACATTACTCCCCCCTCCCCATAGGCGCGTCCCGCGCCGCAAAACATCCAATGGAGAGTGGGGGTGGGCACTCTGGAGGCCTCTAGGGCGGACCAGGGGACTCTGGAGGCCATGGCGGGACCGGGGACTCTGGAGGCCTTGGCGGGTCTTCCTCCGAGACCTCGGCGCCTGCCCCCACCTCGGCCGCTACGGCCGGAGCCCTACTACCTCTCCCCCCCCCCCCCCCCCAAAAAAAAAAATTATTGGGGAAATTCACGGTGTAGCTGGCAGCGTGCAGCGTGGACTCTTAGGGGCGCTCGGGCAGCGCGGGCTCTTGGGGGCGCTCGGGCAGCGCGGGCTCTTGGGGGCGCTCTTGAAGCGCGGGCTCTTGGGGGCGCTCGGGCAGCGCAGGCTCTTGGGGCGCTCTTGAAGCGCAGGCTCTTGGGGGCGCTCTTGAAGCACGGGCTTTGGGCGGCACTCTTGAAGCGCGGGCTCTGGGCGGCGCTCTTGAAGCGCGGACTTTGGGCGGCACTCTTGAAGCGCGGGCTCTGGGCGGCGCTCTTGAAGCGCAGACTCTGGAGTATTTTGGAGAAAACAGTATTTTCATGTAAAACATGCTTCAAGTGATGAGATCAAAACTCTAAATTATGAAAGTTCATGTTCCAAAAGCAGTTGTTTTATGTCTTAATAGAAAAGCCAAATCAAATCAGGCCACAAAGATCTTGATGAACATGTTTGTGGCTTTGTTTCTACTGAACGTCTCGTTTTCGTCAAACGAGAGCGTCGCTAACACACAAGACAACGCTGCGTGTCTTCATAGCGCTGCTCCTGCATTACTCCATGCTGGCCTCATTCTGGGCAGCGCTCTTGAAGCGTGGGCTCTTGGCGGCGCTCTTGAAGCGCGGGCTCCTGGATGCGCTCTGGCAGCGCGGAGACAGGGAGGCGCCTTCGTGGCGCAGGAACTGGGGGACGCTCTTGAAGCGCAGACTCTAGGGGGCGCTCTGGAAGCGCGGATTCTAGGGGGCGCTCTGGAAGCGCGGATTCTTGGAGGCGCCTTCTTGGTGCAGGCACTGGGGTGCGCTCTTGAAGCACGGACTCTTGGATGCGCTCTGGCCGCGCAGTCTCTTGGAAGCGCCTTCGTGGCGCAGGCACTGGAGGGCGCTCTGGAAGCGCGGATTCTTGGAAGCGCCTTCATGGTGCAGGCACTGGAGGGCGCTCTGGAAGCGCTGACTCTAGGGGGGCGCTCTGGAAGCGCGGATTCTTGGAGGCACCTTCGTGGCGCAGGTACTGGCGGGCACTTGTGAGGGGCAGGCACTGGCGGGCACTCCATATTCTCCGTCAGCGCTCTTTCGGTGGTCGCGAACGGCGGCGTGGGAGGGAGAGCCGCTGGCGGCGGGCTGGTTCCGACTTGGGATCGGACGCTTCCCAGACACCGGTAGATTCCTTCGCTCCAGCATAATCCAGTGGTGTCTGGGAGATCCACGGTGCGGTGGTATGATACCCCGAGCCGGAGCAGATGGAGGATGGCCGCATCATCCAGCGGCATCCTCCCGGCGAGATGGACAAACTCTGCCGCGTACTCAAAGAAGGGGAGATCCTTACGGGCAAGGGTGAGAACGGCGGCGGAACATTCCATCTCTGTTTTGGTGTCGGTTCGGTCTTCTGTCACACTTGTGTTGTTTGACGAGGGAAGCGAGGAGTCGAGGAAAATGCAAACAACTAGATCTTTAATGATAATCTCAGGAAACACACTAATAACAAACACATTGACAATAACAAGACCGAACACTGAGGAGAGGGAATACAGGACTTAAGTACACAGGGAGATTAGATAATTAAACACACAGGGCTGGGGACTAATTAACTCATAATGACTAAACGAGGACAGGAACTCCAAATATGGTAACAGGAGGAGGGGAGAAACACAGGACGCAGAGACACAGTCTGACAACGATATGAATCTTCATTTATCGTGCTAATTCTTCTTTTCACAGGATGTTGATTGTCAAAGCGACCTGAATGCAAACTTTCCCTGGTCTGTAAAGATTTCCAGCGAGGCCTTTAATAAATCACGACGGGAAAACGATGGAACAGCATTTCTTGGGATTCTACAATTCTACAATATGAGAAATGAGGTGCTCACAGTTACAAATTACATCTTGAATATTTTAAAGAATGTTTTCAGGATAGTTCACCCAAAATTTTTAAATCTGTCTTCATTATATTTTGTGGAACTCAAAGTGAAATTTAAAAAAAATATCAATTTACAAGCAAACAAATCTGTTGTATGACTTCAGAAGAGTTAGACTTTATGTCATATCCTACTGTCAAGATGATGGTTCTTATTATTATTATTATTATTATTTTAACGTTATGTTCTGTTGAAAATATAACAGCATACAAGACATTTTGGTAACACTTTAGAATAGGGAACACTTATACACTATTAACTATGACTTTTCCCTCAATAAATTCCTAATTTGCTGCTTATTAATAGTTAGTGCGGTAGTTGTTAAGTTTAGGTATTGGGTAGGATTAGGGATGTAGAATAAGGTCATGTAGAATGAGGCATTAATATGTGCTTAATTACTACTAATAAATGGCTAATATTCTATTAATATGCATGCTAATTAGCAACTAGTTAAGAGACCTTAAAATAAAGTGTTACCGACATTTTTTTGGTCAACTATTATTTTGACAAATGTACTGTATTCACACACATTTATAAGTGATTAATGATTGCTTTATTCTTGGTTTATGATTTAGAATGAAATGCAAAAATTCACTGTTTTGAACAATGAAGTTTATGGAATAACGATGAGGTCCAATATCTCCAACCTTACTGACAATATTGACATATTCTTTACAAAAAACGATCAGGTAATGAAGGATTTGTTGCAAAACATTTAATATTACACTGTGAAAGAAAAATGGAAACTAAACATGTTCTTACAGGAGGGTAAGGCGTCCTGCGTTTCTTGGGATGGCAAAGGTAAATTCATATACTGATCAGTTCCTATCAACAAACCCAATTTATTTTCTATAATTAATTTGTATAATTAATTTCATTTGTCATTCTGTTTTCTATGAAGGACAACTTAACTGGACGATGTCTGGCTGTGAAACAGAAACAATCGACAGTAACACCATAAAGTGCTCCTGCTCACATCTGACGTGTTTTGCAGTGCTGATGGTGAGAAGCTTCTCAGAGAAGAACTTAAACTTTCATAATTCATGTTTCATTTAATAATCCCAGTAAAGCAATCAGAGTCTTTTGGTCCATGTCTACATGCTAGTGAGCTTGTAAAGGATGACAAAATAAACAAGTACAAAATGGTTTTAAAATCCTCCTGTTCATCTGTATTTTGTTGTGTTTTCTCTGATCCTACAGCATCTGCCAGACTTAAAAATCCCAGCGATGCATCCAGAATCACTGACTTTCATCTCTTCTATCGGCTGCGGCATCTCCATATTTTTTCTGGCCGTCGCTTTATTCATGCATTTCCAGCTGCGGTAGAGTATCTTATATTAGCCTATATAGTTAGTGCTGTTTAGTAATCAGTAATCACTAATACTACACTAATAAAAAAATTTATTCAGAAATTACCAGTAAATTTAACATACAATTACAAAGAAACAGCAAATTAAATTTGTAATTTTAAAGTAGAAATACTGAAACAGTATTTTCATGTAAAACATGCTTCAAGTGATGAGATCAAAACTCTAAATTATGAAAGTTCAGGTTACAAGAACAGTTGTTTTTGTGTTTTAATAGGAAAGCCAAATCAAATCAGGCCACGAAGATCTTGATGAACATGTTTGTGGCTTTGTTTCTACTGAATGTCTCGTTTTCGTCAAACGAGAGCGTCGCTAACACACAAGACAACGCTGCGTGCGTCTTCATAGCGCTGCTCCTGCATTACTCCATGCTGGCCTCATTCACCTGGTTCTTCATTCAAGCTCTTCATATGTACTTATGGCTCATCAGACAGAACGTCACCATCACAAACTACACGAGGAAGATCACCGTGTTGGGCTGGGGTGAGTTAGACCAACAAAACAACTATTAAAATAAACCATCTAGTCCAACTGTAAGTTCACCAGAAAAAGAAAATACCGTGACCATGAGTCACATGAACTACTGTCATGATAATTTTATGGTGGTTTTGTCCTTTTCTTGAGCTGCTCCTTTAAGAGCATTTGAACACCTTTTTTAGTATCAAGACACTATTAGTTTTTATTATTTTATTTTTAAAATTTGTTTCCATTTTAAAGCTTTAGTATTTTTATGATTTTCCTGTTTTTTTTACTATAATGAACCTTGTCTCTGTGTGTTTTCAGTGTGTCCGGCTCCAATAGTCGTAGCTATCGTTTCTGTAGGAGGATATAAAGCAGTGATCCTAAACACAACGTCTGGAAAAATCACACAAATGTAAATTGTTCTGATGTCACAAATACATAAATTTATGAACGTCTACTGATTGTCATCTTAATAATACTAAATATTATTCATCTTAAATGATATTTCATTCTTTTCTAATTGCAGGTGCTGGATTGCAAATTCTTACATTCACTACACAGTGAATATCATCTACTTCGCTTTAGTTTTTATTTTTATGACAGGAATCTTCATCACTATCTTAACTATATTTGTTCATGTCAAACACTTAAGAGCGACTGACAGCAAGAGAAAGACGTTCAGAAAGCAGCTGATGATGGTGTTGAGTTTGTTCGTGCTCTTCGGTCTGACGTGGTCTGTGGCGTTCTTCAGTTATGGACCGATGCGCATTACCTCGTATTACATATTCACTGGGTTGAACTCGTTTCAGGGTGAGAAACAATCACATGCATCAACAATTGGTTTAGTAGAATATTTTTAATTAAATTATGTGAATTCATTCATTAATTATTTTTAAATGTTTCTTTTTTTTTAATTATAATTATTTAATTTTTTTTTTGTTTAATAAAATGTCATTTATTTATTTTTTGTTTATAAGGGGTTTTAATGGGAGTTATGATTCATTTGACCAAATTATTTTTTTATGACCAGGTTCATTTATTTTTTAGCCTCAGTTTAAGTCATGCAAATGACTTTAATCATGTCTTAATTTATTTGAATTACTTGAAATATGTTTCTTTGATCTTTTTTTTTTTTTTCAGGGATTTTCCTCTTCCTGTATTACTACCACATTCGCAATGATGTTGCAGGTAATTTCTCAGATGATCCAGATAGCACCGACTCCACCACAATCATCACTTAATGCTGTGGAAAATATTCATAACCAGGATAATTAAGACAGAGGGCTTTCTGTGTCTCAGACTTTCTTAGACTGATTTCTTAAACTGATCTGTACAGGTGTTGTTTAGGGGGAAACTGTGTTTTCTAACCAAAATCAAGCTCAAAAACAACACAAAGACAAAAGTCACTTATGAACGAGAGAGAACTGTTTAAAATGATGTATGCACATAAAATTATGAGCCTAAAAATATCAACTTAAGTGAAATAACTCAAAACAAATGACTAATCTGTGTTGATTGTTAATGTAACAGTCTATTATTGTGGAAGGATTGAACTGTGCTTTCAAATCTCTGATATGATCTGATATTACCATTTCTGATTTATTAAGTGTTATAATCATCCATGTGTGTGTCACAGCAACTCAAACAACAGGATGACAGTAATGTCCACACACCTCAGACATTTGCATGGTAATTTCATTAAGACGACATTGTCAGAATCAGCTGATGATTATTCAATCACTTCAACCTACATAAGCTCTGTTTGTTTGTTTTTTTCTCTCAGTATTTATCATGTGACTGTAATGAAAGTAATTAAATGTGATTAATCACTATTATGGACTTTCAGTGGATTCAAAATTATTTATTAACGTCAGTCAAACTTGTAAACATGTGAATGTCTTTCATTAGATGACAAAATAAAGCAATTGCCATTTTAAAATCTTGCTGATTACAATTAAAGCCCTGAAAGGTTTAGCCTCCTAGACTGAGGGACTAAAAGGAGATTCTGATCACTGGATCTTAGACTTCTAGTGGAAGTATATAATTGCAACAGCTCTGAGAGATAACCAGGGGCTTGATTATGTAAAGATTTATACACCAGTAAGAGAACTTTAAAATCAATTCTAAATTGAATAGGCAGCCAATGGACAGCCCTCGGTATTGGGGAGATGTGGTCACGTTTATGACTATTTTGAAGAAATCTAGCAGCAGCATTTTGGACCAATTGTAGGTGAGTAATTTGTGACTTTTAAATACCTCAATATAGTGAGTTGCCGTAATCTAAGCATCATGTAATAGAAGTGTGGACAGTCATCTCTAGAGTCGTAACAAAAAAGTGTTTGATTTTTGACAGCAAGCAGAGTTGGTAAAAACTGGAACCAATTACAGAAGAGATATGTATTTCAATGACTCATCAAAATGGATGCCCAGATTTTGCACATGAGAAGATCTGAAGGCCAATAAGCTGCCCAGATCTAGGCTGGTAGCCTGAGAATGATCAGTAGGACTGAAAACAATCACCTCAGTTTTATCTTAATTTAACGTAAAAAAAAAATGTGTGCTAGCCAGGTTTTGACCTCGTCTAAGCACCTTAGTAAAGTACTGTGCTGAATCATTTTTCTTAATAGGTAAATAAATCTGGGTATTGTCAGCGAAAAAAGAAAAGACACCCATTGCCTTCTTAGAATGGAACCCAGAGGTAGCATGTACAGGGAAAAAAGGGAGGGTGCCAATATCGAGCCTTGAGGGATGCCACAGGTGTGATGAGCAACAGGTGAAGAGAAGTTAACTAATTTGACAAAAAAAAAAAAAAGTCAAATAAAAATGACTGAAACCACTTAAGGACCGTACCTTTTAGGCCCACGTCTGACTCTAATCTAGGTATCAAAATAGGGTGGTCCACCGTATCAAATGCTGTGGGTTAATCTAAAAGAACCAGGACCACAGAATCACCAGAGTGAAAGGATATCGTTTAACACTCTGAGAAGGGCAGTTTCAGTACTATGAGCAGATTCGAAACCAGATTGAAAAATTTCAGAAATACAGTTACGATTTAGAAAGAACTGCAGTTGGTCAAACTTTTTTTTTTCTAAAACCTTTGAGATAAATATTAAGACAGAAATTATTCAGGACGGAAGTTATTCAGAATAGAAGGATCTAGTGAGGGCTTCTTGAGAAACGGAGTGACGGTAGCCACTTTAAGAGTAGCAGGAACAGAGCCAGTTAAAAGGCACTTGTTAAAAAAAGAGACACCAAACCTTGACCAAAAAGTGTCAACAGTTAATTTAAAAAATGTAGGATGTATGATGTCATAATGACAAAAGGATGGTTTAATATTAGCTATGATGTCTTTGAGTGGTTGTAAGGAAATGGGTTCAAAAACATCCCAGAAACAGGATGTAGCAAAGAAGGAGGGGGTTCGGTGTGGAGAGAACAGACTTTAGGTCTCAAATGAGAGATTGTCAATGAAGTGTCTTAAGAAGTGTTCACATAAAGCATCATAGTGTCACAATGTCCAACTGGAGTGCCCACAAGCTCCTCTAGAGGGCACTCCATCCTGAACTTTTACCATTGTTTCATAAAGTCCATTTCCCATAACACCCCATGGCTAGGAACTGATTGCATATGTAGCAGAGTGGCGTTAAATACTAGAGAAATGACTACGCCACCCTGGGACTTGCACCCAAGGAAATACTACGCATCCTCAGGTGCTACTCAAGGAAACACAGGTTCAAGTCTACCAAATAAACGAGCAATAGACGTGGGTACAAAAATATGTATTGTTTTATTAAATCAATTAAATTTTATTAAAAAGAAATCACATGAGCAACAACAAACTTAAAATGGTACTGCTTGCTGCTGACCTCCAAAATACACAAACACCACAAAAAGATATACAGGGCTGTGGCCAACTGGTATCAAACTCCTAAAGAAGCATACATTTCAATTACCACACTATCAGTGCACACACTCACACAATACCCAGTGAGATTTACTGTTGGTGACCAACACGACACAACATTGCACACGGTGACAAGACAGCACCACCACCGCACAAGTGTGGAAAATCTGCCTCCCTGCCTTTTATTGGGCACACACAGCACCTGTAATCAAAAACCAAATCAACCAAACAAAATGAAATACACACACACAGGTCAAAAGGAAATAAACAATCAGATAATAAATCTAAATGGATAAGGTCACCAGGCATTCGGCATATAACATACGGAGGCCGATGGGGCCTTATATAAACAGATGTTGAAATATAAAGCCAAGATGAACCATCCAACAGAGAAGAACACACAAACAACTACTAATACACGAAAGCAAAATTAAACTAATACAAAAAATATAAACAAATCAACAAGGAACAAGACAACAGCGTATTTCTGGGTATTGATGTTCAGACTAAAACACATGCACTGCATCAGGAACCCTCCAGCACATTACTAAAAGAAAAAGACAATGTGTCATTAAATAAGGGTAATTCAACTATATGAAACCTGACACACACAAACATGTTTCATTTATACATACCGGATGACTATGGATGCATCAAACTCTCTCAGCTCTTGGACTGTGGACTTTATCTCTATGTCTAATTGTAATACTGTATACGATTTCCATTCCGATTGAAAACATACACAGTTATCATAATTGAAGTGTACATCCCACATAGTGCTAATGGTAAGGCGCTCTGTGAACTTTACAGGAAGAATAGTGAACTGCTGAACACGCCCCAAATGGACTGCCAAAGCAAATGTCATATGCTGTAGAGAAAGGTGCACAAACACACCAACAAAGTGTAAAAAACATGACATTTTCATTATCTAAATCATGTCAGATTTCCAGTAAAGAAAAGTTACTTTTTTATTAGCATCTTCAAATTGTTCCTGCTATTATTAAATATTTGTTTTTGGATATTTACATTGTTCTCTGAGAACAAAAATGACTTGATAAACTGGATGTAATCAGATAAGGAGATGTTCAGCTAAAGTCCAAATAAACATCATTTGCATGTTTTCAGATGAACTGTATTTCAGTGTACAGCAGCTCATATGACAGCAGACTTCATATGTCGATGCATCAAACTCTCTCAACTCGTGGACAGTGGACTTTATCTCTAGAATGTAATAAGAAAATGATTTAAGATTTCAAATTCATTATCAAAACCTGTAGAAAACAAAACTAACGTGTCTCTATCAGGCCTCTGTCACTGGGAAATATGTCTCGTCAAAAGCAGAATTTGCTGTGGCTGATGATCATCTGTTGTGCTTCATGCCAGATAAGTATGTTGCTTTAAAAAAAGTTTATTAACTTAAAGATAAATATATTCCATTGAACATGTTGTTTGGTTAACATTATAAAAATGAAAATGTAAGCAAAAATAACAATTAAAGATTATGACTGTAAATGTAGGCATATAAACTTTGATAAGTAATATATAGTGTTACATCATGTTATACATAATAGCCATACAATGTTGTGTTTGTACAGCCAGCTCAAAAAAACTGAAAATCCACGTTGGTTTGACAAATGCATGTTTTGGGGGTGCAAAAGAAATTACAGGTAAATGTGAAATTTATAGATGATATATATCATTTATTTATTTACTTTTATAAAGTTGTAATTTCTTTGTAATAACCTGTGAAAAATAGCATTTAATATCAATTTCTGAGTGAAAATTGTATGCATGAATACTGCATATTTATTGTCTAAAAGTGATGACTGATAAACTCATTGAGATTTCTGTTTTTCTTTCACATATAGCACTGGAATGTCAATATAAAAACATAAATAATGTACACATAATTAAAGTCAACCTAGACATCAATTCTCAAGGTAAAACCCGAGTATATATTCTTTATAAACCATTCTTGAGCTCAAAGCTCTTGAAAATTTATTTTTTATTTATTTATTTTATAACAAATTTAAATGTTCTCTGTGGTTTCAGGACAATGCAAAACATACAGTGTCAACATAACAAAAAAGGGGAAGCAATATAAAGTCAAAATGAAGGAGACAGCTGAAAACATTAAAGCAGCATATTTGCAAGATGCTAAATGTAATCAAGGTGCGTGTCTTCCTACAATAGACAGTGTTAGTGTTGAAAGCTGTGTTTCTCTTGCTGTTTTTTTTTTTTTTTCAGGGTAAGTCCACAACAACCCACACAACACCACATAAGGACAAATGCACTTCTCACAAACAAGAGAAGTGTTTTTTTGTTTTGTTTTGTTTTGTTTTGTTTTTTTAATGAACCTAACACATTGAAATTACATAAAGCTTGAGTTTGTATGTTCAGTTGTTTAAGTTAACTGTCTCCTACGCTTAAGTTCATGAGTTTGGAAAACCAGAAACATAAGATAATTTGTTGGTACTAGATTAGATTTAGTGAGTTTTGAAATAATTTAATCTCTTTCTTTCATCAGCTTTGAATTGCCCGAATCCTGGGAGCAGCAGAAGCCGTGGAAGTAAGAGTAGTCTTTTTTTCATAGTGTTTTCTATTATATCAAATAGCTGCAGAACATTTGTAACAAGCCACTGTGCATGAGACTGTGCTTTCTTTTTAATTCCCTGATTATATCTCAGGTTTTAATGTGCATTGCTTAATTTATGTCATTTTCCTGTGTTAATAAATACAAAAGAAATTAATTATCATCGGTTTGCACTGACAAAGTCTATGTGGACAAAAAGAAAGTGCAAAATAAGACATATGTTATTACCAGGGCTGCAATTTAACGCATTAGTTTAATAAATCAGTTATGGAAAAAACAAGTTTTTAACTCACCCGCCCTGCTACCTACATACAGCAGGCCTATGTCTTACATTTCCTGAGGTGTATTGGACTTGAAGCCGCGCTGCACAGACTGATCGGTGTATGACATCGAAGTACCGCGAGAGTGATGATCCTAAAACACTGATCGGTCTTTGCAGATGCGCTTCAAGTTACGGGTGGGCAATGCCTTCAGCTGTGGCCCACCCAGTGAGAAGCTGGTCATTTATTAAATGATAATAATAATAAACGTGTAGTTGCACTATAACTTCATCTATGTACTTTAAAATATACTTAATGTGAGTTTATGGTCATTCTTCATTTTCCCTCTTCGTATAGGTGCATACCATACGCTTGTCAAAGGGATGATTTGTCAGTTTCTGTTAGTCCCACCCACAATTATTTTAACGACGCGAAGACGCGCACATTTGAAAATAGTGTTGATTTTAAAATTGAATGTGAAAATAGTGAAATAAACCTCATTCCGTCTTTAAAAAGTATATTAGATATCCCAGTGCTGAATCCGGACCGCCAACAAATGAATCCAGACCAGCGGGTGATGGATTTATAGATTGGGAACTTCTGAGCCATACGTGTTTAAAGCATCATATTAGCATACGTACAGTGTTTGATCCGCTAAATAGATGCATTCTTTGTGGAAAGAAACAAATAAACGTTGTGCTAGATACTCTTCTTCACAACAAACTGCATCTGCGCTCATTTCTACAGTCCTTGATATCTACTCTCCTTTGAAGGCGAACTGAGACACTTAAACTTGACCACTTGACAACTTATATAACGTATTTCCTGTGTTTGCCCCAAGTGTTCAAGTGACGATGAAAACCACAAGTGTGTGTCGAACCTTTCATTACTATGTAAGTGTTTACATAGCTTTATTTTAATGTTAAATACTTTGCATTTTAAAATCAACTTCTAAATGTCTTTTCAGTAATCCCAATAACATGACATAATTTTAATTTGTGGTGCTTCTAATTAAATTATAAAAAGCAGTTGCAAATATCACCACTACTCATCTTTGCACCAATAAAACGTAAAAACACTGTTTTTCTACCAAATTATTTGTAATATCTAATTATTATATTAATATTAAACTTACATTGGAAAGGTATCTGTAACCTCTCGCGAGATTTCGGTAAAAGTCTCACGATTTATTTCCAGAACATGATGCATGATGGGATACACGTCCCTCAAATAGCGCTGCGGAGTGGTATTCCTGATAGTGTGGATTTAGTGTGCGTTAAGGGTACTGCGCTTTACCATTTTTAAGACCTGGGACAGTCTTGTGTACTTACTTCCTGTCGCGCGCACGCACTCTTAAGTGGCCAAGACAGCAAGTGTGGGTATTTGGACAAGGCAAGTATTTCAAATCATACACTGCATGACACAGTTATGTTGAATTGTGTGTCATGGTCTCTTCAGGTTGTTTGAACATCCCTCTTGTTGATCCTGGAAAGAAATGTAGAAATGCTATGTATGATCGTAATATCTGCAAAAGTAAGTCTTTACTTTTTTTCAGTATTTTTCCGGTTGCCTGTTTCACATCAAAATTTGCTTTCAAAATCTAAATAAATTCACACATCACAGCGCAGCATATTTTTTTCTAATTATTAGTCTGTTTTTATGTCATTCATAAATATGTGAACTGAATGACCATGCATATATGCTAAATGCTGAAACTGTGATGTATATAGATTTATAAATAAGCAACACCTAGATCACTTAATCTCATTTATTTCTGTGTGTTGAAGAGAACAAAGGAAGCAGTTACGTTCTGCGTTTCATCAGAAGTGAATGGATGTGTGTGACCTGCCCAGCCAGTGCTGTCACTGTCACTCTACAACCACATGAGGACACTTACAATGTGTCTGTTCAGGATGACGATGGAGATATTGATCCCTCAGAAGCATCGTAAGTGTGTGATTATCAGTGACTTTGTGGTAACTCTATTACAGAACACCAAGTAATTAAAACAATTTTACAGAGACTATTTGAATAAAATGGAGTCTAAGATGGAAGAGATGGAGAAAAACAAGATAAGCAAAGCAGGGATTGTCATGGGGGATGCTATTGGTCTTCTTCATGTACAAGCCAAAAATACAAAAACCAAAGAGATATGCTACTCTTCAGATGAGGACAATATAAACGTAAGACCTCAGAAACATTCAACCATGATATGAATCTTCATTTATCGTGCTAATTCTTCTTTTCACAGGATGTTGATTGTCAAAGCGACCTGAATGCAAACTTTCCCTGGTCTGTAAAGGTTTCCAGCGAGGCCTTTAATAAATCACGACGGGAAAACAATGGAACAGCATTTCTTGGAATTCTACAGTTCAACAATATGAGAAATGAGGTGCTCACAGTTAATGTAAAAATTACATCTTGGAACATTTTAAGGAATGTTTACAGGATAGTTTATCCAAAAATAATTCATCATTATATTTTGTGTAACACAAAGCGAAGTTTTAAAAAATACATTTACACACAGCACTGTGACAAAAATCTGTTGTATGACTTCAGAGGAGTTAGACTTTAGAGCACTGTCATATCCACTACTGTCAAGAAGCCTCTTTGGTGTTTTTTATTCTCTTTACTTATTGTTTGTTTGTATTTTGTAATGTTATATTCTAGTGAAATTAAACAGTATTCTTTTGACAAATGTTTCTTTATCTATTATATTCATACATGTTTATATCTGATTAATGATTGGTTCTTGGTTTATGATTTAGGATGAAACTAAAACTGTTTTGAACAATGAGGTTTATGGAATAACGATGAGGGCCAATATCTCCAACCTTACTGAAAATATTGACATGTTCTTTACACAAAATGATCAGGTAATGAAGGATTTGTTGCAAAACATATGTATTACACTGTGAATGCAAAATGAAAATAAACATGTTCTTACAGGAGGGTAAGGCGTCCTGCGTTTCTTGGAATGGCAAAGGTAAATTCATATATGACTGTACTGATCAGTTCCCATTAACAAACCCAGTTTATTTGTATATTTGTATATTCAATTTCATTCATTGCTTTGTTTTCTCTGAAGGAGAACTTAATTGGACGACGTTCGGCTGTGAGACAGAAATCGACAACAACACCATAAAGTGCTCCTGCTCACATCTGACCTTCTTTGCAGTGCTGATGGTGAGAAGCTTCTCAGAGAAGAACTTATGCTTTCTTCATTCATATTTCATTTAAAAATCCCATTAAATCAATATTGGAGTCCTTTAGTCCTATATGCTAGTGAAAGCATAAAATATATTTTAAAAATGGCTAACAAGATTGTATACAGTACTTGCTAAAAACATGTTTTGTTCTATTTTCTCCGATCCCTCAGTCTCTGCCAAATGAAAACGTCCCAGCGCAGGATCTGGAATCATTGACTTATATCACTTCTATCGGCTGCGGCATCTCCATGTTTTTTCTGTCCATCGCTTTATTCATGCATTTCCTGCTGCGGTAGAGTATCTTAACATGAACAGTAGTTAGTACTGTTTACTTTAAGCATTAAAGTTAAAAAGTTGCAACGGTTGCAAAAACAGTTGTTTTTATGTTTTAATAGGAAAGCCAAATCAAATCAGGCCACGAAGATCTTGATGAACATGTTTGTGGCTTTGTTTCTACTGAATGCCTCGTTTCTGTCAAACGAGAGCGTCGCTAACACACAAGACAACGCTGCGTGCGTCTTCATAGCGCTGCTCCTGCATTACTCCATGCTGGCCTCATTCACCTGGTTCTTCATTCAAGCTCTTCATATGTACTTATGGCTCATCAGACAGAACGTCACCATCACAAACTACATGAGGAAGATCACCGTGTTGGGCTGGGGTGAGTTAGACCAACAAAACAACTATTAAGAAAATAAAATAATTTAAAACATCTCGAGTAATCTTAAGCATACTCTCTTCTGCACTGGAAGCTCCTGTCCTCAAGTCAAATTCCTTGTGTGTAAACATACTTTGCAATAAAGCTCTTTCTGACTTCTGAAATATGTCTATATAGTTTGTTTTAAATGTATAATATTGTCACTGTGTTTTTTTTCAGCATTTCCTGCTCCAATAGTCATAGCTATTGTTTCTGTAGGAGAATATAAAACAGTGATCATAAAAACAACGTCTGAAAAGATTTCTCAAATGTAAGTTCTGTAAACTTAAATGCAAATGTACATTTATGCACATCTTCTGATTGTCTTTTTAATTATATTTCATTCTTTTCTAATTACAGGTGCTGGATTACAAATCGTTACATTCACTATATAGTGAACATTGGCTACTATGCTTTAGTTTTCGTCTTCACGACAGGAATCTTCATCATGATCGTCACTAAGGTCGTTCAGGCCAGAAACATGAAAGCGACTGACAGCAAGAGAAAGACGTTCAGAAAGCAGCTGATGATGGTGTTGAGTTTGTTCGTGCTCTTCGGTCTGACGTGGTCTGTGGCGTTCTTCAGTTATGGACCGATGCTCGTTCCCTCGTATTACATATTCACTGTGTTGAACTCGTTTCAGGGTGAGAAACAATCACATGCATCAGTAGAACATTTCTATTTCAGACTTCAGCAAATTATTTTAATGAATTCTTTCATTTTTAAATCATTATTTTTAATTTGTAATTTTATTATGGGGGTTTGATTATTTCTGGTCACAGTTCACAGTTTAAAAATTATGCAAATGACTTCAATCATATCTGAAATGTATTTGAATTATTTGAAATCAGTTTCTCTGATCTTTTTTTTCAGGGATTTTCCTCTTCCTGTATTACTACCACATTCACAATGATGTCGCGGGTCATTTCTCAGATGATCCATAAAGTACCGACTCCAACACAACCATCACTCAATCCAGCATCACTGCTGTAGAAAATATTTATAACTAGCATAATTAAGACAGAACTCTTTCTATGTCTCAGACTTTCTTTCTCTTGGATTAAAATGATGTATGTACAGAAAACTATGACCCTAAAAGCATCAGTTTTACTGAAATCACTCAAAAACAAATGACAAATATCTGCTGATCATTACTAAAAACATGTAGAAAGATTGAATTGTGCTTTCAAAACTCTGATATAATCTGATATTACTGTTGTTCAATTTGTTAAGCCTTATAATTAATCTGTGATCATGTGCGTGTCAGCAACTCAAACAACACTGAACCTTATTTAGACAAATTTACATCTTCAGGATGTGAAACATATTTGGTTACTGGAAACACAACAACCAAAAAACACGGTCAGAATCAGTGAATCAGTCATTGTTTTATGTTGCTTATGATTCTCTGTTATATTTCTCAGTATTTATCATTCTATGATAAATAATGATTATGATTCTAATGCAGCTAATAAAATGTCCTTTTTATTAATCATGATGGACTGACTACAAAATAATTTATTCATATTAGCCACACTTATAAATATACAAATTCATTAGGTCATGAAATATCAAAGCAAATGTTAATTACACAGAAAGGTACACAATCTCACCAACAAAGCGTAAAAAAAATATGACATTTTCTGTATCTAAATTATATCAGGTATCCACTAATGAAAGTTACTTTATCATTAACATACTCAGCTGTGAGCAAAGTGACAATTATCAGATGCAATTAAGCCACTCCCCCATATCTCTCGCTTCAAATTAAAGCAGTTCACAGTCAAAGAATTTTAGAGACAAAATTGCTCAAATTTTGCTGCTAGTTATTATATTTATATTATATAAATTATAATTGTTTATCATTCATATGATATATTCATATTATATGAAGTGGCAATTAATCTTAAGCTTTGTGTTTAAATTAAACTAAATATGAAGAGTTTATTTGCAAAAACAGATTTTTTTTTATTATTATTGTTATGTTTTTATTGTGTTTTATTGTGTTAGTTAGCTGTATGTTTTAGTTATTTTTTACCTAATCAAAATAACCCAACTGCAGTTATCTGTTTTTGCAAATGAAATCTTCATATATATATATATATATATAAGCTTTAATATATCCATCTTTAAAAAATGACTAAATTTATGTTTTCCTTTTGAGCTCTGTGTGAAGCTATATAAATAATTAAATTCAGTTGATTCCTTTGCATAGTCATATTTTCTTTCTGCTGCCTTCTCAAACATTTGCTGCAGCAGAAGTGTTTATTCCTGCCTTAAGTTGTAAATACATTTAAATTAATTATATTTTTAATAGTGACATCTCTTAATCTTCAGCAGGAAGTGACTTGCGCTGACTCTTGCGAGAAGTGAATCCGGCTGATGCTTTGCTGATGCTCTCCACGTTTCGTGTGATTGGCTGTTTGCACACACGCTCCAGAGTTAATCACAAACTCTGAGTTGACGGAGAACATTTATGTCAAGCTTTGTGAGCCCCGGTGAAACAGGGGCCTGTACCATGATGGTGGCTAAACAAATTTAGGGTTACAGGATTAGTTTTGAGTTGACAAAACCAAACCAGTCCAATCCAGCTTTGTTGGTACCATGAAGCTGATCATCAACTTTCTCTGTCAACTCAGGCTTGATCCTGTGTTAATGGAGCATGTGCACATGAACGTGTGACATCATTAATGAGCAGCCAATCACATGCCTTAAAACTGTGATTTACTTCTTGTGAGTGAGTCAGTGCGAAGATTAAAAGATTGAACAATATGAAGAATTTAAACATATTTACACGATCTATCCATGAATGAGTAAAACTTAAAGAAAACATCTTACCATATAAGTGCAAGTAAAAGATGTAAAGTTAGTTTATAGAGTTGATAATATTTATAGGTATAAAAACACTTAAAAATCTAAGCTCATATGTAGTCATGCTTAAAGCTATTGATTCTAAAACTTATTTATATTGCATATTATCTATATGTTTACATTGATTTTAAATAAAAGTTTAATAATTACTATTAAATTAAGCTGGCTTGTGTAATGAATTAAGGGTATAATAATTAAATAAATAATATAAAATAATTATAAAAAATGATCATCTCTAAAAAATCAGATGATTTTGTCTTTAAAAATGTTTTACTATGTAGCGTCCTTTAATTTGGATTAAGAGAAACTGGAGGAGTGGCTTTTTTTGCGTCACTTTGCTTGAAGCTGATTGGTCAAATTTCGGTTTAAGATCTCTAAACCAGAACATAACCTGCCCCGGAGCAGGTTAGCTGTGGAGCGTAAGTTACTATAGCGATGAACACTGCTAAAAGCCAAACTACTTTCATGGTACCTAAAACCCAGAATTGGCACAAACTAAACTGAAACTTACCTGGATAGCAGCTAAACCAGCTTCATGGTACAGGCCCCTGATCTAAACCAGGTTGGATTTGTTTGGTTTTGTCAACTCTAAACCTACTCTGCTCTCTGAGTTTGTTTATCTCGCTTCGTGCTACAGGCCACAGATGTTCTTAAGGAGTTGGATGAGGGTGACGACTCTGAGGCAGTTGACAAATGTCTTTGTACTCTTTTAACCTAAAGTTGCTGCTATCTGTGAGCGTCTGTTTTTGTTGCTATTTTGTTGTTATTCTGTCTCTTTGGTTTCATTTTCTACTGTGAATCAACGGCCCACGCCAGTGCTGCCACCTTGTGGAACAACTGAATAGTGCGAAACTAAGTCAATGCACATGTGCAACCTGCATGTACAGTTACTAAAATCAGATGGTGCTGTCTGGGTATGCAAGGTATGCACATGCATATGGACCCAGGCTGATTGGAGGCCCACTTTAATTAAAACGATCATATTCTTAATTAGTGGACACAATAAATATGCCGTAGAACGTTTTCTTTGCACCAACTCTACCACAATCATTGCTCAATCCAGCATTAATGCTGTGAAAAATATTCATAACTAGCATAATTAATATTCTTTGTCTGAGACTTTCTTTCTCTTAAACTAAATTGATGTACATACATACAATTATGACCATAGAAGGGTCAATTTTACTGAAATCACTCAAAACAAATGACAAATATCTGTTGATCATTACTAAAAACTTATAAGTATTGTATAAGTGCTTTCGGATCTCTCAGATATTACACAGCAACAGAATACGGTCGACAGCCCTGTATTTGGCTACATGCGGTAAATGCGGTAGTCAGTCCCAAAAACTGACAGTGTGAATTCAGACCTTATTCACAAAACAAATTTACATCTACAGGATGAACGTCGACATGCCTATGGATTCTGATATTTGCATGTTCGTTTCATGAAAAAAAACAAAACATGGTCAGAATCAGTGAATCCATCATTGTTTTGTTACTTATGATTCTCTATTATAGTTCTTATTTCATGATGGAAAATCATTTATTCATTTTAGTCACACTTATGTGAATACCGTTCATTAGGTCATGAAATATCAAAACAAATGTCATTTACTGTACAGAAATGTGCACAAACACAAAGTGTAGTATATATATATATATATATATTGTGACGGATCGGTGGCCCTCCCCCTCATCATCATCACCACCCCGTCCCTTATTCGCCGCCCTTCACCAGGCTCCCGACTGGAGTGGGTGGATGAGAGGAGGGGCGTGGGACCAACGTGGGCTGGCGGCGTGTGATGAGGCACAGCTGAACTGAATTAAGCCTCATCACCGCCGCCGTTAAATGCCGAGCGCGCCTCTCCTCGGGAGACCGGCCTCTTCCCCCGTGCATGCACACTGGTGTCCTCGTGGGTCCAGGAAGGGTGCGTCGAGGGACATCGCGCCGCCGAGGATGTGAGTCGCGGAACCTCCAGGGTCATCGTGCAAGCCGCACCCGTATAACGGCCGTCGGGCCAGGATGCCGGGCCGTCCATCCCGCCAATGGGCCAGTAAGTGGCACAGGAAGAGCCGCCGCTCCAGAGAAGCCGCCGCCCCTCGTGCCCCGGACCGCGGGAGCGTGTGCGACCACCTGACTCCGCCCCTTGCCTGGACCCTTCCCTTTTGGAACACTGCCCTCCTTCACGAGCCCCGCAGCACATCGAGGACACCAGATCCCCCCTGTTTTATGGACACTTATTCCCCCTGGACACTTTCTTTTATTATTTTTGTTTAATAAAAACCTCTCCGAGGCCTGACGCCACACCCACTGTGTCTGTCGTTGGCTCCTCCCGTCACAGTGGTGGAGAATGCGGGCAAGGCGGAGCCTAGACAGCGCAGTTGGGCAACATCTGAAGACGTCATCCCCTCTCGCCCGCTGAAGTTCGTGGAGAAGCATGTGGGACGGAGAAACGACGGAGACGGCCTCCCAGCCACCGAAGGGGTAAGTGACATTTTCCCCACTTGTCATCTTACCCTGTGGTTGGTTGAGGCTGTCGACTAATACCGGTTTCTCTGTCCCTGTTCCGGCGCGGTGCGAGAGGGAGGTTCGCCCGGAGAGGAATCCCTGCCCCGCCCACTCCGACCGTATGGAGCCTGGTTGAGGAAGGTAGCACTCCTGCGTGGGCGGCGACCGACGACGGGGATGTCGCTTGGGGGGGGGAATGTGACGGATCGGTGGCCCTCCCCCTCATCATCATCACCACCCCGTCCCTTATTCGCCGCCCTTCACCAGGCTCCCGACTGGAGTGGGTGGATGAGAGGAGGGGCGTGGGACCAACGTGGGCTGGCGGCGTGTGATGAGGCACAGCTGAACTGAATTAAGCCTCATCACCGCCGCCGTTAAATGCCGAGCGCGCCTCTCCTCGGGAGACCGGCCTCTTCCCCCGTGCATGCACACTGGTGTCCTCGTGGGTCCAGGAAGGGTGCGTCGAGGGACATCGCGCCGCCGAGGATGTGAGTCGCGGAACCTCCAGGGTCATCGTGCAAGCCGCACCCGTATAACGGCCGTCGGGCCAGGATGCCGGGCCGTCCATCCCGCCAATGGGCCAGTAAGTGGCACAGGAAGAGCCGCCGCTCCAGAGAAGCCGCCGCCCCTCGTGCCCCGGACCGCGGGAGCGTGTGCGACCACCTGACTCCGCCCCTTGCCTGGACCCTTCCCTTTTGGAACACTGCCCTCCTTCACGAGCCCCGCAGCACATCGAGGACACCAGATCCCCCCTGTTTTATGGACACTTATTCCCCCTGGACACTTTCTTTTATTATTTTTGTTTAATAAAAACCTCTCCGAGGCCTGACGCCACACCCACTGTGTCTGTCGTTGGCTCCTCCCGTCACAATATATATATATATATGTACACAGGGGTGTCGATAGTGGGGGACTGAACCAACTGAACGTGATTTTGAGATCACGAACATATATAAATGACTTGATAAACTGGATCTTAATGTAACCAGATACAGTTAAGTCTCAAATAAACATGATTTGCATGTTTTCCAATGAACTGTATGTCAGTGTCCAGCGGCTCATAATCAAACGGCTTCATATGTGGATGCATCAACCTCTTTCAACTCTTGGACTGTGGACTTTAAAGAATGCAATAAGAAAATTACCAAAGATTTATTAGCTCTGTCTGAAGAAAACTAAATTAAACACTTGTGTCTCTAACATGCTGCTGTCTCTGGGAATTATGTCTCGACAAAAGCAGAATTTGCTGTGGCTGATGATCATCAGCTGTTCTACGTGCCAGATAAGTATGTTACTTTAAAAAAATATATATGCTATAGAATATGCTGTTAGGTGAACATTAGAAAAATGAAAATGTAAGCTAAAATAACAAAAAAGAAAAAGATTATGACTGTAAATGTTTGCATATAATTTTTAATAAGTAATATAAAGTGTTACATTTACATTTACATTTACATTTAGCCATTTTGCAGACGCTTTTATCCAAAGCGACTTACAATTGGGGATACAAAAAGCGATTCATCTTGAGGAGGCAATCCGACAAACGAAGTGCTTGTAACACCAAGTCTCAGGCGTTGTTTAAATAAGTACAAGCTAGCAGGGGAGGGAATAAATAAGGAGAAAGTTTTTTTTTTTTTTTTTTTTTTTTTATGTGTGGGGTATAGTCAAGTAGTGTCGAAAGAGATGAGTTTTCAGCTGTTGCTTGAAGATTGACAAGGATCCGGCACTCCGAATGTGGGTGGGAAGATCATTCCACCAGCTAGGAATGGTGAACGAGAATGTTCTGGAGAGAGATTTTGAGCCTCTTTGTGATGGTACCACGAGACGTCGCTCACTAGCAGATCTCAGACTTCTGGAGGGGATGTAGATTCTTAGTAGTGAGTGCATGTAGGCGGGTGCTGAGCTTGTGGTTGTTCTATAAGCAAGCATCAGTGTCTTGAACTTGATGCGGGCTGCGATTGGTAGCCAATGCAATGAGATGAAGAGAGGTGTGACATGGGCTCTTTTGGGTTCCTTAAAGACCAGTCGTGCCGCTGCATTCTGAATCATTTGTAGAGGTTTGAATGTGTTTGATGGAAGTCCAGCCAGAAGAGCATTGCAGTAGTCCAGCTTAGAAATGACAAGGGCCTGGACGAGAAGTTGTGCAGCACGCTCCGTCAGAAAGGGCCTGATCTTTCTGATGTTGTGTAGTGCAAACCTGCAAGCTCGAGCAGTCTTTGCAATGTGGTCTTTGAAGGTCAGCTGGTCATCAAAGATTACACCAAGATTTCTGACCGAGGTTGATGGGGTAATAGTTGATGAACCTAACTGGATCGTGATGTCATGCTGTAGAGTTGGAGCGGCGGGAAGGACAAGAAGCTCAGACTTTGCCAGGTTGAGCTGAAGGTGATGTTCTTTCATCCATGCCGAAATGTCCGCCAGGCAACCTGAGATCCTTGCAGCTACCGTTGGATCATCTGGTTGAAAGGAGAGATAAAGTTGTGTGTCATCAGCATAGCAGTGGTAGGAGAATCCATGTGCCTGTATGATTGGACCCAGCGATGTAGTGTATGTGGAGAAGAGGAGGGGTCCAAGAACCGATCCCTGAGGAACCCCAGTGACCAGTGTATGTGCTTTGGATACCTCCCCTCCCCAGGCCACCCTGAAAGACCTACCAGTGAGATAGGATTCAAACCAGCGAAGTGGAATTCCAGTGATGCCCAGTGATGAGAGGGTGGAGAGGAGTATCTGATGATTGACAGTGTCAAACGCGGCAGATAGGTCCAGCAGAATGAGGACTGATGATTTGGAGTCAGCTTTCGCAGTTCGCAGGGCTTCAGTGACAGAGAGAAGGGCAGTCTCAGTTGAATGTCCACTCCTGAAA
This sequence comes from Acrossocheilus fasciatus, assembly GCA_036784905.1. Taxonomy (NCBI): domain Eukaryota; kingdom Metazoa; phylum Chordata; class Actinopteri; order Cypriniformes; family Cyprinidae; genus Acrossocheilus; species Acrossocheilus fasciatus. Next base: position 1,359,714 of record CM071954.1, read on the forward strand.
CCTGACTGTTTAGAGTCCAGTTTGTTGTTCTGCGAAAGGAACAATGAGACCTGGTTGAAGACAACACGTTCAAGTGTTTTCGCTATGAATGGAAGGAGAGAAACAGGTCTATAGTTTTCTATCAGAGAAGTGTTTAGTGTGGGTTTTTTGAGCAGTGGGGTTACCCGAGCCTGCTTGAACGCAGTGGGGAAGATGCCTGTGAGGAGGGATGTGTTGATGATGTGTTTGAGTGCCGGTAAGAGCGTGGGAGAGATTGCTTGCAGAAGGTGTGAGGGGATTGGGTCAAGAGGACATGTTGTAGGATGGTTGGAGAGGAGAAGTTTGGATACTTCAGCCTCCGTCAGGGGACGGAAGGAGAAGATGGGACTTTTAGCAGTGGATGTGGTTGGTCGGGGGTCCTGTGTGCGTGGAGGTGAGAACTGATCACTGATCGATCTAGTTTTGTCAGTAAAAAAGGTTGCAAAGTCATCGGCTGTAATAGAAGTGGTAGGAGGTGGTGGAGGGGGACAGAGTAGAGAATTAAATGTTCTGAAGAGGTTACGCATGTCTGGAGCGCTGTTGATTTTGTTGTGGAAATGTGAGGATTTGGCAGTGCGGACATCAGCAGAGAAAGATGAGAGCAGAGACTGATACCTACTCAGGTCCGACGGGTTGTTTGATTTGCGCCATTTCCTCTCTGCCGCTCTGAGTTTAGTCCGATGTTCACGGAGAACATCAGATAACCAGGGGTTAGAAGGGGCAGCCCGTGCTGGCCTAGAGGAGAGAGGACAAATGTCGTCTAGACAAGAAGTTAAGGTAGAGCATAAAGTTTCAGTAGCTGTGTTTACATCCAGAGATGAGAAATGGCTAGGTGAGGGAAGAGAGGCGGATACTACAGAGGAAAGATGGGAGGGAGAAAGGGAGCGTAGGTTTCGTCTAAAAGTAACCGGTAGGGGGGTTGTTGGCACACGGGCAGCAAAGTGTAGTGTAAATGTAATGAAGAAATGGTCCGAGATATGTAGCGGTTGTACCAGAATGTTATCTGCAGTACAATTGCGTGTGTAGATTAAATCAAGTTGGTTGCCTGATTTGTGCGTGCTGGTAGTGGTAAGGCGATTGAGATCAAATGAGGCTATGAGTGAGTGGAAGTCTGTAGCATAAGGCTTGTCTAGGTGAATGTTGAAATCACCAAAGACTAGGAGTGGAGTGCCATCCTCCACGAAAGAGGACAGCAACCCGTCCAGCTCCTCTAGGAAGGTGGCTAGAATTTGTCCAGGCGGACGGTAGATTACCACAATCTGGAGTTTAATCGGTGCTGACACAGTAATGGCATGAGATTCAAAAGAGTTGTAATTGCATAGGGTAGAGCGGGTTGAGTATTTCCAATTGTTTGAAACGAGCAGGCCAGTGCCCCCACCCCTGCCAACTTGACGCGAGGTGTGAGAGAAAGAGAAATTAGTAGAAAGAGCAGCTGGGGTTGCTGAGTCTTCTGGACGAATCCAGGTCTCAGTCAAGCCCAGGATGCTAAGAGTGGATTTTAAAGAAAAGGCAGAAATGAAATCAGCTTTGTTGACGGCTGACTGACAATTCCAGAGACCCACAGAGAAAGCCAGAGGTGTAGTGGAAGATGTAGAGATAGGGCGTAGGTTAGCAGGATTACGTTGCCGTCTGTGTGTGATGTTAGGGCGTGGTCGATAGAGAACCGGAATTTTTTGGAGACACATGATAGAGGTAGAAGAAAGGAGGATAGGAAAGTCGAGTGAGTGAGGAAGGAAGAAAGGGTACTTGTGTGTAGCTCGGTGTCGTTGCTCGGTTAAAGTCGCGCAGGAAAAAGTCGCAAGTCTTTACACTCCTCGGTCTTCACACGAGGAGGCTGAACACGATGGCTGAACGCTTCCGCAGACGCTTCTGCGTCAGCGCACAGACTTCAAACAAATACACACTCTGGAGTGAAAAAAGCTGTGGCCGCTTTTAATTAGCACAGACAACAGCCAATCGCAGGGCAATGGCTCCAATCGAAACTAACAATTCTCACTTAAGTGCAGGAAGGAGTTTAAGCTAAAGGGCCAGTTATTCAAACGACCAGTAAGTGCAATCACAAATATAAACCACAACGAAAAAGCAGAATACAAATACGTAGGAAACGAACTATTCTTTCCTAGCAGCAAGTAATTAATATAAACAACAGAACTAAGAACAAGAATTAAAAACACTTACGCGTTGCCGTCCGTCTCTTCGGTGACTAGTCGGCTTCTCCCGACTAGTGTTACATCATATCATAAATCATTATATAATAGTCTAATAATGTTGTGTTTTTGCAGCCTGCTCAAAAAACCTGAAAATCAGCATCAGTTTGACCAATCAATGTTTCTTGAACCCAGCAATTCCAGGTAACTTTTTTAAAGTTGTAATTTCTTTGTAATAACCTGTGAACTGTAACAGCTGTCAGGCGCGGGTGATAGAGGACTCAGACGCAGAGTTAGTGAAAGGAGAAACCTTTATTCTCACCACAAAACACAAAATAACAAACAATATTTAACAGCCGCTTAAGGAAGCAGAGAATCCAGAGCTGGCCGGCAGAGTCTGTGGACCACACAAGCTGCTGGATCTCCGTGCTACGAGTCCTGCAGAACAAGGGATCATAGGGTCAGATAAAGAAGTGTGAATCTCACACAGAACACGAGCAAGGACTAAACAATCTACTCACAATGAGGAACAGAAAACAGGGACATATAAGGGAGTGAGGGAATGAGCGACAGGTTGGGGAGAGTCAGCTCGTGATCCGCAGTGGTGGACGAAGTACACAAATCAAGTACTTGAGTAAAAGTACAGATACGTATTATAAAATATTACTCCAGTAAAAGTACTGCTTTTTAAATTTTACTCGAGTGAAAGTACAAAAGTACTTGATTTTGTATGTACTTAAGTAAAAAAGTACTGATAGATAGATTTATTTTGCAATTTTATATAGACTACTTAATTTAATTTTATATTAGCACATAAGTGACCCTGGACCACAAGTCGCTGGGGTATATCTGCAGCAATAGCCAAAAATACAGTGTATGGGTCAAAATTATCAATTTTTCTTTTATGCCAAAAATCATTAGTATATTAAGTAAAGATCATGTTCCATGAAGATATTTAGTAAATTTCTTACCGTAAATGTATATCAACTTAATTTTTGATTAGTAATATGCATTGCTAAGAACTTCAGGTGATTTTCTCAATATTTAGATTTTTTTGCACCCTCAGATTCCAGATTTTCAAATAGTTGTATCTCAGACAAATATCGTCTGATCCTAACAAACCATACATCAGTGGAACGATTATTTATTCAGCTTTCAGATGATGTATAAATCTCAATTTGAAAAAAATTGACACTTAAGACTGGGTTTTGTCATCCAGGGTCACATATTTTTATAATCCTACTGCTCAAAATACCTGGGATTTTCCCAAAATAACCACTATATGGAGTCAAGATATATATTTTGTTGTTGATATGGACTACATTGATGAGAGTGATGTTGTAATGTTCACTGTGAAGCTTACATTGTAATGAGAAAACAGATTTGACCAACTAATTTTCACCAGTAAGAAAAAAAGTGTTAAAGCTTGTTGTTTTGCAGAACGTCACAGTTATATATGACATGAGAATAAGCCCTGAAGTTAGGAAGAACATTTTAAGGAAAATATAATAATATTTTCATAATGATTTTTTTTCTTCACAAACCTTGTCTGTGGTGTTAAACACCCCTGGCCAAATGCCCCCAGAGGGCATCACTTCCCACTTTGATAATTACTGTAGTTACCATGTTCTGAACATCACATCCTTGCTTTTTCCCTGTAATCTATCTAGGTGGTTGAATACACATATTTGGACTTTATATCTAAAAATGTCTTCATCTTAGCACCAGCAAGCTTGTTAGCTAGACAGTTAGCATCAGCTAACCATATTTACTTATTTTCAGTATGGTTATGATTATGAATAAACATTTATCTGTCTACTCGGCTAGTTGATCTAAACAATATAACAATTTATACTGTTGATAAACAATATAAAAATAGACGTCACATGGGGCTAAATGCATAGCATTTTAATAAATCTGCTAACGACTCGACTCGAAAACAGCTGCAATCGGATCATTCCAATTCGTGAATGAATCGTTTGTTGCGATTTGCGAACCGATTCAACAGGTTCATTGAAAAGAATCAGTTTGTTCATGAATCAGACACCGCGTCTGCGTCTCGGAGCACGTGATGTATTATAAGGAGTAACGATATGTTTTATGAAATGTAGTGAAGTAAAAAGTACGATCTTATGCTTTGGAATGTAGTGAAGTAAAAGTAAAAGTTACTCAAAATAAAACTACTCCAGTAAAGTACAGATACTTGAAAAATTTACTTAAGTACAGTAACGAAGTAAAGGTACTTCGTTACTGACCACCACTGGTGATCCGTGGACTCCCGCTGCACGATCAGCACTGATTGCCCAGACCACGAGCTGCCGAACCTGACAGGACAACACAGACAGCACGAGGATCCGAGAAGGCACCCTGAACCGTGACAACAGCAGTTTGTTTCAAAGCCATGTTTTCTGTGCCATGTTTCCATGTTTCACTCATTTTCTGAGTGAATACTGCATATTTATTATATGAAAGAACTTATCTGAAAGTGATGACTGATAAACTCATTGAGTTAATTTCTGTTTTTCTTTCAGCTATAGCACTGACCTGTCGATCACCAAATAACATAAATAATTTCCACATAATGAATGTCAAACTAAACATCTCTTCTCAAGGTAAAACCTGCTTATGTTTTATTTAAAATCCATTATTGAGTTCCAAGCTCTTTAAAAAGTTTCATCAAATGTAAAATGTTTTCTGGTTTCAGGACAATGCAAAACATACAATTTCAAACTAACAGTTCAAGAGCAGGAAAAAGAAGTCAGAATGAAAGAGACGAATGAAGACATAAATGAGTTATTTGTCAGCGATAAGTGTCAGCGATTAGTAGCCATGAATTCAGCAGGTGCGTGTTTTCCTACAATAGACACAGTGTTAGTGTTGAAAGTTGTGGCTCTGTTGCTTTTGTTTTTTTCAGTGTATGTCCACATCAACACCCCACATAAGAAAAGAAAAAAAAAAGTACTTTTCACAAATGTTTTTTTTTTTTAATCTATTTTTGTTTAGTGAGTTTAAGCAGATCATGGCACAACAACAAACTATTTTAGATTAGATTTAGTGTGTGTATAATAATTTAATCTCTTCCCTTCATCAGGTCTGAATTGCCAGAATCTGTGGGGCAATGGAAACAGTGGAAGTAAGAGTGTGTTTTTTCATTGTGTTTTCTATTTCCATTTATATCATCAAAAAGCTACAGAACTAGTAACAAACCACTATACATGAGCCTGTGCTTTCTTTTTAATTCCCTGATTTTATCTCATGTTTTTATGTGCATTATTTAATTTACCATATATAATTTTCCTGTGTTATATTCTCCTGACAATAAATACGAAAGAAAAGAAGTTAACTGACTCACTTCGTGGTGTAAATTAAAGATTGCAGTTACAGACCACTAAAATTCAGGGTATTGGGGCAAAAACACTCCTGTATGAGTTTTATCCCATATTTGTATGATTAGATATAGTTAAGCAATATCACACGAGTGCTGTTTTTGTCCCAATTAGCACGAGTGCAAATGTCATGTTGACGTTATGCGATGGTTCAATAACTTAGTATTGTGTTATATATTGTAGATACAATTTTGTCTGTTTTAGCTTAGTTTTGCCAACAAAAATATTATATATAAAGCCACAGCAGAACTGGTGTGTAGTGTGTGGGCCATTCATAAAGAGAGCTGTTTACTTCATTCCTGAATGAATCAGCAGTTTGAACGAATCAAATGAATTAATAAACTCCACTTAAGACATTTACTGCCACCTACTGGCAGTTTTAGCTTATTATTTAGAATATCGCTTCATTTAAAAAAAATAATTTCATATTTCCATAATAATAAAAAATATGAAAAAATGTCTATATAAAAAAAATAAAGCTAAAAGGATAGTTCACCCAAAAATCAAAAATGAAAAAATGAACAAAGAAAAAAAAAAGAAAGAAAATGACAAATTTCTTTATAAAGCTAATTTTCTAATCAATGCTTTTCTCATTTAACACAATAATGACTTTAAAATATTTTTGCAGCTAAATTTGATGTGCAATTAATATGTGATTAGATTGATTACATTAATTACAGGATGTGGAGAAAGTAAAATAGAAAATGGGTGATTTTCTGTTGCTATCCCAAAACGACGGGGTCATAAGTCGTAAGACAATCAATATATACGGTATCAAAATGTATCAATAACAATAGGAATATTTTACAAGCATTATTTCAGTATAAAAATGTCTATCTGGACTCTGACTGGAACTGCTCAAACAAACACATTTTTCAATATTCTGAAAAACTACTAAGCTGTGGTCAGACAGGTATTGCAAATTATCTGACACTTTTATCACATAATCAGTTTCATCTGTTTGTAACGTTTTATTCCTGTTGGTCCTTTATTACCTTCCATGCTGTTCTAAGTTTGCAGAGTTGCAAATCATACACTGCACATTTATGTTGAATTATGTGTCATAGTCTCTTCAGGTTGTTTGGAAATCCCTCCTATTGATCCTGGAAAGACATGTAGAGGGGCTACACATGATGATAACATCTGCAAAAGTAAGTCTGTGTCTTTGTAAACTTTTTTTTCCAGTATTTGTTTCAGCTGCCTGTTTCACATCATTTAAATAACATCACATTTAAATAAATACACAGCATATCACACCACAGCATTTTTTCTCTAATTATTAGACCATTTTGTTTATCAGTAATAAATATTTGAACTGATGAACATGAGTATATAAAAATTACAATGCTGAAACTATGATGTTTATAGATTTATAAATAAGCAACATCCAGATCACTTTAATCTCATTTATTTCTGTTGAAGAGAGCAAAGGAAGCAGTTACGTTCTGCGTTTCATCAGAAGTGAATGGATGTGTGTGACCTGCCCAGCCAGTGCTGTCACTGTCACTCTACAACCACATGAGGTTACTTACAATATATCTCTTCAAGTTGATGATGGTGATGTTGATCCCTCAGAAGCATCGTAAGTGTGTGATTATCAGTGAATTTGAAGTTTCTCTATCACGGAATATTAAGTAATTAAATCAATTTCACAGAGACTATTTGAACAAAATGGAGTCTAAGATGGAAGAGATGGAGAAAAACAAGATAAGCAAAGCAGGGATTGTCATGGGGGATGCTATTGGTCTTCTTCATGTTCAAGCAAAGAACACAAAAAGCAAAGACATATGCTACTCTTCGGATGAGGACAATATAAACGTAAGACTTCAGAAACATTAAACCATGATATGAATCTTCATTTATCGTGCTAATTCTTCTTTTCACAGGATGTTGATTGTCAAAGCGACCTGAATACAAACTTTCCCTGGTCTGTAAAGGTTTCCAGCGAGGCCTTTGATAAATCCCGACGGGAAAACAATGGAACAGCATTTCTTGGAATTCTACAATTCAACAATATGAGAAACAAGGTACTCCCAGTTAAAATTGCAAAAATGACATCTTTGAACATTTTAAGGAATGTTCACCCCAAAATTCTGACATCTGTCAGTCTTGTCTTGTGTTTCCCATCTCGTGCCCATATTTGGTTTGTTCCTGTTCCTGTCATTATGAGTTCTTTAATCTGCAGCCGTGTTTGATTTGTTCCCCACCTGTTTCAGTTCTCCTCGTCTGATTTCCTTGTGTTTATAAGCCCTGTGTTTCCCTGTCTCCAAGTCGGTTGTTAATTGTCGTTTGGTGTTCTGCTTTCCTTTGTTCCTGAAATCCAATAAAGTCTGTGTTTGGAAAAACTCCTGCCCTGCGTCCCAATGTTCATAGAATCCATCCTGAATAGTATGTGAGACTGCAATAAGTGTGTCCCAAAGCATAGTATGCTGAAAAGAGTATGCCAAAAGTCCCCGGATGGTCTACTATTTCAGGTTGATTTTTGAAGTGTGGATCCGTGCACACTCTAATGGTTAAAATTGACCACAATCCATTGCGCTTTGGCGAAGGATTCGGTCCAGAACTACAAACACGAATAAAACACGTTAGAAAAACTACAAACGTGGCGGATGCGCGCGATGGATCTTTATGTAGAGAGGTTTACAAAAAGGGGTCTAAGTTACTAATAATCAACATTTAAACTGGTAAAAACTATTTATTTATTGTTATCCGTGTTTTATTTCATCTTCAACAGCAATGTGAACTTTTATAAACATCCATTTGGTCGTTAACTTTTAAATGCATCATTATGCAGAAAATAGCAGAGTTCTCCGCATGAAAGACCCGCGACTGCAGATCAACAAGCTACTTCTTTTTTCTCCAATACGGTAGGAAGTTAAATGAAATTAAATGTGGAGGATGTTAATGTGACAGGATGATTGACAGTAGTTTACAGTGACGGGGTGCGTGTAACTGATGCGACAGAGCGGTCCATTAAAGACGCAGTTGTGTGACGTGATAGTATGTCCCAAAGCTTGCCTACTCTTCTACTACACACTCAAAAGTGTGTACTTTTTCTTCACCAAAAGAGTACATAATTTAAGGGCGTAGTATAAGTATGCACATTGGGACGCAGCAATGGTTCCCGCGTTTCCCTGGCTCCAGCAGGACCGTGACATCATCATTAGGCTTGCTAACTTCATAAAAGGAAGATAAGGGACAATTATGATTCTTTATAGAAAAATAAGGGACCCTCAAAATATTTTTACTGTACCACAGTGTATGCCATTTCTGTGTGTCTGCAGTTAAGTAGTTATGTACAATTATTCTAAAAAGAAGTTTAATGTCATACAAAAAATATCACAGATGTTACACACAAACCATCAGCCTGAGTAAATTATTATACCACTATAGAATTGTGACTAGGATTGGGTATCGTTTGGGTTTGTAAAGATACTGGTACCAAATCAATACTTTTAAAATGGTACTAGAACCTAAACCTAATTTTTTTTTTTTTTTTTTTTTTTTTTTTTTTTTTTTTTACCCCATTAGTGCTATAAACACGTTTTTGTTTCATTCATACTGGAAGCCAGAGGGCGCCCTTGCGTAGAAACTACACATATGCATCACAGAAGTAATAGAACTCATGAGGGTCCAGGAAATCCCTAATATGGACAAAGGCATTCAGTTATCGCTGTAACAGAGTACACAGAAGATATAAACGTTTTGAATGATAAAACAAAGACAATAAATACTCGACTGCGACAATCTATAGTTTATCTGTGTTATTCAAGCCATCTCTGGTATTTTTATAATAATCCATTGCTTATCAATATAGCCTGTTTAATAGTATAGAATATATTTTCTGCTTCATTCTGTGACAAGAAGCCACATCATATCACAAAAGGAGGCATTTGACTGGTGAAGTGGAGTAAAAATTTTATAATGTTTTCTTTTGTTGTACAACAGGTTTAGAAACATTTCTCACTGCAAGTCATTACAAGAGAGGTTATAACCCAGCATTTCTAGAGTGTAATAACAAAGATAAAAAAAAAAAAAAAACAATTATTAATATAGTAATTATTATTAAGAAAAGAATTGGAGGAAAATATGCAACGTTGCTAGGTGATTTTGCTTTGGGATTTTTTTGGGGATTTTTCTCAAAATCAATTCTGCTGACTCTATCGCCTTCAAACGGCTGTAGCTCAGTCATTTTTTATCCGATTCCAACAAGTCATATAGGCCTATCATTTTGAAGGTATTTTAATGGAGAATGTGAAAATAAAAATAACTAATTTTTGAAAATTTGCAGATTCCAACTCATTTTGCCAGCACTGGTCACAATTATTTATGGAGCAGATAAAATACTTATTATATAATAATTTATTAATCACTTATTTTGAATTAACCCTTTTCTTTATTTAAAGGCTGAAATGTGAGGTTTAGCTTCTTCTGAAACTTTTTCAAATCTTTATTTTAACATTTACATTAGATATTTGAACATGCTATTAGATAAACTGCTGTCAGTCATGTTGTCATTTAAAATCCGGACATTTTTAAATCATTAGTAATCGTATTGTTTTAGAGATTATGCAAACAAAAAGTAGTTTTATTTGTTGTTTGTTGATTTTAAATATAGCCTAGAACTTGGTGAAGTGATTTATGTGTCTACCTTCTGAACATTTCCAGCACATTTTAAAAATACCGTGATAATAGGGCTGCACGATTAAATCGAATGCGATTTCCATGTGCATTTTATTGGTAAAGCCGGCTCTGTAATCAGTAGTACATCTCCATCACGTGCTTTCAGATGGAGGAGCATTTACTACACAGAGCCGTAGTTCACTGACAGGTTATGCAAAAAAAAAAATTCGCAGACGATATTATTGTGTGATTATGAAATCGAAGAAATCGTTCGCAATAATGACAGCTGTTTGCGTAGCTTCTCAGTGAACTACGTCTCTGTGTAGTAAATGCTGCTCTATCTGAAAGCATGTGAAAATACCACATTTAATAACATATTTTTACTCCAAACTCACTTCATAACATCAGTCGAGTGTTTGAAATAAATCCTTCTGTGAGATGATGTGGCTTCGTAAGGCACGGAAAGTCAAGTTTATTTATATAGAACATTTCATACACAGTGGTAATTCAAAGTGCTTTACATAAAAGGAAGTAAAATAGTCATTAAAAAAATAATAATCACAACAATAAAAATAAGGAATTATTATAATTTTTTTTAAATGATATAAAAATTGATTTAAAATGAATTTAAAACAGTTAAGAATGTATTCTTACACATAATAAGGCATGCAACATATTTCACAGTAATCTAAGCAGTATAAAGGCATTGCATTATAAATATACTTTATTATAATCAAAAGTATAATAAGAAGAACTCAGGTAAACCATATATTGTCGTAGTCGTGTGTTTATTAGTCACGTTGATTCGTTGAATTTGAACAGTTAAATATTCTGTTTATTCAGCAACTTATTACAACTTAATTTATTCATTACCAGGGTTTCTTCTGCAGGGTGTATTTGGAGTTTCCGCGTGAGAGCGCCCTCTGGCCTTCGGGTTAAGATTTACTGCTGATCACAGAACCGTGCTTCACTGAAAGATATGCATGACAATCGCAGCTTCTGTCTAATCGCGATTTCGATTTCACTTCGATTTATCGTGCAGCCCTACGTGATAACACTGATAACCGTGATAATTTTGGTCACTATAATCGTGATAAGAAATTTTCATAAATATATGGGTTAAATTCTGACCATTAATGACCACTGGTAAGTGGTCTCCTATGGATTTGGGGTCAAACGTCATCTCCACTGTTTTTTTGTTTTTTTTGTTAATGCTAAGGAAATGTTTATCACACCACTGGACAAAGTTATGAACCTCATGTTTGTAAGTACTAACATCTGATGTTCCAGACATGAGACCTATATCTGCATCGTCAGAGAACTTAATCATGTAATTATTATGAGTACTGCATGTACATTCATTAGTATATAATGTGAACAGGTCTGGAGAACTGACACACCCCTGTGGGGCGCCAGTGCTGATAATCGTAGATTCAGACAACGTCCTGTTCACCCTAACCTGCTGGCTACGATTGGTCAAGAAACGAGTGGAACCACTTAATAATAAAGGGATTGACATTCATCCGCTGCATTGTTTTCAGAAGAATATGAGTCTGTAAGGTATTAAAGGCTGAGCTAAAATCTACAAACAACAGTCTAGCATGTGCTCTAGGATTCTCAAGGTGTTTAGTCACTAGGTGCACTAAACTGTTTATAGCATCATCAGTGCCTCTTTGACATTTATATGCGAACTGATAGGGATCTAACTGTGGACATACTTCCAGTTTTAATTGGCTCATGATGCGCTTTTCCATACACTTCATCACTTACACTTGAAGACAGCCGTTTCACGGCTTTCCGCCATTTTTCAAATATGACACCACCTCTCCCGCGGCCTCATGGGATAGTAAAGTGTCCATCATTTGCCTACTACAGAATTCGGGCAGAAGCAGTAGATCATCCAGGTACTTCTCGCCTACTGTTTTTCGAATACTATGAATTCGGACATACTGTACTACTCGCGTTGCATACTGTTTTTCGCATACTATATAGTAGGGAAGTATGCGATTTCGGACGCATCCAATGTGTTCAAATTTTAAAGATGCGGTGCAACGCGGCGATGCGCTTCTCATCCGGTGTGAGATAGTCTCAGCCTCAGACGTCACGCCCACGAATCGCTGGCTGAACATCTGATGCACACAGTACACTTATCTGGAAATACTTCAGGAGTTTTGAAGTCGCCATTGGATTGGTTAGATTATACAGGATTTCCGGGAGACGAGTGTGTCATGTTCTTTAACGTTCCGCCTGGAAACAAAGATGCCGTGGCGCCAAACTCCCTCATGAAAGAAGAAAGCTGCCGTGTTTACAACTGTGACGACGAGCACTTATCGGGATCAACTAAACACTGGATTTTCAAAAATATTATTATTAAATACTTTATTGATCCTTCACAGGAAATTATATTGTTACAGCAGCAACCACAATTCAGTCCAAAACAAAAAAAATAGCAGGCATATTGCACATAACCCAATAAAATGCATTACAATTATTGCACATTAAAAAGCCTGACAGCAGCAGGCAGGAATGATTTACGATGCCGTTCAGTCTTACATATTGGAGGGATCACTCTGCCACTAAATGTACTCTGCCGGAACACCTCTAAAGCATGTAATGGATGCGAATCATTGTTCATAATAATATTTATTTTTCTCAGCATCCTCATCTCCGCAACCTGCTCAACCCAGTCCTGTGTGATACCAATAATAGTATATAAAAGTAATAAAAGTATGTGAAAAATTTAAAGTTTGCAGCATAGAATCTTTAAAATATGTCAGAGAGTTTTACACACTGTTATTGTGGCGACATGTCCACGCCCCTAAACATGACGCGACACAAAACGAAACGTGATTGGTTGCTTTACCTTTCAGTCATATGGCCTCTTGGGCGGGCCTTGGCCATTCAAAGCGACCAAAGTTCCCAGACCTTCAGCCATCAGTCTGAAGGTCTGGCTACGCGAGACTAGGTGTGTGACAGCCTTAAGTCTAAGTGGACGTCCATGAAGCCCGAGACGCACTGCACGATTTTTGGCTGTCCCAGACAAAAGACTGGCATCATGAAACAATCGTGGTGATTTCTGATTCGCCATGATTGTTTCACGATGTCTGTCTTTTGTCTGGGACAGCCGAAAATCGTGCAGTGTGTCTCGGGCTTGACATGCAGAGTCCCACAAGGCTCAATTCTTTCACCTCTCTTGTTTAGCCTGTATATGCTCCCACTAAGTCAAATAATGAGATAAAAAATAATTGCCTATCACAGCTATGCAGATGATACCCAGGTTTACCTAGCCTTATTGCCAAATGATTACAGCCCCATTGGCTCCCTCTATCAATGCTTAGACATTAGGGGTGGAACTGTTCTCTGTAAAAAAAAATAAAAACAATCGAACCACATGGTTCGGCACGCACTAGGACCGCGGTTCAACTTAAATCTAACAACACATGGTTTACATTTACATTACATTTAGTCATTTTGCAGACGCTTTTATCCAAAGCGACTTACAATTGGGGAATACATAAAGCGATTCATCTTGAAGAGGCAATCAGACAGAGAAGTGCTTGTAACACCAAGTCTCAGGCATTGTTCAAATAAGTACAAGCTAGCAAGGGAAGGAATAAATAAAGAGAAAGAGATTTTTTTTTTCTTTAAGTTTAGGATGAAGTCAAGTAGAGTCGAAAGAGATGTGTTTTCAGCTGTTGCTTGAAGATTGACAGGGATCCAGCACTCCGAATATGGGTGGGAAGATCATTCCTCCAGCCAGGAATGGTGAACGAGAATTTTCTGGAGAGTGATTTTGAGCCTTTTTGTGATGGTACCACGAGGCGTCGCTCACTAGCAGATCTCAGACTTCTGGAGGGGATGTAGATTCTTAATAGTGAGTGCATGTAGGCGGGTGCTGAGCCTGTGGTTGTTCTATAAGCAAGCATCAGTGTCTTGAACTTGATGCGAGCTGCGACTGGTAGCCAATGCAATGAGATAAAGAGAGGTGTGACATGGGCTCTTTTGGGTTCGTTGAAGACCAGTCGTGCCGCCGCATTCTGAATCATTTGTAGAGGTTTGACTGTGTTTGATGGAAGTCCAGCCAGAAGAGCATTGCAGTAGTCCAGCCTAGAAATGACAAGGGCCTGGACAAGAAGTTATGCAGCATGTTCTGTCAGAAAGGACCTGATCTTTCTGATGTTGTGCAGATCGAGTAGTCTTTGCAACGTGGTCTTTGAAGGTCAGCTGGTCATCAAAGATTACACTAAGATTTCTGATCGAAGTTAATGGGGTAATTGTTGATGAATCTAACTGGATCGTGAAGTCATGCTGTAGAGTCGGAGTGGCAGGGAAGACAAGAAGCTCAGTCTTTGCCAGGTTGAGCTGTAGATGATGTTCTTTCATCCATGCCGAGATGTCCGCCAGGCAACCTGAGATGCGTGCAGACGCTGGGAATAGTGGTGTTTTGGTGCTTCTGGATTTTAGCGCAGCATTTGATACGGTGGAACATGGGATTTTCTTGACCGGTTGCAGGAGTGGGGGGGGGGGGGGGGATTAGTGGACTTGCTATAAAGTGGTTCTTATCCTATTTACATGGAAGATCCTTTGCGGTGGAGCTAGGAAGCTCTATTTCATCTTCACAGTTTATTTCCTCGGGGTGTAGTGTATCATTGTTATGCTGATGACATCCAGCTGTATTTGCCCATAAGATGTAACAATGATTCCAATATTTAAACTTTGTTTGAGTGTTTGGATGAAATAAGGGCATGGATCGCTTCTAGTTTTCTGCAGCTCAATTAGTCTATATCGGAAGTGGTGATTTTTGGCCCCCCAAAGTTAGCCAAACAGCTTTCTGGACATCTAGGCCCCTTTGCCACTAATATCAACACTCACGTAAAGAGCCTTGGCGTAATTTTTGACTCCGTGTTACTCCGACCTACTAGTGAAATTTGATAGATATGCAACCCTATGTTGAATTCATTGTTTTATTTCACTTTTTGTCAATTCATGGTTTAAAGAAGAAGAAAAAAAAAGAAATGTAGATGAATCTGTTTAGAAAGGTTTTTCATATTTTTCATGCAAAGGGTTATACATGTTTGTTAGAAAGATATTTCAACTGCCTGCCCCTTTAAGGCAGAGCACGCTTGGGAAAAAAATAAAAAAATAGACAAGAGAAGCTCAAGCGAGTCGTGTGCGGGTGTTTGGTTGCTCATGCTGTTAAGCCGATGCTTCTGATTAAAGAAAAAAAAAATTGAATTATCACCCTGATAACCCGTGTTTTATTTATGTTATCCACGTGGAAGAGACTGGAGCATATACAGCAGAAAATAAGGGTTACAGAAAAGTCAATGAGCTTCTATCATTTGCGATTCATTGCCAAATTGAGAATTCTGTCTTTTGAGGACATGGAAACTGCGATTCATGCTTTTATTTCATCCAGATTGGATTATTGCAACTCGTTATAGTTAGAGTTGTCTAAAAACCTGCTCTCACAGCTGCAGCTAGTACAAAATGCTGCAGCTAGATTGCCGACTGGCACAAAGAAGTGGTCCAGCATTTCTCCGGTGCTGGCTTTGCTGCACTGGCTTCCTGTTGAATTTAGAGTTGAATATAAAGTTTTGATAATGGTTTTTAAAGGTTTGCATGGCCTTGCTCCGGAGTACATTTCATGTCTGTTACAGCAGCACTGTGTTGCTCTATATCATCACAGAGTTTGCTTTTACATGTTCCCAAATCACTGTTGAAAACCAAAGGAGATCGAGCCTTTTCTGTGGCAGCCCCATGTCTTTGGAATACTCTCCCATTGCACATTAGATCATGTGACTCGTTAGACTGTTTTAAATCAATGTTGAAAACACACCTTTACTTTGTAGCTAGTTGCCCCTAGCTTTTGGGACATTGAACAGGGATGAATATTGTTGTGTATTGTGTCTGTTTGAGTAATTTTAAAGGTCTTGTGTTTGTTTGAGTAATTTTTAGACACGTAAAGCACTTTGGTCAACTGGTGTTGTTTCAAATGTGCTACATAAATAAATGTTTTTATTTGATTGATTGATTGATTGATTGATTTTAATTCCTTTTATGTAAAGTACTTTGAATTACCATTGTGTATGAAAAGTGCTATATAAATAAACTTGCCTTGCCTTTAACGTTCTGTTGTAGTGAAAATATACCAGCATACATGACATTTTTGGGTCAAATATTCTTTTGACAAATGTTTCTCAATCTATTAGACTATATTCACACAGATTTACATCTGATTAATGACTGCTCTTTTCTTGGTTTCTGATTTAGGATGAAAATCAGAGTTACACTGTTTTGAACAATGAGGTTTTTGGTATAATGATGGGGGCAAATATCTCCAGGCTTACTGACAATATTGACATGTTCTTTACACAAAACGATCAGGTAATGAAGGATTTGTCGCTACATCTATATTAGACTGTGAAATAAAAAAATAAAAATAAATAAATGTGTTCTTGCAGGCCGGTAATGCGTCCTGTGTTTCTTGGGATGGCAAAGGTACATTCATTTATGACTGTATTGATCAGTTCCTATTAACAAACCTAATATATTTTATATATTTATGTAATTAATTTCATTCATCGCTCTCTTTTCTTTGAAGGAAAACTTAAATGGACGACGTCCGGCTGTGAGACAGAAATCAACAACAACACCATAAACTGCTCCTGCTCACATCTGACGTTCTTTGCAGTGCTGATGGTGAGAAAATTCTCAGAGAAGAAGAACTTATATTTTCATAATTCATGTTTCATTTAAAGACCTCATTAAAGCAATGTCATAGTCTTTTAGTCCACATCTATGCTAGTGAATGGAAAGGAGTAATCTGCGGGTGGGACATTTCCCCACCTCTTTTTGCCAAAGTCGATTCTGCCCCCACCACATTTTTAAAGCCGTTGAAAAAATATAACATGCAGAAGGCTTATAACACAAAAGTCTCCAACCCGTCTCCAGTTGTTCATTCATGTAAGACAAAATACATTTGCGCCCGTCAGACAGGCCTGATCTACAAACCTTGTCACAAACATATCAGAATTTATAATCAGTAAATGGTGTAATTATGTGCGCAGTGCCACATACTCTGGATCGCATGCACTCTTTTACTTGTCATGACGTAAACAGAATGCTTTATATTTACACATTTAGATTAAATATACCATGCTCATAAATTAAGAACACAAATTACATGATATAATTATCAAGTTAAATTATTACAAGTTAAAAATCACAACTGAGGCTATATTGTGACTGAGGGTGCTTCCGAAAAGAGCGAGAGCTCTAACCTCAATGCTAATATATTTTGACATATTTTGTCCCATCCGTTGCTATGACGCAGAGAAAACAAATTTCAAACAGAAAACAAGATAATTTTTCTTACCCCACTGGCAGATTATTTTGCTTGTTTCAAGTGAAAATTCACTTAATTTTAACTTGTTTTTTCTGAAAACAACACAATAATTTTTACTTGTCTAGAAAATCCTTCCTGATTTAAGAATTTCTAAATATTTTGGATGGAAACAAGACAAAAAATTTAAGAAAGAAAAGCATTTTTTGCAGTGTGTTACATCAGGTTTTTACCAGCATGTCACTACCGCGACCAGAGGAGAGAACACTCTTGACCAAGTGTACACAAACAGACGCAGAGCCTACAGAGCTATCCCTCGTCCCCAACTCGGACTCTCTTATCATATTTCCATCATGCTCATCCCTTCCTACAGCCCCGCGCTGAAGAAAATGAAACCAACAAATAAGACAATCACTGTGTGGCCAAATGATGCTGCCTCTGTGCTCCAGGACTGTTTTGCTTGTACTGACTGGCAGATTTTCAAGGAGCCCTTCTTAAGTCCTCGGCTTCCCTGACTCTGTGTCCGGTCTAATCGTCATTCTGTTTGTCTAACCCCTGAGTTCCATGTTCCTGGTGTTGTCTCCAATAAAAGGACTATTGAATATTCTCCTCGTCTCCTCGCTCCTTGCTCCAGCCGAATTGTGACAGAAGACCGGACCCAAACAGTTACCTCTGCGCCTTTTCCCCCTGTTTTTGTTTCCAGTTTTGAAAAGTTTTTTGTTGCTCCCATTTTTTCTGCTTCATCGCCCTTGCCCACCAAAATCTCCTGTTCGTCGAATATTCCTGGGAATTCTGCAGGCTTGCTGCGTCGACGGCACTTGATGACGCCACCCTTCTCTCGCTGTTCTGGCACAGGGGCAAATCCCATCATCCCGTGGACCTCCCAGACACCACAGGACTAAGATGGAGGGAAGGGATCCTCCGGTGTCTGGAGTGTCCAGCTCGCCGTCGTCCGCGGCTCTTCCTCACCCACCTCCGTTCGCGGCCCATGTAAGTCAGCCGCCGTCTGCGACTCCCTGAAGTCCGCCGTCATCAGCGGCTCTTCCTCGCCCGCCACCGTTTGCGGCCCACGTAAGTCAGCCACCGTCTGTGGCTTTCCCAAGCCCGCTGCCGTTCGCGGCTCCCCCAAGCCCGCTGTCGCCTGTGGCCAACGCAAGCCTGCCGTCGTCCGCGGCTCTCCCAAGCCCGCCGTTTGCGAGGAAATTAACGCCGCCGTCCGCGGCTCTCCTAAGCCCACGGTCCGCAGTGTATTCTGCGCCGCCATCTGCGGCTCACGCAAATCCGCTGCCATTCGCGGCCAAAGCAAGCCCGCCGGCAGAGAGTGTGGAAAGCCCACCGGCCATTGCTCTCCCAAGCCCAGTGCCCGCTCCTCGACAGCATCCTCCTGTGCCCACTCCTCGCCAGTGCCCTCCAGTGTCCGCTTCTCCAGGGCGCCCCCAAGAGTCCGCGCTTCCAGAGCACCCCCTAGAGTCCGCTCCCCCTGAACCCCAGACTGAAGCCACCTCTAAGTTCCCAATTTCCCAAAGGAATTGTTCCATGAAGATATTTTGTCAATTTATTACCGTAAATGCATCAAAACTTCATTTTTGATTAGTAATATGCATTGCTAAGAACTTCATTTGGACAACTTTCAAGGCGATTTTCTCAATATGTAGATTTTTTTGCACCCTTAGATTCCAGATATTCAAATAGTTGTATCTCAGCCAAATATTGTCCGATCCTAACAAACCATACATCAATGGAAAGCTTATTTATTCAGCTTTCAGATGATCTATAAATCTCAATTTCGAAAAATTGACACTGGTTTTGTGGTCCACGGTCACATATGTCTGTGATTGTTGCATTATATGTTATTATTAAAGCTTCAACTGAGGGTGCTTATACCCTCCCTCTAGCACCTCTGTAAAACCAGGCTTGCAGCAAGGATGGCTTTGCTGTGAAAATCTGGCTTAAATTGTGTTATACTGCAGAAATCAGAGTCTGAACGCAAAGGAAATATTTTTATCTGAATATCACTTGATTCAGAAGATGGCTTAGAAGCATACATACACTGCCAGACCTGTTTGACATCTACTGTACCGTTGCTACAATGCACTGCTGGCATTGTGCAGCTACTGTACTGTAGTGTACATTACGCATCCAGTCTCAAACACAATGACCGTAAAATGCATACAAATGAATTTGAACTGACGCTGAAGTCTAATGATGCTCCGTCCAAATTAACTTATACACACATATTTCCTGCTTCTAGCTGCCTTTTCAGTGCATCCCATAAGAGGAATCAAACAATGTATATGGTTGCCATGACTATCAGAATGCACTGGTTACTGATCTGTCATAAAAGCACTTGAATATTTATTTTTGCAATAAGTTTAGCTAATGATTTGTAGATGATAATATTTTTAATTTCATATATATATATATATATATATATTTTTTTTTTGCATGTAATATTTAAAGCAGATGTATACCCTACACCCCTATCCCCGTCCCCACATTTTTTAAGACAAACTTATGCCACAGTCAACATTTGAATATTTGATCTGTAATTATTATTAAAAAATAAAAACACTATTCAAATCTTACTACGTGTTGCTTTGCTGGCCGTAAATGTGCAGCGTTTATGTGCTGTCTGTCTGATAGCGAAATGATCATGAGACATATCCTTTAAGTTTTCTCAAAGGAGAGGAGAGTGGTTAAAGTGCCAAGAAATTGTTAGCACACTGTTACCTTTGTTGGTGCGCGTTCTTATTGTTATCAGACTGAGGAACAAACCTTCACCTGAGCAAGTGGATATTATTGTTTTACTTAACATTAACATGTGAAACAATATAAACATAGGCCGACTCAAGTGTATGTACGTTATGTACTATAATTGGTCTGGTCTGCTTTATTTTTCTTTTCGCTCTGCTTGAGCTTGAATGCTTTTGTTCTTTTTTTGTTTTGTTTTGTTTACACACATTTTAAACCAAAATAAAACCTTGAGATACAATGTAACTTTGTTGTAGAACATTGTTGTGTATAATGCCTAATTATAAGCTTGTTCCGAAATTGTGACATAAACGTGATTACTAAAAATAATGTCTTTCTCATTAAACCTCATTTAAATAAACCAATATTTGAATATTAATTTTTTATGAGCCCAAATATCCGAATACAATATTTTTATAAAGTGACCATCCCTAAAAAGAAACTTTTATAAATTGCTCTATAGATCTTGTTTTTGCTAAAAACGTTTATGTTTTTCTGTTTTCTCTGATCCCTCAGTCTCCGCCAGATGAAGACATAACTGCGGAGGATCTGGAATCATTGACTTATATCACTTCTATCGGCTGCGGCATCTCCATGTTTTTTCTGTCCATCGCTTTATTCATGCATTTTCTGCTGCGGTAGAGTATTTTAAAGTATAACATGTAGTTAGTGCTGTTATTTAAGAGTTAGTTTGTTGCAAAAACGGTTGTTTTTATATTTTAATAGGAAAGCCAAATCAAATCAGGCCACGAAGATCTTGATGAACATGTTTGTGGCTTTGTTTCTACTGAATGTCTCGTTTTTGTCAAACGAGAGCGTCGCTAACACACAAGACAACGCTGCGTGCGTCTTCATAGCGCTGCTCCTGCATTACTCCATGCTGGCCTCATTCACCTGGTTCTTCATTCAAGCTCTTCATATGTACTTATGGCTCATCAGACAGAACGTCACCATCACAAACTACACGAGGAAGATCACCGTGTTGGGCTGGGGTGAGTTACAAAACATGTGTTGCGTTGCCTTACATAAATATTTATGTAACAACAAAAACATTATATTAACTCTTGTCATGACACTTTTATGGTGTTTTTGTCTTTTTCATGACACTTAAGCTCAACACTCAAAACTAATATGTCTCCATCAGTATTATTTTTAGTATTTTATTGTAATTTTTATTCATATTTTGAATCACTTTTATTTTTATATTTTATCAGTTAAAATGTAGGCCTATTTATTTCCAGTACCAGAAATACTTTTTCAGCATGTTCAATTAAAACAATCTTCCATCTCCAACAGCCAACTTGAGTTCACCCAAAAAAGATAATTATATTGACCACAAGCCATATGAACTACTGTAATAATACTTTTTTTTTCCTTTTCTTGAGCTGTTGCTTTAAAAGCATCTGAACACTTACTTGTAGTATTACTGAGATACTATTAGTTTTTGCTGATATTTTAAATTAATTTTAATTTGTCTTCATTTTGATTGCAAAGTTTTAGTATTATTGGGGGTGGGGGGGATTGTTAGTATTTTTAAATACGGTTTTTGTCATTTTTTGTAAATAGGTCTATAGTTTTTATATAGTTCAATATAGTTTTTTTTTTTTTTTTTTTTTTTGTTATTTTATCATATGAAGTTAAACTAAATGAAAATCTTGCTTTGGTGACTAGTTGAAATGAAATAAGTATATAAAAATTTGTTTATTTATTCATTATATTTTTAGGTTTAGTTTAACTATTAGTTTTTTAACGTTGTCTCTGTGTATTTTCAGCGTTTCCTGCTCCAATAGTCATAGCTATTGCTTCTGTAGGAGAATATAAAACAGTGATCATAAAAACAACGTCTGAAAAAATTTCACGAATGTAAGTTTTGTCAAATTTAAATGTAAATTTATGCATGTTTCTAATTGGCATCTTAAATTATATTTCATTCTCTTTAATTACAGGTGCTGGATTACAAATGCTTACATTCTTTACACAGTGAACATTGGCTACTATGCTTTAGTTTTCATCTTCACGATAGGAATCTTCATCACTATCTTAACTAGGATTGTTCAGGTCAGACGCTTAAGAGCAACTGATGGCAAGAGAAAGACATTCAGAAAGCAGCTGATGATGGTGTTGAGTTTGTTCGTGCTCTTCGGTCTGACGTGGTCTGTGGCGTTCTTCAGTTATGGACCGATGCGTATTCCCTCATATTACATATTCACTGTGTTGAACTCATTACAGGGTGAGAAACAATCACATGCAGCAGTACAATTGGTTTAGTAGAGTCCTTCCATTGTCCTACAGATTTCAGCAAATTATTTGAATTAAATATCTTTAATATTTTATCATTATTTATTTATTTAAAAATATTATTTATTTATTTTTTTAAATCTTTGATTACAATGGATTATAAAAGCAGGTAAAATATGTTTTATGATCTCTTTTTTAGGGTTTTTTCTCTTCCTGTATTATTACTACATTCACAATGACGTTGCTGGTCGTTTCTCTGATGACCCAAGAAGCTCCAGCTCCACCACAACCATGGTTTCACCCAACACGAACGGTCTCGAAAATGTCTATAATTAGCCTAATTAAGACAAAAAAACACATTGTCTCTTAGTTTATACAGCTGATAAGTTAACAGCAGACTGCCAGAATACTAGTGCAGTTATGTGTACTATAATATGCTTTACAATTTAATATGTGTATTTAATAATATTCTGTATGGTGATGGGAATATAACTCATGATGGGATCATAAGAGGGATCATTAGCTTTTAAGACATTTGAAACAAAGTTAATTTAACATATACATGAACATTGTAACAACTTTCACTTTCATTGTAACTGGAAGCTACTTTACAATTGTATATTATCTTGTATCTCTGAGTGTATGGTAACTGTAACTATAGTTATGAAATATATATTGCTTGACTGACTTATGAATGTTCAAACTGTGTAATGAACATTATTTCATTCATTATTAGATGTTGATGTACCAGGAGCAAAGATGTCAAGTACAAAGGTTTGTTTCAAATAATTCTAATGCAGTTTCCATCTAGATAGTTTTAGGCACATATAGGCAGAGCTAGGGCTGCCACTAACAACTATTTTTATTTTGATTAATCTACCAAATAATTTATTGATTAATCGATTAATCTAAATTATTAATTTCCCACTAAAAAAAATCAACAATTTTACTTAAAGGAACACTCCACTTTTTTGGAAATAGGCTCATTCTCCAACTCCCTCAGAGTTAATAAGTTGAGTTTTACCGTTTTTGAATCCATTCAACCAATCTCTGGATCTGGCGATAGCACTTTTAGCATAGCTTAGCATAGATCATTGAATCCGATTAGACCAGTAGCATCGCGTTCAAAAATGACCAAAGAGTTTCGATATTTGTCCTATTTAAAACTCGACTCTTCTGTAGTTATATCGTGTACTAAGACCAGCAGAAAATGAAAAGTTACAATTTTCTAGTCCGATTTGGCTAGGAACTAGAAACTATACTCTCATTCCGGTGTAATAATCAAGGAGCTTTGCTGCCGTAACATGGCCGCACCAGGCGCAGTGATATTACGCAGTGCCTGAAAGTAGTCCCCAGCTAGGTAACTAGTTATAATATAGCTGGGGACTACTTTCAGGTGCTGCGTAATATCACTGCGCCTGCCGCGGCCATGTTACGGCAGCAAAGTTCCTTGATTATTACGCCGGAATGAGAGTATAGTTCTTAATCATATCAGCCTAGAAAATCGCAACTTTTCATTTTCCGCTGGTCTTAGTACACGATATAACTACAGAAGAGTCGAGTTTTAAATAGGACAAATATCGAAACTCTTTGGTCATTTTTGAAAGCGATTTTTGGATCCAACCCCGCCCCCTGGATCTTTTGTTCTGCAGTGAGGGGCTACTGGGGGGCGCCGACGGCCTGATGATTGTTTTTACACATTACTGTGCCATCTAATCCTTGTTTAATATTGACCAAGAACCATTTAATTTAAATGTCCACTTAATCTTTAATATTTGGCCATTTCTTTAGAACAGAAATGCTATAGCCACTGTAATTAAACGAATATGTGGACATCAAAACCTGTAAACTCAGAGTGAGGGTTTGAGCTTTTATTTTGAAATCGCAATGTATTCTCCTTTGTTTGTGTGGATTTATAAATGATTTACCTAACAAATCTGATTAAATGGTGCACATTTCGTTCCCAAATGAACGTTATAATAAACCCAAACTCAACAACATGCAGAGATGGAGCTTGAGACGCTCCACACATATGTAAATGATAACAGTATGCTGAGGAACTACTGTGAACGGAGCCGCTGTGTGACGCACGTACGTAACCTACACACATGTAAATGATTAAAACGCATATACTGTATTAGAACTGCATCGCATTTAATTATTTAATTAAATCATTTGTGAATTAACAATTATGCTTATTATGATTTATAAATAGGTTTATCATGCAGCCTTGAAAAACAGTCTAATAATGTGTTTTATCGATACTCGTACATGAAATGCGCCACTTCCGGTATTTTGTGGCGATTTTTAAAAATTGACTAGTCGACTAAAATCGACGAATCATGACAGTTCTACAGAGATCTAAATAAAACTAAAAATCATTCAATCATATTAATAACTATCATATTGTTTCTTTTACAGTGCATCAATATGATAACATATATGATAATATATGAGTAGTAAGCTATGATATTTTTATGTTTCTAATTTAAAAAGATGGCATTTGATTTGCATTTTTTGTAGAGTGTTACATGCTGTGAAATCTTAGATTGCTATGTGTAACTCATGAATGAGTTGCAGACAGACTCTCCCTGTGTTCCATTCGGAAGGGCTTATCCTTATGCAATAACCCTTCAAAGGGTTTACCCTCCAGAGTGAGAGCTTTGAAGGGTGTAGGGGACCACCCTTCTGCACCGTCATCATGCAAAGAATCTGTGCAAAGGATCATGGGGGGATCCCTAAGTGTCCATCAGTTGTATCATTGTTCCGAAGGGCCCTTTGAAGGGGACACTTTTGAGCACGGTTTGGAACAACCCTTCAATACGTAAATATTTTAGAAACGTTTGACTATAATAAGCTTTTAAAAAGACATCACCTTTGGTTTTGGAGGTTATCCCAACTCCAAATTTTCCTTTGATTATATCTGTTTTTATTAAAGGGGTCATCAGATGCCCATTTTCCACAAGTTGACATGATTCTTTAGGGTCTTAATGAAAAGTTTATTACATACTTTGGGTAAATTTTCTCAATGGTAGTGCAAAAAACACCTTTTCCCCCTGTCAAAATCAGCTCTGTTTTTAGCAAGCCATTCTAGTCCATGTTGCTTTAAATGCTAATGAGCTCTGCTGACCACGCCCCTCTCTTTCGTGGACTGACAAGCAGTACTGTTTACTTTAGACGTGAAACTGGCTAACTATTACATTATTAGGAAAGGCGATTTACAAAGATTCATGAAAAAAACCCTACCACTCACTTCTCCTGTAGATGAAGCTGGATCACGAATTATTCGCGTGAACATAGACGCATTTAGGCAGATCAGGATCGGTGCATTTCCTTCAAATCGAAAGTAACGTTAATCCTCTGCGTCTTCAGCGGCTCAGATGTCCAGAGTAAATGACGACTGCTATACTCATCATTACATTCAACAACTAAACACTTCAATCGCTTAATCAAAGACATCTTGTCTTCCCCTGCACCGGAGTCGACACAATGGCGGACGGAAGACAGCTCTCTCGGGGCGGGTCTGAGGTACACTACGAAAAATGATTTTGTGGTGAAGTAAATACTACATAAAAACAAATGTAATTTCTACATTAAATTTAGTTCGGGCAATAATTAAAAAATGTAAGTAAATTCTATATTTTTACTCAATTTAAGCTTGTAGAAATTAAAGTTTGAACTTATAAGTATATTTTACTTAGAAGTGTTTGTTATGTTTGCAAGGGTTCTTCAAGTTATGATCCTGTTTTTTCCCATCATGCACTGAGGCATGAATAATTAAAAAGGTAAAATTTTTCACTGTTTTCGAGTTGTATTTACACTATTTTATGGTTGATTTTGTTGTTAGGTTTAGTATCTTACTGTTTTGTGACATCTGGAGTTAATTTTCCACTTAAAAATGACCCATTCATATTCAAACACTATCCACTGATTGTTACCATCATTGGTGTACCAGGTATTGAGGTCTCTGTGTTCATTTGGGTAATAATTAAATTGAGTGGACATATTTTTTTTTAAAAGGATAATGTTTGTAAGTAAATCACATACATTAATAGCATGTTTTTTTTCCCAGTGCTACATTGTTTAAGAACATTTTAAGAACCGTGACTGAGTGAAATGTAGCAGTGCGGTAAGCAGACCAATAGTTGAAGATCTAAAATAAGTCTAAAATAAGTTAAAATGTTATTTTGGTTCAACTCAATTAATTATATTTTTAATATAAATGAGTTAAATGTTAAGTTAACACAACTTGAAATTACTTAGTAAATTATATCATGTTGCATGTTTTAAGTAAAGAATGTTGAGTGAACTCAAATATTTAAGTTCATATAACAAAGATTATCTTGTTTATTTTAAGTAAAATTGTTCCAAGTTGGGTTTACTTAAAAAGTGTGATGCAAAAATGGAGCATATATATTTTAAGTAAATTTAACACATCAGTGTAAGACGGTCTTGTCAATCAACTATTGTGGGAGGGGCCTGTACAGAACTACATCATTCTGACAGGAACCTCTGAACAGCCTGATTTGAGAAAGAGGATTTTAAAATAGGCATTAAAAAAAAACAAAACACTTATCATTATAGAATGGATGTGTACACACACTTCCAACACACATTTATGTTAAAGTGAATTTTGTATCCGATGACCCTTTTAACAAGTTTTTAGCAAGAAGTACTATCAGCCATGATTATTCTACTCATCGTACTGCGGCGGTTAATCACAGAGTTATGTCCTTGTACGGGAAACTCACCCCAGATTGTTTCACAACAGTGTCTTTTATACTCTACATCAAAGGGACAGGTGTTCTGCTTTTCATGCAAACATTTCTCGTCACACACCTTTACATCGGATTGAGTGACTGGAAGCACCCAGAATAGATTTCTGAATATGAGAGAAGCCCTGGCCATACAGTGGGGAAAAAAATTAGGTAACACTTTCTATGAAGCCCGTATTTATAATACATTGTAAGGGTATCCTTAAGGCATTATAATGAATGCATAATGCATTATAAATAAACCTTATAATGTGTTATAAAATCTCATGAATAATCATAACAATTATAATACTTCATAGTACTTACGTATTTGTTTTTATAACTTTTAAGAGTATGATTATTTATAACACCGCCGTGAAGGACTGAAATCCTGCAGCGTCCGCAAGGTCCCCCTGCTTAAGAAAGCACATGTACAACCCGTCTGTAGTTTGCCAATGATTCAGAGGAGAACTGGGTGAGAGTGTTGTGGTCAGATGAGACCAAAATCCAGCTCTTTGGCATCAACTCAACTCGCCGTGTTTGGAGGAGGAGGAATGCTGCCTATGACCCCAGGAACACCATCCCCACCGTCAAACATGGAGGTGGAAACGTGATGCTTTGGGGGTGTTTTTCTGCTAAGGGGACAGGACAACTGCACCGCATCAAAGGGACGATGGACGGGGCCGTGTACCGTCAGAGCCAGGGCATTGAAAATGGGTCGAGGATGGGTATTCCAGCATGACAATAACCCAAAACACATGGCCAAGGCAACAAAGCCTTAATGACTCGGAGAGGATCTGCAAAGAGGAGTGGGACAAAATCCCTCCTGAGATGTGTGCAAACCTGGTGACCAACCACAAGAAACGTCTGACCTCTGTGATTGCCAACAAGGGTTTTGCCACTGTAACCGGTGACTCGCGACACCAGTTATGAAACTGTCTGCGTTGTGTAGTTATTGATGAAATCAGACACGGGACAACAGGCAGCGGTATCTCTCTGGATTTACTGATATTTAACACACAAAGAAGAGCATCCTCTGAATAAATCGCCCTTATTGCTTCTATAACACAAATGTACACTTGTCACATGTACTCTCATTTCCACATATAGGTCAAACACAAAAATATAACTAAAAGAGGATGAAATGACAAAAATAACCACACAGATATGTAAAATAATATTATATAAATAAATTAGAATGAAAATATAGACATAAAAACAACAATTAAAATAAAGATTAATTTAGATCAACAGGAGCTAAAAATAACCCACCTCTTCCATCCATTAACATTGCCAAGAGGAAGAGGAGGAGACAAAACAGGAAATTGAGCAGGCTCATGATGACATCACAGCAATTAAAGGGAAACGCTCATCTTTAGGAAAGTATATGAAAATAAACAATTTTGTGTGAATTATACTAACATTATATACATATTAACAGTACACTTTCTGTACCTGTTACACCACCAAGTACTAAGTCATGTTTTGTGAAGGGGTCAAATACTTATTTGACTCATTAAAATGCAAATCAATTTATAACTTTTTTGAAATGCGTTTTTCTGGCTTTTTTTGTTGTCGTTGTTGTTATTCTGTCTCTCCCTGTTCAAATAAACCTACCATTAAAATTATAGACTGATCATTTCTTTGTCAGTGGGCAAACGCACAAAATGAGCAGGGGATCAAATAGTTTTTTCCACCACTGTATGTCTTGTATGCTAGCCTTATTGCATAGCTCTAAGAACACTCAGGTAATGCACTCAGCTCTGGTCAAACTAATTTCTGGAGAGAAGGAAAACTGAAAAGAGGTACTGAAGCGTGCGCTGGCAGTGATAAAGTGTTTAATCGAAAGAGTGATGGCATTCAGGGAGAGGACAAACTGCTAGGTTTACCTCACAGTGGTAACTATCTAGGAATTATCTCAATTTGACCTTTTTCTCTTGGAGCACATGGCCAAAAAGGAAGGAGAAGTGTATCTTATTGGTCGTCAAGTACATGTGAGGAGTTTATTAAAGTAATGGGAGAAAGAAGAAGAAAAAAAAAAACTAAAGTAATTGTGAAAATTAAAGGATGCCAAATGTTTTTCAGTCATCATTGTTTCAACACCAGATTTGTCCCATATAGACCAGTTAATGTTCATCTTCAGATTAGTCAATGAGAAAGAGAACATAATAGAACAATTCGTAGCCTTCAAGCCCATTTCATGTCACACAGGTGAGAGTTTGTCATTATAATAGTATTATATTAAACTATAAAGACAAACTAAACCACATATTTGGCACAGTTCAGGAGCACTTTGCTCAAATGATTCCACTCAACCAGTTTACAAGTCTACCAGTCTACAAAAAAGGGATATGGACCTTCTGACAGCGGTGCGACAGCTTGAATTATTGTGAGTTTGTATCAGCTCATGGAGAATATCTTAACACATTCAGAGGAGTGCTTTGAGTGTGTCAGGTGTATGCCAGTCTTATAAGCAAGTACAACGAATCAAGAAAAGATAACTTTTTGCTGATGAGACCACAGACAGTGATGCAGGCCTTAGTGGAAGCCTTAAATTTCATGTGGACACATTTAATGTTACCATTGACAATCTTGTAAACTGCCTTAATCACAGACTTGATGCCTATAAACATGAACCGCCTCTTTGGTGTTCTCTTCATGCCAGACTCTGAATCCAACAGCAACATTATTACAGGAACCCATAGCCTCTCTTCTTTTTCCCCTGATGACTTGAACAGCTGTCTTGCTCATGAGTTCAGATCTGGATTTTGACAAAGACGTTTTTTTTGTTTGTTTGTTTTTTGAGGAAATCAAAAGTGACACCCCTAACCAACTTTTTTTATTTAGCTAAATGCCTTTGGTTATTGATATTGCTGCTCCTTTTATTAATGCATGGACTGATAAATGCAGAAATGTAAATTATGCATGGAATATTCTTCTGTAATAGTATGATTTAAACATTTGCAAATCAATCTAAATATTGTCTAATAGCCACTAAAAAAGCCTGTGCTTTCATTGGCATTTTGTTGCTATTTTTATGAAATATAAATATTACTTTTCTACATTTATATTATTCTCTGTAAGCAAAAATTACTTAATAAACAGGACCTGAATGTAACCTGATAATGAAATTCACAGTTAAAGCCCAAATAAAGTTATGAATGGTGGTGAAAATTCCTCAATCGGCCACCAGAGGTCTCACTCACCTGAGTATTAACTCTGGACTACATTTCCCCGGAGCCCACATACCTGGACTGACTCCTGCTCACCTGTATCATCCAGACTATTTAAGCCTTGCATTTGAGTTCAGTCCTTGAGAAGTCTTGTTTGCTCTGTCTACAATTCTGAGCGTTCTCTGTCTGCTTCTGACTTGCCTGTTTACTGGCCTTGTTTGGATCAGAAATTTGCATGTTTTCAGATGAACTGTATGTCAGTGTCCAGCGGCTCTGAGCTGTGGCTAATAATCAAATTAATTAATATGTGGACTGTTACGTGCTGCGTGTGTTTTGTTTTGTTTTTCCCTTCCTCTTCATGTTTAATAGCTCACACAGTGTGAGTACCAATCCAAATCTCTAGTTGCTCTCAAGAGAACCAGAGTGAATTGTCCAAATGAATCAAACTGAATCATAAACAATTTCAGACCTTTTTGGTGATTAATTCACTAGTTGCTTTTAACAGCTGAGAGAAAACGTGCAAAACACAATTACCAAAAACAAACCCTATAGCAGGCCTGAGCTCCAGTGTATAATCCCTGGACAATAAACTGGACTATCTGACTCAGTATGGAGCTTATAATATGCCAAAACTATTTTAATTTGTAATGTGTAAATCTGAATTATTGACGTGTCATTTAACAAAAAAAGTGTAATTTATTATGTGGCATTTAACATAGTTCTGAATTTTTTTTTTTTTTTTACTTGAATATTGAAGATTTGAAATTTAACACAATTGAATTGTTAGTTTTATAGACATGTATTTTCAAACAGCAGATTTTTTGTTCTGAATTCTTAGAATTCCGCAAAAATTCATCTTTTAAAAGTACAGCTTCAAGTTTAAGATGAAGAGGAAATTCAGAACTTTAAATTCAGTATTCTAAAATTCAGTACGCAGTAATTCAGATCGAACAGAAAGTAGGTCAGAGGCAATCCACAGGGAAGAGTAGATGATCTCCGAAAAGTCAAACGAAGCATTTTTGCCAAATAGTATTTTTCTGGCGTGAGTGTGCGGTTCAAGATCTACCTGATCACGAATTGCCCAGAGGTAGCCTAAGTGATTCTTAAACATTTCTGTGTGAAACATTTGTCTACAAGAAGGTCCAACAAAGTGTAAAAAACATGACATTTTCTGTATGTAAATCATGTCAGATATCCATTAATCAAGTTACTTTTTTATTAGCATCTTAAAATTGTTTCTGCTATTATTAAATATTAGTTTTCTTCATTTCTGTTGTTATGCGTGAGCAAAGGTAACTGGATCTGAATGTAATCAGATAATGAAATTCTCAGTAAACATGATTTGCATGTTTTCAAATGAATTGTATGTCAGTGTCCAGCGGCTCATAATCAAACGGCTTCATACGCGGACGCATCAAACTCTCTCAACTCCTGGACTGTGGACTTTATCTGAAGAATGCAATAAGAAAATTACCAAAAATTTATTAGCTCTGTCTGAAGAAAACTAAATTAAACACTTGTGTCTCTATCAGGCAGCTGTCTCTGGGAATTATGTCTCAACAAAAGCAGAATTTGCTGTGGCTGATGATCATCTGCTGTTCTACATGCCAGATAAGTATGTTGCTTTAAAAAAATATCTACATTTATTAACTTAAATATATATTCCAATGAATATGTTGTTTGGTGAACATTAGAAAACAAAATAAATAAAATGTAAACAAAAAATAACATCACTAAAGACAAATTTTATATATACTATTTACTATATACTTTAATAATGCTGTGTTTGTGCAGCCTGCTCAGAAAAACTGATAATCCAAGTCAACTCGACAGATCACTGTTTCTGGAACGAAAGTAGCTCAACAGTTCCAGGTAGATGTGAAATATACTGCTAACATGACTGTGTGATACTGCAGATTTATTATCTGAAAACACTTGTGATTACTGACAAACTCAGTGAGTTCATTTCTGTTTTTCTTTCAGATATAGTACAGGAATGTCTATCAGATACGAACCAAAATCATTCTCACATAATTGTCAAACTAAACATCTCTTCTCTTGGTAAAACTCACTTATATTTTATTTATACATCATTTTTGAGTTCAAAGCTCTTTAAAAAGTATTTCTACAACAAATTTAAACATTCTCTGTGGTTTCAGGACAATGCAGATCATACAGTCTTAACATAAAAAAGGAGTCTGGTTATGAAATCATAATGAACGAGACGATTCAAGGGATAAAACTGTGGTTTTCAGAAGGATCTAATTGTCTGTTATCAGTCCCATATTCAGCAGGTGTGTGTCGTTCTACAACAGACACAGTGTTAATGCTGAAGGTTGTGAGTTTTTTTGTTCTTTTTAGTCCACAACAAACCCTAAAGACAACACCACATGAGAACAAATGTGTCCACAAGATCACTGTTCTCAATGCAAACCAAAATCAGATGCTAACACACTTAAGACTACAATTATCTACAAAATAAGCCCTTTAAATGCAGTCTGAATATTAATTGTCCAAGCTCTGCAATGAGATCTCAAGAAATCTTGTAATTGTTTCATCTCTTCTCTTTTACAGGAATTGAGGCTTGCAAGGCACTGGTTGGTGTAATGAGCATCAGCACCACAATTCCACAGACAGGTAAGATAAGATTCATCCAGGGTTATATTGTTTTTCATTTCAGTCTTCATTTAGGGCAGGACAGTTGGTTATTTAACAGAAGGGTGTAACAGCCCACTGCTGAATGAGCTTATTTTTTTTGTTAAATGTGGATTTAAAAATGTGCATTTAAAAAAAAGTGCATTATTTACTTTACATAATTAACTTCCGATTATATTCTCTTGGAAGTAAATGAGAAAGAAAGAAAAGTCGCACTGATGAATGTACAGCTTAAATACTGAACACAAGAATCTTCATTATAAGACTATATCATGTTATCTAGACCAGCGTTTCTGAACAGGGTCAGAGAGGTTTGTTTAAGTCAAGTTTTCACTCAACATTCAAGACAAAGCAAGCTGAAACTTGTAAAGTATAAGCATTGATAGGGTCCCTGTGTTACTTAGTAGCCTATTTCTTTTCTTTCTTTCTTTTTTTTCTGTAGTATAAATATTACAATACAAAATGTATTTATGAGAAGCCAATTGACAAGATCAGAGAAATGTATCAGAATTTAAGCTTTATGCTTAAAGCAAGCAAAAATATCTGCCAACAGGGTAAGAAATAAACTAAGTTTGCTTTTAGTTTTTTTTTTTTTTTTAATAATTGTGATTCACTTCAGTTAAAGACGCAAAAGGGGTAAGAAGTTGTTTTACTTTAATGTTGCTTTGGAACTTTAATGTTTACTTTAATGTTACTAACGTTGCTTTTTATTCTCATAACCCATTGGCTGGTGTTTTAAGTAAAACAATCTCACTAAATTTTAATACATTTCTCTGAAACAAATGACTTAAAACTCGTAGGATGTCAGTGTTGTTGGCTATTATCTATTGTCAGCAAGCTGTAAATCGCAGGCTACATTTTTATCATGCAATCGGTTTTAACTATTTTTGAGTTTTTTTCCCTCTGTTGTTCTTTTAATTACTATTCAGTTGCAGAAGTTGTTTTTTCATATGCATGATTTCATAATTACGTTGAATTATGTGTTGTCCTGATCTCTTAAGGATGTCAGAACATAGGTCCTGTTGATCCTGAAGAGAAATGTAGAAACGCCCAATATAACTATAATGAATGCAGAGGTAAGTCTGTTATAAACTAAATCTAGATCTATAAACTATTTTTCAGTAGTTGTTTCAGTTGCCTGTTTCACAGCCATCAAGATTAGATTTCAGAATCAAAATAAACACGTGGACTGCCATCATTTTTCTTTCCTCCAAGTTTGTTAATGTTAGGCCTTTAACACAGATTGCACTTGCTTTAAAAAGCATTCTGAGTAATTCATTCCTGATAAATGAACACTTTTTAGTAGGGATGCAACGATACCATTTTTTCAGAACCAATCCGATCCGAATGTAAAATACATTCATGAAAAAACAAGCAAATGCATTTAAATATATACTATAAAATTAAAAGACATTATTTATTTTTAAACGGCCCAGCAAAGGATGAACGACCTGTGTCATAAACAGTGACATGCAACGTTCCCTTTAATTTTTTTTTTCTTGCTGAGCAAAACTTTTCTCTATTGGGTGGACATTTCGGGCACCTGAGCAAAAATATTCTTTATACCAGACCTGTACAGCACGCGCACAAAAAAAAGTGTGTAACTTTTAACTTTAATGTGCTATTTATATTTGATTTGACCCTTGATGTGACTAAATGATGCACATTTTAGGTTATCTGAGAAAACATTTTTACAGTAGGCTACAATACATGCCGTTCAAAAGTTTGGGATCAGTACATTTTTTTAAAAGAAGTTTCTTAGGTTCATCAAGGCTGTATCTATTTGATAAAAAATACTGAATATTATTTCACAAAATAATATTGTGAAATATGATTGCAATTTAAAACAAAAGTGTTCTATTTTAATATACTTTAAAATATAATTTATTCCTGTGAAGCAAAGCTGAATTTTCAGTGTCACATGATCCTTCAGAAATAATGCTAATTTATAATCAGTGTTGGAAAAAGTTGCTGCTTAATATTTTTTGGGACCTGTGATATTTTTCAGGATTCTTTGAGAAATAAACATTTAAAAAGAACAGTGTTTATTCAAAATATAAATTTTGTGTTACAATATGCACTACTATTCAAAAGTTTGGGGTCAGTCAATTTATTCTTTCTTATTATTTTTTATTAATATTTTTATTCAGCAAGGATGTGTTAAATGGACAAACAGTGATAGTAAAGACTTATATTGTTAGAAAATATTTATATTTTTAATTAATGCTGTTCTTTTTAACTTTTTATTAGCTTAATCAAAGAATCAAAGAAAAAAGTTTCCAAAAAATATTAAGCAGCACAACAGTTTCAACACTGATAATAAATCAGAATATTAGAATAATTTCTGAAGGATCATGTGACACTGAAGACTGGAGTAATGATGCTGAAAATACAGCTTTGCTTTACAGAAATACACTATATTTTAAAATATATTAAAATAGAAAAGCGATATTAGAAATTGCAATAGCCTAAGAGTTCACAATATTACTGTTTTTTTTTTCTGTATTTTGATCAAATAAATACAGCCTTGATGAGCATAAGTGACTCCATTAAAAAAACAAGGTCAATTATTTATTAGGTTTGTAATATAGGCCTAACATAACTTACTATAATATCAAAACAACTTAAGCATTTAAAATTTAAACTGATAAAAGTTAAATTAAAAAAAAAAAAAACATGCGCGTGAATTCTATCTAAACATCGCTATGAAGTACAGTTTGCACAATACACCTGTGTGTGACTGTAAATATCTGTAAATGTTTTGATAACGTTCTGTGCCCATCGTCCGCTATTTCCAGCACTTAATCAAGCCACTCTTCTTTAATGCATGAGGACGTAGGCTATTATTTCACATGTCATTGCGTTGGCTCTCGATTTTAGTTATTTCGTCCGCAACCATTAAAATATTCGGTTTCTACAGCGACTCATTTGGCGCACATCATTCTCTTTCTATGAAACCTGTAAACCGCATTCACCGGTTCTTCTATAGCGGCAGCTATTTATTTATATATATATATATATATATTTATATTATTATATAAATATATATTTATATTATTCAGAATCAGATGCTTTTTTATTACCTGGAGATGACTTGAAAAACACACATAAACCTATATTGTCGCAATCATGTGTTTACTGTCTTCACGTTTCTTTTTATTCAGCTTAGCTACAGTAGAGATAGCTTTGGCTACAGCAATAGCTGGATTCTTGCACGTCCTGACTGGTAAATTACTTCTATGAGGCCGTTTCGGACTTTTTGCGCGAGAGCGCCATCCGGCTTCTAGCCTATAAATGAAACTGCATGAGAGTGTTTACGTCTCGTTCCTGACCGCATCACTGTCTTTACTGGATATTTTTAGGGAATATTTGCATGTGTTCACGTGCGATTGGATTAGTTACTCATATGCTGGACTGTCTCAATAATGAATGATGGGCATCAGAGGGGATTTAGAAGTGGGTATACGGAATGCGACTGATAAAGAAGTGGGTATACGCCATACCTTCGTATACCCTCCACTACACCACTGTGCGTAGTGTATTAAATCTGTGCGTTAGTTTATTGATCCTTTTCTTTTAACAGTTTTAAACCTCAGTTACTGTGCGCTCTTGAAGAGAGTTTGACTGTTGACGCTGGAGGAAGAGTTTACCTGAACTTGAATTTAATGACTGAAATATTCATCTGTACCTCACATTAAACTATGGAACAGCTTCAGAACACTTGAAATATAGTGCACGGAAACTTTATGGTGCTTTATAATGTGTTTGTGCCTTTCGTGGGGCTCAACAATAGCATAGAATAGTCAACCCAGCACAATTTCTGATTTGGATCGGTCTCGTCGACTGACCGATACCCGATCCGCAGAAAATGACCGTATCGGATCGATGCATCCCTACTTTTTAGTGCTTTATTGAAAGCTTGACAAAATCAGTTATTGCAATAATACGATTGGATCAGGTCTGTAATAATTGTGAATTGATGAACAGTGTTTCTTGGTTTATAAATAACCATCATATACAGTCATGGCCAAAAATATCGGCACCCTTGCAATTCTGTCAGAAAATGCAATCCTTCTCTCAGAAAATTGTTACAGTTGCAAATGTTTTGGTACTCACATGTTTATTCTTTATTTTTTTGTTTTATTTTTTTGCATTCGAACAACACAAAAAAAAAAACAGAAGAAAAGTCAAATCTGATACAATTCAAAAAATGCACTGGACAAAATTATTGGCACCCTTAACTTAATATTTGGTAGCACCCCCCTTTGGAAAAAATAACTGAAATCAATGGCTTCCTGTAACCTTCAATGAGTTTCTTACACCTCTCTACTGGAATTTTGGACCACTCTTCTTTTGCAAACTGCTCCAGGTCATTCAGATTGGAAGGATGGCTTCTCCCAACTGCTGTTTTGAGATCTCTCCAGAGGTGTTCTATGGGATTCAGATCTGGACTCATTGCTGGCCATTTCAGAACTCTCCTGCGCTTTGTTTGTAACCATTTCTGAGTGTTTTTTGAAGTGTGTGTTCGGCTCATTGTCCTGCTCGAAGACCCATGACCTCTGGAGACGCAGCTTTCTGACACTGGCCACTACGTTGCACCCCAAAATTCTTTGGTAATCATCATATTTCATGACACAGTTCACACGGTCAAGGCATCCAGTGTCGGAAGCAGCAAAGCAACCCCAAAACATCTTTGAACCTCCACTATGTTTGACTGCAGGTGTAGCAGAGGCCAGCGGGTAAATAGGACCGTGATACAGGGACTGTGTTCTTTTCTTTGGAGGCCTCATTTCTTTTTCATTTCTCATTTCTTTTTTAAACAGCGCCATGATGTCCTTTACCAAAAAGCTCTACTTTTGTCTCATCTGTCCACAGTACGTTCTCCCAGAAGGATTGTGGTTTTGTCACATAAGTTTTGCAAAATTCCAGTCTTGCTTTTTTTCTGCCTTTGTGTCAGCAGTGGTGTCTTTCTGGGTCTCCTAGCATACAAGGATGGCGACGGATAGTGCGAGCTGACACTGCTGTACCCTGTGTCTGCAGATCAGCTTGAATTTGTTTGGAAGTTAATCAGATGGACTTGTAGCCTTGAAATTGTCCATGTTTTTCCACAATTTCTTTCTCTCAAACCCACAGACAACACTTCTTTCTTTTCTCCATGCTCAGTGTGACACACAACACAAAGGTTGAGTCAAATTTTCTCCATTTTAACTGGTTGGAAGTGTGATTATTAT
The DNA here is from genome assembly GCA_036784905.1 of Acrossocheilus fasciatus. Classification (NCBI taxonomy): domain Eukaryota; kingdom Metazoa; phylum Chordata; class Actinopteri; order Cypriniformes; family Cyprinidae; genus Acrossocheilus; species Acrossocheilus fasciatus. The sequence continues at coordinate 1,398,035 of CM071954.1, forward strand.
ATTGCCCGCACCTGTTACTAACCACAGGTGTCTAAATACAAATTATTGGAGCATCACATGCTTGAAAAGCAATTATTTCTTACAATTCTGACAAGGTGACAATAATTTTGTCCAGTCAAATTTTATCAAGTTTGACTTTTCTTCTCTGTTTTTTTTTGTGTTTTTGCAGTGCAAACAAAAACAATAAGCACGTGAATTTTCTGAGAGAAGTGTTGCATTTTCTGACAGAATTGCAAGTGTGCTGAGATTTTTGGCCATGACTGTATTAGAGCACTTTAATCTTTGAAATTGTTTTAATTATTGCACAATTGTAATAAAACCCATCCATTATTTATTTCTGTGTTGAAGGGAATGAAGGAAGCAGATACATTCTATATGGGAATAATGGGAATAATTCGAATAATTGGATGTGTGTAACCTGTTTTACAACTACAAATACGACATCTCACAATCCAACTACAAATTCAGCATCACACAACACATCTCACAATCCAACTACAAATTCAGCATCAGACAACTCATCTCACAATCCAACTACAAATTCAGCATCAGACAACACATCTCACAATCCAACTACAAATTCAGCATCAGACAACTCATCTCACAATCCAACTACAAATTCAGCATCAGACAACACGTTATATCACAATCCAACTACAAATTCAGCATCAGACAACACATCTCACAATCCAACTACAAATTCAGCATCAGACAACACATCTCACAATCCAACTACAAATTCAGCATCAGACAACTCATCTCACAATCCAACTACAAATTCAGCATCAGACAACTCATCTCACAATCCAACTACAAATTCAGCATCAGACAACACATTATATCACAATCCAACTACAAATTCAGCATCAGACAACACATCTCACAATCCAACTACAAATTCAGCATCACATACGACAATTTACAATCCAACTACAACTCTCAAATCATATGATGCAACTTGCAGTCCAACTACAGTTAAGGATGGATATACTGATCCCTCAAAGGCATCGTAAGTGCGCAGTTACCAGTGGATATCAAGTCTAAAACCTGTTACAGAATACCATGTGATTCAATCACCTTTTACAGGGAGGACTTGGACAATCTGGAGTCTAAGATTGAAGAGTTGGAAAAAAGCAATAAAAGCAATGCAATGATTGTCACAGAGAATGGTGTTGGTCTTCTTCATGTACAAGCCAAAAACACAGAAACCAAAGACATCAACATATGCTACTCTTCAAATCATGCTATGGTAAACCTAAGAGCTAAGATGCATTAAAACATTGTATGATTTATCAGTTATTATGACAATTCTTCTTTTCACAGGTTGTTGAGAGTCAAAGTGACCTGATTACAAGCTGTTCCTGGTCTATAAAGATTTCTAAGGAGGCTTTTGATAAATCACGTCTTGAAAACAATGGAAGTGCATTTGTTGGCGTTCTACGGTTCAAAAACATGAGAAATAAGGTATTGTACGCTTCTATGAATTTTTATTTTATTATTATTCTTTTTTTTAAGTCTTGTGTGGAAAGAGTTTTTTTTTATTCTTAAATGTACTTTTCGACTAATCTTTTTTATCTGTTATATTGACACACATTTACATTTAAATCATGATTGCTCTTTCCTGGTTTCTGATTTAGAATCAAACTAAAAATCAGACTGTTTTAAACAATGAGGTTTATGGAATAACAATGAGGGCCAATATCTCCAACCTTACCAACACTATTGACATGTTCTTTACAAATAATGATAAGGTAATGAAGGTTTTGTTGCAGAACTTATTTGTTATAATGACCAGACAATGTGGAAACAAACTAAAAATAAACATGTTCTTTCAGGACAGTAAGGCATCCTGCAGTTCTTGGGATGGCAAAGGTATTTTAAATTTATTTATATAAATTTATTGATGGCTGTACTGATCAGTTTTAACAAAATTTTATATAATTCATTTTTTATAATCAATTTCATTTGTCACTCTCTTTTCTTTGAAGGCGAACTTGATTGGACAACGTTCGGCTGTGAGACAGAAAGAATCAACAACACCATAAAGTGCTCCTGCTCACATCTGACATTCTTTGCAGTGCTGATGGTGAGAAGCTTCTCTGAAAAAAATTTATGGTCCGTGTACATTTGTTTTTTTGATTAAATATTGAAAACCAAAACATGAGAAAACAGCACCATTTTAATTTTTCGTTTTTTCAAAAGAAAAAACAAGAAATCACCTTGATTTTCTGTTTTTACATTCAGGGTTAGAAAATGGATAAACAGCTTGAATGTTTGATTTCCACGTGTGGGAGGGAATTAAACGCCCCTTTTCACTGATTGGTGCGAAAAATGAAACGGTGCTGTCATGATGTCGTCTTCAGTTCTGTGTAACAGAATAAGAGTCCTCCGCTGTTAAAGCATTTATTGCAACTCCTGCATGTCATCTCTCTCTCATCAAACAACCAGACTAACAAATGAACGGGGTTTACTTCTGTGTAGGCATAGATTCTCTATGGCAATTATTAGGTGCTTATTGCAGAAATATGTATGTACCTTGGATCTTCAGCCATGTTACCATTTTAGTCTATTTCGTTGGCGCACCGCACATTTTATTTAGCTGTCCAGTTATCAAAATCTGTGTGGCAATGCTGCGTGACGCACTGGACAACACGGGGAGAATGCATTTACATTTTAGTGAAGTGCAGAGCAGTATTGATTTTAGTATGTCCAGCAGGCATAACTTTTATTTTAGACAGTACAGTTTAATTAATAATGAGTATAAATTGATTTAATTTTAGACACAAAACAGTCTGTTTTATTTGACATAAAACACAGGCATTTCATTCTTGAATGAATCCGAGTCTTTGAGTGAATCGTTTGAGTGAGTGGTTCAGTGACCCATTTGCTTTTTGAACGAATTGGTTGAATTGATGACTCTGACTCATTCATCAACACAATGACTTGCCGCTACCTACTGGCTATGTAACCTTTATAATTCAAGTATCCAATTGTTTCATTTTGTCACTCATTTAATTTTTCTGTAGGCTATTCAAAATGTTTTTGTTTAAAACATTAATCTCATTCAATAATGAAATTGCTGTGTAAATGCATTTACTGCTGTCTGAGCAGCATTACTTGTGTAAATACATTAACTTAAGATGCAGCTTCTGTGCCACAGTGCAAAGATGGCTTTGGCTGGTACTGATTTAATTGGTAACACCTATAATGTCATATTTTTCAAATATTGACTAAGTTCAGGAATTTAATATTAAAGGTGACAGACATATTTTATAAAGTTAGAAGAATGCCCTTTTCTATAAAAATAGCATGCATTATATAGCCTACATGTAACATGGTGTCGGATAATAACAGTATCATATAAACTTCTCTACGAAAAAAAAAAAAACCTCAAAATAATAATCAAAACGGTAAGATAGCTTTATATTCACACTAAAATCGATACTGGTCTGTGCTTCACTATAATGTAAATGTCACGCAGCTTTGCCACTCAGATTTTGATAACTGGAGAGCTAAATAAAATGTGTGGTGCACCAAAGAAATAGACTAAAAGGGTAACGTGGCTGTAGATCTGAGATACATACATATTTCTGCAATAAGCACCTAATATTTTCCATAGAGAATCTATATGCCTACACAGAAGTAAGCCCTGTCTAGGCACTACCCCAGTATGGTTTGTGTCAAGCCATTTGTTAGTCTGGTTGTTTGATGAGTGGGAGATGAACGCAGGAGTTGCAATAAACGCTTTTATTCTGTTGTACAAAACTGAAGACGACATGATGACGGCACCATTTGATCCTTGCTTGACAAATCAGTGGAAAGGGGCTTTTCATTTCCGCCCACACGTCCAAATCAAACATTCAAGCTGTTTATCCATCTGCGCCACCAGAGCAGCTCATTGGTGGGCGGAGTTAATGTAAATAGCCTCAGCCAACAAGGCGGGCTATTTGCACTTAGTGTAAATAGACACTCTGAATTATTATATTGACTTTATTATTGTTGTTGTTATTTAAATAGTATAGGCTTACGTTTCATTGTTTTCATAATTTCATTGTTGGACAGACGGCACTGTATTAAGCAGTACATGAGAATTATTTCAGTTGCTTCATAAAAACGTCTCTGAAATATCTGTGTATTTGACAAATACTGCATTTAATTAATTTAATCTGTGATAAAGTATGCAAACACCGTGTGAGCTCCGCTTTCAATTTCGCCCCTGAATGCAAGCAGCAACTCTCACTGTTCGGTCTGTGCAGCGCTGCGTGAACTCGAACACACCTAATGTCTCTCTTATATATCATGTGAGAACATTTTTCATCCTTTGTCGGTGTAGCCTCATGATCAAATGTCTTGTAGTTTGTGCACCGTTAGTGTTGTGTTGTGTAGCACGTACACTGCTATGACAAGATGACGACAGATAAAAAGAAATAACACCATGGTGATTCATGTAGTCTTTTAGTCATATAGTGTGAGCTTGCCTTTAGGGAAAATGGTTCTGATAACAAAGGCATGCAAAGTGATAAAACAATTTATGACCACAACCTGCCAAACTGGCTACTGTTGATATGTGATATATTTACAATTAAAGAAGAGATTTTTGCTAAAAAAAAAAAAAAAAAAAAAAGTTTTAAAATTCTCCCATTGATCTGTTTTGTTTTGTTCTGTTTTCTCTGATCCCTCAGTCTCCACCAGATGCAAACGTCCCAGCGCAGGATCTGGAATCATTGACTTATATCACTTCTATCGGCTGCGGCATCTCCATGTTTTTTCTGTCCATTGCTTTATTCATGCATTTCCTGCTGCGGTAGAGTATGTTAAAGTATAACATATAGTTAAGCCGCGTGTCCACTAGGGTTGCCACCTGTCCCTTAAAATACGGAATCGTCCCATATTTACAGGTAAAATAATTGTCCCGTATTTTACAAAAGCCAACACATAGTTGAATCAACAAATAAGTATTTTGCTCTGTTTATAATACTAATTGCAATTATAATTAAATCAATTAAGAAGCTCATTTGGCGTCTTCGTTTCCATACAAAAGAACGGAGTTGCCGTTAAAGCCCTTTCACACAAGCGCAGCATGCGTAAACCTGCACAGTTTTAAAACATCTAGGAGCTCACGTCCGCCCTTTGAACACAAGACTCTCCAGATGTAGGGCTAAATGGGAAATTTATCAATGGGTCTGTCCAGTAACTAATGATGAACGCACAGTTTGTAGAGTAGCATTTCAGTTGCTTACCATGGACTGTCTGACTTAAAGGCATAGTTCACCCAAAATTGAAAATTTTATCATCGTTTACACACCCACAATTTATTCCAAACCTGTAATAATTTCTTTCTTCTGTTAAACATAAAAGAATGTACTTGGAAGAATGTGGGTAACCAAACAGTTTCTGGTCCTTAATGACTCTAATAGTATTTTCTCTCTTCCAAGATACTGAGGACCGGCAGCTGTTCAGTTACCCACATTCTTCAAAGTATCTTCTTCTGTGTTCAACAGAAGAAAGAACTTTATGCCGGTTTAGAAGTGCCTGGGTAAATTATGACAGAAATTTAATTTTTGGGTGAACCAAACCATTAAAGTGACAGACATCCATGCTAAATGCATAAGCCTATTGTTTTATTAAAATTTGGATAGTCTGTTAATATAATATTCCATACATTATCAGAGCTTGGTAGACATAATTATTATATTTTTATACATTATTAGACAGATGAATTAAAAAAAAAAAAAAGATAAATCAATGTTGGACCCTATTTAATAATTAATCATTTATATTAATCATGAACATATAATTATATATGTCATATACAATTTGGCATTTTAAAAAGTAAAAAAAAAAAAAGCTAAACTGTTTAGATAAAAATGCAACAAATAGTTACATAATAATGTAGTCCCAATTTAAGCAAATTAATAAAAAAAAATAATATAAATTTATCCCATCCAGATAACAGCTGCAGAACAGTAAAAAAAAGACTAATAATAATTATAAATAATCATTTAAAATAACAATATTAATGTGTTGCAAGTTTACATACTTGAGCATGTTATCTTATGTTTTATTGTTGAGTGGAGTTCCTCACTGATTATTTATGTCCTTGGTGGTGGTGGTGTTTTTTTTTTGTTGTTGTTGTTGTCATTTTTAAGGTGGGGGGGGGGTCTTGAATGGGTCTCCCTTATTTTGCCTGACTGAAAGTGGCAACCCTAGTGTCCACCAAAGCGTTTCAGCCGGCTGAAAATGCTAGGCGCACTGCTGAAAATGCCCAGCTGAGAGCACTTGAGAGAACAGCGTTTTTTTCCGTTGAGACGCTGTGGTTGCTATGATATGGAATATCTGCTGAAGTAATGGCAGATGGAAAGCGAATTAATTTTCTGTGACGGTTGGTTGGTATTGGTCCCGCCCCTCCTCCACTGTGATTGGTTAGCTTACAAAAAAGTGACAGCGATGAGTACTGCATTTTACGCAAAGTTGAACATTCTTCAACTCTCGGTGTGGAGGAAAAAAATCCTCAGTGTGAAAAAGACGCTCAGTGCTCGGCACGCTCCTGGCATTTTATTGAGAACAATTGAAAAAATACGCTAGCTTCGGGAAGAAACGCTTTGGTTGACACGCAGCCTTAGTGCTGTTATTTAAGTATTAGTTAATGTTGCAAAAATGGTTGTTTTTATATTTTAATAGGAAAGCCAAATCAAATCAGGCCACGAAGATCTTGATGAACATGTTTGTGGCTTTGTTTCTACTGAATGCCTCGTTTTTGTCAAACGAGAGCGTCGCTAACACACAAGACAACGCTGCGTGCGTCTTCATAGCGCTGCTCCTGCATTACTCCATGCTGGCCTCATTCACCTGGTTCTTCATTCAAGCTCTTCATATGTACTTATGGCTCATCAGACAGAACGTCACCATCACAAACTACACGAGGAAGATCACCGTGTTGGGCTGGGGTGAGTTAGACCAACAAAACCCCTATAGGGTCATTCCGTGTCAACTCAACCAGACGTCCAAGGCTCAAATTTTTGATTTTGCTAATATTTTTTCTGTTATTGTGTTGGTCATACTATACAATGATTTATTGATTGTCTTTGTTGAATAATACAGAACATAAAGAGCTTTAAGAAATAATTGCATATTAAATCACAATTGCAATATTGGTAAAAAAAAAAAAAAAAAAAAAAAAAAAACGTTTTTATTTATTTTCCAAAATCGTTCAGCCCCAATCTGGACATGGAGTCTCAATGAGATCCCCATATCTCTGGAAATGAACAATGTAGGGTCTTGAAATTTAAGATACCACAAGAAAAGTTAATAGACAACTAGAATCTAAAATCATATGGCAATATATTTAATACTTCTTGAGTTATAGGCACGCAAACTTTGGAAAAGAAATGAAAGTAAATCCTTATTTGATCCATTGGTATTATTCATTTTTGATAGGTAGAACACAGATAGTTAAAGTTAATCAGACATATTTGAATTCAATAGTTACTTATTCAGGAGCGCCTCAGGGGTGTGTGAGTTCACTTTTTCTTTTTACTTTGTATACAGATGATTGTAAATCTGACCGTGTAACACACATACAAGTTCAAGTTCAAGTTCAAGTTCAAGTTGAGCTTTATTGTCATTCTACTACATGTGTGGACATATAGTGGAACGAAATGTCGTGTCTCGCAGGACCATGGTGCTACATACTAGTTAGACATGAGATACACATACAGCAATGCAAATATAGGAAAAAAATAAAATAAAATAAACACAATAGGGCTATACAACAGTTTAACCATCTGACTATACATATACTATAACTACTATACCTAGTTGACTACACATACACAAACTGAGATTGTACAAGAACTTTACATAAATACTGTACATGAAATAGTGCTAAAGAGATATTTGTACATGAAATTGTGCAGGAAATATATATTTTTACATTAAATTGTTCGAAAGAGAGATTTTGTGGGAAGCAGCGCATAGTGCAAAGGAGTTAGTAGTGCAATGCTCCAGTAAACATTTTTTTGTAGTGCAATATTCAAGTAAACATATATTATCTTATTGAGTCTTTGTTGCAGGGAGTGTTTATAGAAAGTGTCTAGTGTGCATATAGTGGGACGAGTGCGTTACTACAGGTGGTTTGTATAGCCCACTCACCTGTGTGTAGCACACCCAGAATTGCACTTAGGAGAAATTTGTCAGTAGTTATTTATGAGTTGGGGGGCTGAGGTGTTCATGGTTTCAGAGCGGGGGCAGGGAGATTGGAGTTAAGAGCTCTCACAGCCTGGGGAAAGAAGCTGTTGAGCAGTCTGACAGAACAAGCTTTGATACTCCGGTACCTTTTTCCTGATGGCAGCATAGGCGGTTCTAGGGGGGGGCCGGGGGGGGCCAGTGCCCCTGTGACAACAAGCTTGGACCCCCTTGTGGCCCCCCTAAATGTAGAGTGTGAAATTATTTTTTACAAAACTTTTTTTTTCGCGATCGTTTTTTACATCCGTTATTAGACCTATTAGACCGTGGCAACGCGGAACAGAAATGTCACCCACACATTTTCTAGAGGGGCTGTTTAAAGCGGAACACAACAGTGCGTAGAACATGCATCTGCAGGTTTTTTTCTACTCAGAAGTTGGAAGTTTTGCGTGAATATTATAATAGGCCCTTTTCACATGACGTCACACAACTTCCCTTCTGACGCGAAGCAGGGTATTCTTACTTCCTCCAGCATAGGAAAGCGCTATGGCTACCAGCATGGAGTTCACCCAGACGCTTGTACTTCTGCCAAAAATATGGTTAGAGGATGACTGCCGCTGTCTACTGTCGTCCTTATTCAAGGCGAGGCGTCTGGCATCTCAAACGAATTTACTGAATACCGGTCGGCGAGATTTGCTGTTTGAAGTCGAGGAACACTCGCACTCTGGCACAATGTTTACTGTCTTTATTGCAGTTAGATGAAGTTGGTTAGATATATTTGTCAAATAAACAAACATTTATGTCCATCAGTAATTTATGTCCTGCTTAATACAGCGCCTTTATGTACAAGAATAGTTCAACATAACAAGCTTGTACTATTTAAATATCAATAAAATGGGGTCTATAATTTTCCCCATTTATTTTTATAACAATGTAATTCAGAAATACATATTAAATATATTAAGTTTACATAAAAAGCTTTTACTGTTAAAAACAAATGCGAATATTTGTGTAAATGAATGTAAAATGCACGTCATAGCTGTTTTTTTTACATTACATTGCATGTAGCCTATAATGAAAATAAAATACAAACGATCATATTAATCAATAGTAATTCACAAAGAAAAAACAGGGTATACATGTAGATAAAGTGAAAGTGATTTTAAGAATTTAAGTAATTGTGGAAGTTCAAAGTTCTGTAGCACTTTGCGACAGTCCTTGTTGCATTGTTTCAATATTAAGCATTTTATTCTTGAACTGGATAATGGATTTCTTTTCAGACCATTTGCATTTATGGATGCCATGTAGTAAAAAGATTTAATACAAAAATATGATTTGTGTCCATGTCATTTTCCCATAGTAAATAAAAACATAATCGCACTGTTTGTCTTTTTATTGCCAAACTATACGGGGAATTTAATTTACACACAAATAAACTATCCAAGGAATGACATAAACCGAAATAAATAAAAAAAAGATTTCAAGTATATATTTTGTGAACAGCCTACATAATCATTGTCATACAAATCTGAAAGCAAGCAAGCCTCCCATCTAAGGCAGATGCAGAAAAACGTTCGCAAAAGAATCCAACTAAGTACATTAACTATTAGCCTTAACTCTTAACGAACGCCATTCATATTTGGTGCCCTTGAGCAAGGCACCGAACCCCCAACTGCTCCCCGGGCGCCGCAGCATAAATGGCTGCCCACTGCTCCGGGTGTGTGTTCACGGTGTGTGTGTGTTCACTGCTGTGTGTGTGCACTTTGGATGGGTTAAATGCAGAGCACAAATTCTGAGTATGGGTCACCATACTTGGCTGTATGTCACGTCACTTTCACTTTCATATTTCAAGTTTTTCCCACATTTTCCCGAGAAGTCTCCGGTGTAATGGTATAACGGAAGTACAGATACACTGCTTTGCGGGAAAGCGGAAGTTAGCTGACGTCATTGTGAAAAGGGCTTATTGAAGACTTAAAGCAAAGAAGGAAATATAGAGGTAAGTAAAGTTGTTAATATGTTCTTGACAGAGCTTAACAGAAGGTTTTCTAGCAAAAACTGTGAAATAATGACTGGCATCCAAACTCTAAACCCTAAAAGTGATGCGTTTCTCAAAGAAAAGTCCCTGTTTCCATTTGCTAGAATGTATGAATCAAATATTGAGGACTTAGGGCATGAACTACATTAGTTCAGAAGAATTTTAGAAAGGAAAATACAGAATGGCATGCAGAAACCCTCCAGTGTAGTAGAGCTGGCATTATTCATTGAACCTTATAAAGAAGTTTTCTTTGAGCTCTTTAAACTATGCAAGATAGCTGTTTCAATCCCTGTTAGTACTGCATCTTGTGAACGGAGTTTTTCTGCACTAAAGCTCAGGTCCACAATGTCAGATGACAGATTAAGCAATTTAGGTGTTCTAAGTATTGAGTCAAGGAGGACAAAGGCCTTAAATCTAGACAAATTTGCTGATCTTTTTGCAAAAAAACACAAAAATCGTAAAATACAGTTAATGTGACTGATATAATATCAGTGATATTGAATATGTAATGCAAATGTAAAAATAATTAAAATGAAAGTTACTGTGACATACTGAATATGTAATGCAAATGTAAATATATAATGGAAATGCAATTATAGTTACTGTGACTAATACTGAATGTAATGCGAATGTAAAAAATAAAATGTAAATGCAAATTCATTCTTGAATGATTATATCCATGGTATTTTGCCTGTTAATGCCTGCAGTGCAGAAAATTATATGACAACAATAAGGTCTAAATGTAACTGGCCCCTCTAACAGTACACCTGGCCCCAGCCTGGCCCCCCCAGTTGAAATGGTCTAGAACCGCCACTGGATGGCAGGAGCTGGAAGAGGTTGTGGGAGGGGTGGGTGGGGTCCTTCACGATGCTGGAGGCCTTGCTGGAGCATCGTGCAAGGAAAATGTCCAGGATGGAGGGAAGAGGGGCACCGATGATCTTTGCGGCAGTGTTCACTGTCCGTTGTAGGGTCTTGCGGTCAGCAGCACTGCAGTTCCCGTACCAGACAGTGATGCAGCTGGTCAGCACACTCTCTATGGTGCCCCTGTAAAAGGTGGTGAGGATGGGTGGAGGGAGACTTGCCCTTTTCAGCCGACGGAGAAAGTAGAGGCGCTGTTGTCCCTTCTTGTTGAGTGACGTGACATTGGTGGTCCAGGTGAGATCCTCTGTGATGTGCACCCCCAGGAATTTAGTGCTACCAACTCTCTCCACGGTTGAGCCGTCGATGGTCAGTGGGGGGTGGTCAACAGAGTTTCTCCTGAAGTCCATCACAACCTCTTTTGTCTTACTCACATTGAGGGACAGGTTGTTAGCACCACACCATTCAGCCAGCTGTGCCACTTCCTCTCTGTAGTGCGTTTCATCGTTGTTGCTGATGAGGCCCACCACAGTTGTGTCATCAGCAAACTTGATGATGTGGTTGGAGCTGGACTTGGCAGTGCAGTCGTGGGTCAGCAGCGTGAAGAGCAGCGGGCTGAGCACACAGCCTTGTGGGGCCCCTGTGCTCAGTGTGGTAGTGCTCGAGGTGTTGCGGCCGATACGGACTGACTGAGGTCTTGCAGTTAAAAAGTCCAGGATCCAATTACAGAGGGAGGTGTTAATGCCCAGCAAGTTTAGTTTGTGGATGAGCTGTTGTGGGATTATTGTATTGAATGCTGAGCTGAAGTCGATGAACAGCATTCTTACATAGGAGTCCTTCTGTTCCAGGTGAGTAAGAGCTAGGTGGAGAGTGGTGGATATTGCATCGTCCGTGGAACGGTTTGGACGATATTCAAACTGGAATGGGTCCAGTGTGCTTGGGAGACTGGACTTGATGTGATGCATGACTAACCTCTCAAAGCACTTCATCATGATTGGGGTCAGTGCTATGGGACGATAGTCATTCAGACAGGACACATGTGACTTCTTTGGTACTGGGATTATGGAGGTGGATTTGAGACACGTGGGGACGACTGCCTGGCTCAGCGAGATGTTGAAGATGTCTGTTAAGACATTCGTCAGCTGTGCAGCACAGTCTCTCAGTACACGTCCAGGTATGTTGTCAGGGCCCGCAGCCTTTCGTGGGTTAATCCTGGATAGGGTCTTCCTTACATCAGCTGGGGAGAGACAGAGTACCTGGTCGTTTGGAGATGTGGGTAGTTTCTGTGCAGGTGTGTCGTTCTGTATCTCAAATCGTGAGTAGAAGTGGTTGAGTGCCTCTGGTAGGGATGTGTCATCGTCACTGGCCTGTGGCGGGGCCTTGTAGTCAGTGATGGTCTGAATGGCTTGCCACAGGGTCCGAGTGTCTTTACTGTCGCTGAAGTTGTTATTGATTTTTTTTAGCATACTGATGTTTTGCCTTCTTGATGCCATGAGACAGATTGGCTCTTGCTGTTTTGAGGGCTGCTTTATCTCCTGATCTGAATGCTTCATCTCTGGTCTTTAGCAGCCCACGAACCTCTGCTGTCATCCATGGCTTCTGGTTGGCACGTGTGGTGATGGTCTTGGTGACTGTCACATCATCTATGCACTTTTTGATGTAAGCAGTCACAGTTTCAGTGTACTCCTGTAGGTCTGTGTGGTTGTTGTAGGTGGCCGCCTCTTTAAACATGTTCCAGTCTGTGTCCTGGAAGCAGTCCTGCAGTGCTGAGGTGGCATTTTCTGGCCATACCGTGATTTGCTTTTGAACCGGTCTGGTGAGTTTCAGAAGTGGTGTGTATGCTGGGATTAGCATAACAGAGATGTGGTCCGAGTACCCGAGGTGGGGGCGGGGTTCAGCTTTGTAAGCGTTCTTTTTTGTTGTGTAAACAAAGTCCAGTGTGTTATTTTCCCTTGTTGCAAAGTTCACATGTTGGTAGAACTTTGGCAAAACTGTCTTTAAGTTTGCGTGGTTGAAGTCACCGGCTATGATGAAAAAGCCGTCGGGGTTATTTGTTTGTTGTTCGCTGATGGCGCTGTACAGTTCACGAAGCGCGTCCTTAGAGTTTGCACACGGGGGGGATGTAAACCGCGACAATAACAATGGCCGTGAACTCCCGCGGCAGATACAACGGTTGACACTTCACAAACATAAACTCCACCAGCGATGAACAGTGTTTTGATACTAACGCAGCATTGTTACACCATTCTTTGTTGATATACACACACAAGCCACCGCCGCGAGTCTTACCAGACAGTGATGAATCTCTGTCCGCGCGGTAGCAGTTTAGTCCGTGCAGCTGAATGGCGGAGTCCGGGATGTTGTCCTTTAGCCATGTTTCAGTGAAAACAAACACACAACAATCCCTTGTCTCATGCTGTGTAGACCGACTGAGTTGAATTAGGTCCAGTTTGTTTTCCAGAGAGCGAACGTTTGAGAGCATGAGTGTTGGAAGAGCCGGTCTTGAGGGGTTTTCCCTCAGCCTAGCTCGTATACCTCCGCGCTTACCGCGCTTCCGTCCTCTCTCACACCGCTTGCGACGCCGCCTTGTGCGGGTAGCGTCAGTAGGCGAGGCCGCGGTCTCGAGGTCCGGCTCCAGCAGTAAACAAAGGCCTCGTAGCTTCTCAGTAGCCGCCGGCGAGAGTTTGTGTTTGTATGTGTTGTTGATATCCAAAAGGCTTTGGCGATCATAGATGTATCCCGGAGTGATCTCCCGATGAATTAGCGGTGAATTGACATTGTTTGGAGACGAACAGACGACATTAAAAGACATAAAAGCACCGTCTTTGGGACCTGAAGAAGCCGCAGCGTCCGTGCGCGCCGCCATCTTGGATCTTTTGTTACATATTGAACAAAAGATCCAAGATGGCGGCGCGCACGGACATATTGAAGTTCTCGGAAGATACAGTGTTATTGTCTTTATTGGGGAGTGAAGATGATCTCAGTATGCATCAGTATTGTACAGATAGATTAGTGGAGTGGTGTGAGAGGAATTCACTTATAAATGAAAAGAAGACAAAGGAAGGACATGTATCAAACACGAGTGACTATACATAATACACCGATTGAAATAGTGTCTGCATATAAATACTTGTGTGTATATGTAGACGCTGCTTTATCATGGAGTGCACATATAGAGTATGTTTGTTGTAAAGTACAACAACGTATTTATTTGCTCAGGAGACTAGGGTATTTTGGAGCAAATAAGCAGATTTTGCTCATGTTTTTTCAATCTGTAATACAATACAATATGTTGTGTTGTACAATATGGAATATGTGCTTGGTATAGCTGTCTCTCTGTTCAACTCAAAGCTCGACTGGCGAGATTGATATCTAACTGTTCTAAGATTGTGGGTCAAATGCTTGAGCCAAGTTTTCATAAGTTGTGCAAGAAGAAAATGTTTTCCCTGACAGGTAAAATTACAGGTACATCTTAATAAATTAGAATGTCGTGGAAAAGTTCATTTATTTCAATAATTCAATTTACTGAATTTCAACTAATTTCAACTAATTTCAACTGATTTCAAAGTCCTAGAGTCTGGAGGAAGGGTGGAGAAGCTCATAGCCCAAGTTGCTTGAAGTCCAGTGTTAAGTTTATATAGTCTGTGATGATTTGGGGTGCAATGTCATCTGCTGGTGTCGGTCCATTGTGTTGGTCCACAAGTCACTGCACCCGTTTACCAGGAAATTGTGGAGCACTTCATGCTTCCTTCTGCTGACCAGTTTTTTAAATATGCTGATTTCATTTTCCAGCAGGATTTGGCACCTGCCCACACTGCCAAAAGCACCAAAAGTTGGTTAAATGACCATGGTGTTGGTGTGCTTGACTGGCCAGCAAACTCACCAGACCTGAACTCCAGAGAGAATCTATGAGGTATTGTCAAGAGGAAAATGAGAAACAAGAGACCAGAAAATGCAGATGAGCTGAAGGCCACTGTCAAAGAAACCTGGGCTTCCAGACCACCTCAGCAGTGCCACAAACTGATCACCTCCATGCCACGCCGAACTGAGGCAGCAAAAGGAGCCCCTACCAAGTATTGAGTACATATACAGTAAATGAACATACTTTCCAGAAGGCCAACAATTCACTAAAAATGTTTTTTTTTTTTATTGGTCTTATGAACTATTCTAATTTGTTGAGATAGTGAATTGGTGGGTTTTTGTTAAATGTGAGTCAAAATCATCGCAATTAAAAGAACCAAAGACTTAAACTACTGCAGTGTGTGTGCATTGAATTTATTTAATACACGAGTTTCACAATTTGAGTTGAATTACTGAAATAAATGAACTTTTCCACGACATTCTAATTTATTGAGATGCACCTGTATGTCTGTTTCTTCCCATATTCTGTATGAGGAATATCAACTTTTGCCATCGAATAGAAAACTGAGAGTACCATATGCCAGATTGGACAGATTACGTAAATCTTTTGTTCATCAGTGAGTAAAATTAATCAGAATAGAGGGTCTAAGTAGGCAGCAAGATTCTGAGGGATGGAAGGTACTTAAGCTTTTTGCACTGTAGATGGATGTGTACCATTGTGTACTTTTGTGTGTGTATTGTATTGTGTAATGTGTACTGTGGTGAATTAATGTTAGTAAACGCTATGGGATGCAAGACAATTTTTTGGAAGAAATTCCAACAATAAACTGAAAATTGAATTGAATTGAATTAAAAAAAGAATATTTATGGCACTCAGTTGTCCTGTCAGAAGGAAACAAGATACATCTATAGTTTTAACATTATTTGTTCTTCAGACATTCCTCTTTAAAAGAAAAGAAGTATCATATTTTTGCAAACTGACCCACATTTAGTTTTTGACCACTGAAAATGTGTACATTTTAACAATTTATGCCTGGAGCCATATTAAATTCCAATATCTCTGGAACCGAACCACATAGGGCCTTAAAAAATAAAGATGCCAAAAGGAAAATGTGTTAAGACCCAATATCTAAAAGGGCATTAAAATATCTTTAAGACTTCTTGAGTTACAGGCATGCAAACTTTGAAGAAAAAACTTGAAAAGCGCTGTTTCCCCATTTTTGAACGGTTACCATTGACACATAATGCAACAAAGACTGCTAAAGTCAACAGCTTTTCCTCACAGACCTACCAATCTCTGTGTAAAAGTAACATTATAATGCTGCCCCCCCCCCCCCTGTAATTTGGCTCTGAATCTCAGGTAAAAAGCAGGTGCCAATTTGACCCCCTCTCTACAAAATAGTGGATTATTCAGTAAATATTCATCCATGACATTTTAAATTTTGGCTTTCATCACTATACACGTCTATCTTTCTTCAGAAAAAATATTGGCAAAATCCAAAAATTTAACCTGGGAAGTTTTTGAAATTTGGTTGATTTGACATGGAATGACCCTATTGAAATAAACATGTTACAAACCATGTAGTATTTCTGTGCGCGACAGTGCGGAGCGACATGAAGGAAGGTGGACATGAATTGAGGAGGAGTTTATCGCTAAATGAAGAGCTCCTTCTACAGTCTGGAACTGGTTTGTTCAGGGCTGTACAGTGTGACAAAAAAAATCAGTCTGAGCCTTGAATAACTGTACAGTAGCACATGTGTAATACAGTTTTGTATGTGTATGAGCCTGTTTGCAAACCTGTTGTTCAACAAAGATATCATTTATTGCCATGCTTTTTGTCCAAATTAACTTAATAACATCAGTCGAGTCTTTGAAATAAATTTATGATCAGACGTGGTTTCATATCACAGAATGAGGCAGAAATCGTAATATTTTATAGTATTATATACAGTGATAAAAGCTATGTCGATTAGCATTGCATTATAAATATAGTTTATCCTTATAAAAATACCCAAGATTGCATGAAGAACACAAATAAACCATATATTGCCGCATTCATATGTTTATCGTCTTCAAGTTACCTCAGTTAAAATTTCTTTATCTGTTTTATTCAGCTACAGCGATAACTAGATACCTTTGTCCATATTAGGGATTTCCTAGAGCGTCGTCAGTGCAATCACTTCTGTATGCCGCCTTATGTGAAGTTGTGATGCATTAAAGGGGTTATATGATGTGATTTCAAGTTTTCCTTTCTCTTTGGAGTGTTACAAGCTGTTCGTGCATAAATGAGATCCTAAAGTTGCAAAGACTAAAGTCTCAAACCCAAAGAGATACAGTATCTCACAAAAGTGCGTGCACTCCTCACATTTCGGCAATCATTTTAGTATATCTTTTCAAGGGACAATACTATAGAAATGAAACTTCGTATACATTTTAGAGCAGTCAGTGTGCAACTTGTATAGCAGTAAAGATTTACTTTCTCCTGAAAATAACTCTACATACAGCCATTATTGTCAAAAAAGCTGGCAACAAAAGTGAGTACACCCTACGTGAAAACAGCTATACGTCGTTTAACCATGCAAAGCCACATGTCCTATTCATCATGTTCATGTTTTTGTCCGCTTGACAGGACCATACAAATTTGTGTATCTTGTTTTAGAGCAGTTAAAATTTGGTGCTTTGAGTACAATTCTCTCATACTGACCACTGAATGTTCAACATGGCACCTCAAGGCAAAGAACTCTCTGGGGATTTGAGAATTAGAATTGTTGCTCTCCACAAAGATGGCCTAAGCTATAAGAAGTTCAGTAACACCCTGAAACTGAGTTACAGTACAGTGGCCAGGGTCATACAGAGGTTTTCCAAGACGGGTTTCACTCGGAACAAAAGAAGTTAGGTCCTCATGCTGTGCGTCAGGTGCAGAAGCTGGCTTCAAAAAACAGACGCATGAGTGCTGCCAACATTGCTTTAGAGGTTGCAGAAGTGGAAGGTCAGCTTGTCAGAGCTCAGACCATACACCGCACACTGCAACAAGTCAGTTTGCTTGGCCGTCGTCCCAGAAGGAAGCCTCTTCTGAAGCTGGCTCACAAAAAAGTCTGCAAACAGTTTGCTGAAGACAACCTGCCCAAGAGCACGAATTACTGGAACCATGTCTGATGAGATTAAGGTAAACGTGTTTGACTCCGATGGTGTCCAGCATGCGTGGTGACGCCCTGGTGAGGAGTACCAAGAAAACTGTGTCTTGGCTACAGTCAAGCATGGTGGTGGTAGCATTATGGTCTGGGACTGCATAAGTGCTGCTGGTTCTGGGGAGCTGTGGTTCATTGAGGGAAGCATGGAGTCCAACATGTACTGTGAGATTCTGAAGCAGAAGATGATGCCCTCCCTTCAGAAACTGGGCCGAATGGCAGTTTTTCAACATAATAACGACCCCAAACACACCGCCAAGGTGACAACTGCCTTGCTGATGAAGCTGAGGGTGAAGTGGTGATGGAGTGGCCAAATATGTCTCCAGACCTGAACCCTATTGAGCACATGTGGTGCATCCTCAAATGGAAGGTGAAGAAGCACCTTGTGTCTAACATCCAGCAGCTCCGTGATGTCTTTGTGCAGGAGCAACAACCTGTGCAGCTCTGGTGAACTCCAAGCCCAGGAGAATTAAGGCAGTGCTAGATAACAATGGTGCCCCTACAAAATATTAACACTTGGGACACAGTTTTGACATGTTCACTTAGGGTGTACTCATTTTTGTTGCCAGTTATTGGGACAATAATGGCTATATGTTGAGTTATATTTAGAGGACAGTAAATGTGTACCTCTATACAAGCTTCACATTGACTACTCTAAAATATATCCAAGTTTAATTTGTGTAGTATTGTCCCTTGAGGAGATATACTTAAATGTTTTCTGAAATGTGAGGGGTGTACTCACTTTTGTGAGATACTGTATTCTTTATAAAAGTTAAGACTCGTCCACGCCCCCCTAAAATGGCTTATTTAAACATGCCCCCACATGTCTACGTCCCGATGTGGAAATATTTGTGTAATGCCGCACAAATGTTCACGCAAAGAATGGCGGCGTGGTTTCAGTAACCGTAATGGAGTCCATACAGCCATGTCAGGGAGACCCTGTGTGGTTCTATACGAAAGCAAAAACACTTTACTTGGCCTTCCGAAAGTAGATGCAATTAGGAATCATTGGTTAAGATATGTTTACAACACAACAGCACAACCCAAATGTTCGAATTTGTGCAACACATGGACGACACATTTCGTGAACCTAGGAGAGTACAAGGCTGGCTGTGCACGAAGGCTATTTCTAAGTAGTATAAGTATAAATTAAAGTATAAATTAAATTAAAACTGACGCATAGCCTACGGCGTAGGTCCGACACAGAAGTATAAATCAGCCTTAAGTGTCAAATTGTGTTGACTGAGTGCAGCAAATGTTGCCCTTAAGCGCTGTTCTTGAATCACTGCATGCGGGGCATGGACAACGATGTCATCAAGGTAGATGGCAGTGCCAAGGACACCAGCCAGTATGGTGGACATGATTTTCTGGAAACAACTAGGGGCCGAGCTAAGTCCAAAAGGCATCCTTGTGTAATGAATGCAGTAAGATTTCTGCTGTCTGGGTGGAGGGGAACCTGGAGATAGCCTTGGCAGAGGTCAAGTTTGAAAAAAATAGTTGAGCCGTGAAAGTGTGTTGTCAACTCTTCGATTGATGGCAGAGGTTAACGATCTGGGATTACTGCTTTGTTGACGGCCCTTAAATCCACGCAAACTCTCAGTCCACCAGATTTTTTCTTAGCCACTGTTAAATTAGACACCCATGGGGAGGCGTCAACAGGTTCGATGATGCCCTCTGCTTGCAGTTTGACAAGTTCTGCTGTGACTTCCTCACGCAATGCCAGCAGAGTGCGGCGAAGTGGCTGAATGACTGGTTTAACTGTGGGATCCAAGAGAGGCTGGTGAGTGAAGGCAGCTAAGCACCCAAGGCCTTTAAACAGCATTGGCCATTCTTGATGCCAGGGATAGCTGACGGTCAGAATTTGAGCCCCCTTATTGTCCAGCAGAGAAAAGTCCAGACTCATAAACAGGTCCAATCCAAGGATATTGCTGCCATGACGTGTAATGTGAAATGGGAAGTTGGGTAGGGTCTTGTTGCCATACTGGACATGCGCATGTATAAGACCGATAACATCAATTGCAGAACTTCCATATCCAAACAGATTCATGGAAGACGGCTGAAGGGAAAAGTGTGGCAGGAAACGTTCATAAGTGGCCATATTGAGTAGTGAGACTTTTGCCCCTGTGTCCAGGAGCAGAGGAATACAAGAATCTGCTATACGAACAGTGCATGTAGAAAAACCTGCTGAATTTATGTTTATTGAATGAATAATGGAAGCGGTTGTAGCTTTAGCACGTGGGTTTCCTTGTGTAGAAGCTTGAGCTGGAGCAGACCGACACCCTTTTGTGGTTCAGCTTTTGACATCGTTGACATGTTTGTCCCCGTGCAGAGCAGTCAGGGGGAACGTGATGAGCGTCTACAAGACACACAAGTTCCACATCGTTGCTGAACTTGAGAGCATGCATATTGTATGTCTGCACTTGATACATCTGCCTCTGCCGCGTGAACTTGTGTGCATTCTTGTATCATGTCCCCACTGCTTACACTTGATTCATGTGCAGTATTTAATTTAGCAGCGCGCTTTGCAGCAGACTCAGTTTGAGAGGCCAGAATTACAGGTTTCTCTAAAGTGAGATCATCATCTTCCAATAACAGCCGCTCCTGAATGAGTGTATTGTTTGTTTTCTCAATTAACTGATCTCGTATCATCTCATCTGATAATTCGCTCAACTGACTCACCAGCACGCTATCTGCGCCGCCGGAACTGCAGCCGTTTTAGCAGGAGACTCTGTTAGATCGACACTTTGGAAAAAAAAAAACAGTGTAATCGCAGCTGCGTAGTCATCCACATCTCCGAGTGTGCGAAAAACACGCTGTCCTTCAGCACCAAGACAGTGGAGGAGTATGGCCATTTTCCACTTTGTCGGGATGCCATCGAGGCGCATTGCTAATAGGTAAGTTTCAAACTACGTTTTCCAGTGCTGGGACCATTGGCTCGCCAAGATGGAGATAACGACAACGTGAGGAATTCTTCAGCCATCCTTGTTTCCAATTGTTACGTATGTAAAGAGGACTCATACTGTAACTTATTTTACTTTTTATTGTTCTCGTCAACTTCACTGAACTAAGTCACTGAACACTCACATCACTGAACTGCGTGAAACATTCTAGCGTCAACGTCATTGCTCGTTCCAAACTCTTAAAGTGGCCAGCGCTCTTTATCTCTTATTGATGTAACAAACACATTACTTTAATTAAACACCAGATTATAAGTCTCACTAAACATGCAACAAATACAAAAGAAATTAATAATACCATCAATGAAACCACAAAACTGATGCGGAGGTATGTACAATTTAGGTACATGTTATAAAAGTACATATGATGTTTATCACGCGCAGTGTATACGTCACCGTCCGAATCCGTTCACTTCATGTGGTTCACTCCTCTCTGATACAGTCCACTCAACTGCCATACACACTATATAGGGATTAGTGAATGAGTGAGTGGTTTCAGACACAGTTTTTGTCTCAATGTGTTTTCAGCATTTCCAGCTCCAATAGTCGTAGTTATCGTTTCTGTAGGAGGATATAAAGCAGTGATCCTAAATACAACGTCTGGAAAAATCACACAAATGTAAGTTGTTCTGATGTCACAAATGTGAACATTTGTAACATGTGCATTTATGAAAGTCTACCGATTGTCTTCTTAATTATATTTCATTCTTTTCTAATTACAGGTGCTGGATTACAAATCTTTACATTCACTATATAGTGAACATCGGCTACTATGCTTTAGTTTTCGTCTTCACGACAGGAATCTTCATCATGATCGTCACTAAGGTCGTTCAGGCCAGAAACATGAAAGCGACTGACGGCAAGAGAAAGACGTTCAGAAAGCAGCTGATGATGGTGTTGAGTTTGTTCCTGCTCTTCGGTCTGACGTGGTCTGTGGCGTTCTTCAGTTATGGACCGATGCTCATTCCCTCATATTACATATTCACTGTGTTGAACTCATTACAGGGTGAGAAACAATCACATGCATCAGAACATCTGGTTTAGTAGAATATTTCTATTTTTCCTACAGATTACAGCAAATTATTTGAATTAATGATTTTTAAAATGCTTAATTTTTATTTTATTTAGCATTTGCTTTTTAAATAATTATTGAATTGTAAGTGGTTATAATGGTATTTATAATATGATTAAATTAACCAAAAGTCTGATTATTTTTGGTTAGTTTAAAAATTATGCAAATGACTTTAATCATGTGAGAAATGTATTTGAATTAATTGAAATATGTTTCTCTGATCCTTTTTTTTAGGGTTTTTCCTCTTCCTGTATTACTACCACATTCACAATGACGTCGCGGGTCATTTCTCCGATGATCCAGAAAGCACCGACTCCAACACAACCATCGCTCAATCCAGCATCACTGCTGAAAATATTTATAACTAGCATAATTAAGACAGAAGGCTTTCTTTGTTGCAGACTTTCTTTCTCTTAGACTATAATGATATACGTTCATAAAATTATGACCCTACAAAGGGTCAATTTTACTGAAATCCCGCAAAAATAAATGAAAAATATCTGTTTGAATTGTGCTTTCAAATCTCTGATATGATCTGATATTACTGTTGTTCAATTTATTGAGCATTATATTTATCTATATGTGATCATGTGTGTGTCAGAGCGACTCAAACAACACTGAACCTTATTTAGAAAACAAATTTACATCTACAGGATGACAGTAATGTCAGACATTTGCATCGTTATTTGATATAGCAGCTCACTAAAATCCACACACGCATGTGAAACATTTGGTTATTGGAAACACAACAAACAAACAAAAAAATATCTGCAAATCCATCATTGTTTTATGCTGCTTATGATTATCTGTTATATTTCTTAGTATTTCTCAAATTATTCTAATGATGCTAATAAAATACTTTATTAATCATGATGGACCGACAAATTCATTTTTTCACTTTAGTCACATTTATAAATATGTGAATGTCATTCATTAGGGCACCAGATATCAAAGCAAATGTAACTTAAGCCCGGCTCACACTGTGCGAATTTGGCCACGGTTTGGTCGTCTGAGACAAATTTTGAAAATCCTAAAAGATTCCTATAATCCTAGGCTAAAATCTGTAGTCTTTGATCGCTGGTTTGACATGTTCACCGACAGCCGATTAATGGCCGTTGGGATCAAATTTCACCTCAGTGTCAGAAGATTTGGCACACAGTCCTGAAAGTGTGATTACCCCTACGACGAATGTCAAACTGTCTTCGTTTTTCAAGGCAAGCTATGAGCAGAATTACAGAATGCTAGAGAATTATTCTATCCGCCATAAACTCCGGCGCTTCCGTCCTCCACTCACAGAATTCATCTGATATGTTGCCTTTTCTATATAAACACTGGTTGTGTCACTGTTTTCATGTGGATGTGTAGAGCTGCATACACTATTGTTCTTAAATACGCTGGTATCACCGCCATTCATATACTTTTCATGATAGCCAACATTTCAATCCCGCGTGCAATGCAGGACGTGTATGGGTTGATAATGTAAAACTTCTTGCGCACACCCATTTTTAACTCGTCTTGACTGTCATACAGTCTGACATTAATGACAACTGAGATCCCATAGTGTGACATGATCATCATGTTCGTACAGTCTGACAAGTACAATCCTAAAGGACTTTAAAAAAAAAATTGCACGGTGTGAGCCCGGCTTTAAACAAAAAGGTGCACAAACACACCAACAAAGTGTGAAACATGACATTTTAACATGATATTAAAGGGGTCATCGGATGCTAAATTCACTTTTACATGTTGTTTGAACATAAATGTGTGTTGGCAGTGTGTGCACACAACCAGCCTATAATGATAAAAAGCCACACAGTGCTTTTTTTTTTTTAATCCCAATAAATAAGATAACCCCTTTCTCAAATCAAGTTGTTCTCAGATTCTTGGCTGTGTGATGTCACACAGACCCAGGCCCCTCCCTCGATTGTTGATTGACACCGGTGTCTTACCTTAGACCCGCCCTGAGGGACTGTCAGCAGTCTGCAGTCCGCCACCAGGGGCCTCATTTATGAAACCTGCCCTGAAAGAGGCATACGCCACTTCCTACGTAAAAAGGTGGGATTTATAAAAACAAACTTGACAAGAAAATGTGCTCACCTCCAAGCAAACTCTGACCCATGCATACAAACTCTTTTTCCACAAGTGAGAAAATTTATTAAGTAGTAAACAAAAATTTTAAACTCTGTTTTCATGTCCATATACACATTTACATTAAATATTCCACTCTCACAATGGAAATAAGCACTGAAATTACAATACAGAAGTTAAACTAAAATTGGGCTATATGAATTTAGACATATTTGTAGTGGATGCGCTTGATCACTTTTCCTGTGGCATACTATGTTTTAATGAAAGCGATGAGTGCTACAGGTGCACAATAATTCATCTTTAAACTGAACTGCAGATCTCATGTTATGAGAAAATATTTTTTAGCGAGAACAATCAGCAATGATCGCACATACTGCAATATTCTGGCGGACACTGCTGGATACTCGGTGGTCGAACGGTCCATTGTCCGGTTTGAATAGGTCCAATGATAATAACTTACTGTACAACCGCAGCTGCACAGAGGTGTTAATATCGCGTGAAGACATCTCCACAACACTATGAAAAACACCACTGTATTTGAAGGATACATCTGGAAGTAAACGGTAAGATTTGCATGTTTCATTTTTAAAATACATCAGTGACGCACCGAGTCAGACAATTGTATTTACCCTGCAATAAATATAGGCTTAACTGTTTCCACTAAAAATAGCTATAATATGTTCACATTATCAGCAAAACTGCATACATTTAATTTAATTTGAATTGTTTAAAGCAACTGAAATACTATTTGGCTGGTGTAAAACAATGAGATTGTTAAGATATTTTAAACAGTTTTGTTTTTATGAATACTTTAATATATTTATTCTAAAACATGAGGATATTGGATGATTTTTAGCAATAAAAATGTATGATTGGCACAAATGGCATTTATAGACCGTATCTCATATGTCCTTAATGTCTTGTACCTTTGACGGTGTTAAACATGTTGTCACGTGGATGGGAACATGCATGGAAATGATATGCAGATAATGTTATGCACAGTAAAACTAGACGTTGTAAGCTCCATATATTGTTATTTCTGGGAGGAGTCGGGGTGGAGATGCACGTACGCACAATCTTCCCCTGAATGGGATTTATAAAGGGGTTTTTGCGTAGGATCTGACGTCCTTTTGTGTGCACGCAAAATCAAGCTTTTGTGCATATGTACACTTTTAGGATGAAATCTACGGAGAGTTTTATAAATGGGACCCCAGAGCAGGAGTAGACAAGAATGGCTCCTATGTGATTGAGGTGTTTTGTTGGATGTATTTAATGAATATAGCAGTCATCATTTATTCCCAACATCTGAAAGGTGTTGTTTTACACTACCATTGAGAAAGTTTAACCAAAGTATGTTATTGGCTTTTCATTAAGAACATAAAGAATCATATCAACTTTTGGGAAATGGGCATCAGATGACCCCTTTAACTTACTTTTTCATTAGCATCTTTAAATTGTTTCATATATTATAATTAACCATTATTAAATGTCACCATTATTAAATGTTTTCTATATTAATATTGTTATATTTTGTATTTATTTTCTATGTTTATATGGTTTCTATGTTCTCTGTTAGTAAAGATGACTTGATGAACACAGTTACACAGCAGCTAAATCCCAAATAAACATGATTTGCATGTTTTCAAATGAACTGTATGTCAGTGTCCAGCGGCTCATAATCCAACGGCTTCATACGCGGACGCATCAAACCCTCTCAAGTCTTGGACTGTGGGCTTTAATTCAATGTAATAATGGTTTGACATTGATTTATTATCAATGCCTATAGAAAACACTAATATGTGTCTCTAACAGGCTGCTGTCTCTGGGAATTATGTCTCGAGAAAAGCAGAATTTGCTGTGGCTGATGATCATCTGTTGTGCTCCACTCCAGATAAGTATGTTTCCTTCAAAAAAAGCATTTATTAACTTCAAGAAAAACATATGCCAATAAGTGATTAAAGAACAGATTATGGCTCTGGGCATCTACATTTTGACATCTAATATAGAGTATAATATCAATGTGTCATACATTGTTACATAACCTTAAATATTGTCTTCTTTGTGCAGCCAGCTCAGACAAACTGAAAATCAAAATCCAAGTAAATTCAACAGACCAATGTTTCTGGAGAAGCAGTAGCTCAGCAGTTCCAGGTAGATGTGAAATATACTGCTTACATGACTGTGTGAATACTGCATATTTATTATCTGAGAGCACTTGTGACGACTGACAAACTTGTTGAGTTCATTTCGGTTTTCTTTTTTCAGCTATAAACCAGATATGTCAACAGAAAGGGAATGACATAACGAATGTCGAACTAAGTCTCTCTTCTCAAAGTAAAACTATATTTTATTCATGAATCGCTCTCACATTCCAAACTCTTTAAATACATTTTTGACTAATGTAAATGTTCTCTCTTGTTCCAGGTGAATGCAAAACATATAGTTTCAACATAACAAACCATGGGGAGCATTATGAAGTCAGAATGAATGAGATGGTTGAAGAAAATAAATTGTGGTTTTTGCCAGATGGATGCAAATGTCTGGCAACAGAGGGCCTAAGTTTAATAGGTGCGTGTCATCCTACAATAGAGCAGAGTTTGTGTTGAAGTGTTTTTTTTTTGTGTGTGTGTAAATGCACAACAACCCTTTACACACATACACATCCCCATTACCACAAAAAAAACTACTTGTACCTGGCGGCAAAATTGATTGATCCAGTCATCATGATTATGTCATCACCGCTGGCCAATAAAGGCAAACCAACAGATTCTGACACACAGAAGAAACTGTTTGAATGGAGTCAAATTGAGCACTTTAATTGTCTTTTCTAATTACCTGGATTGATCATTGTACAACTGTAGTTTCAGAATAGTTCAGATTAGTTATTATATTTAGAAAGTCTTGATATAATTTAATCTCTTCCCTTCTGCATGACCCACATCAGGTCTTACTGTGAATTGTCAGATCAATAACCTCCTCGCATGCATAAGCCTAAACACAGGTAAGTTTGTCCACTTTTATAGTGTTTGTTTATGTGTTCGGTTACGGCAGGACAACCTTGTTTAAAAGGGCAAGTGTGAATGTGCAGCAGTCATGTAAGAGCAAACTGACAAAAAGAAAGTCCAACATTAAACCATATTATGTTAGTAATCTACCCATAAATTTGAGTCAGTACTTTTGATCCATTTTCTATTTTGATCAACATGACAATATATAACTAGGAATTTATTAAAATAGGGCTGGGTGATATAGCTAAAAAAAAATGCATCAACTATATAATTTTCATATCTTTCTGTATTGATAATTATTGCCTTTTTTTTTAACCTTTTTTTTAAAACAGAGCAATATAAAAACATGTTTGAATTTAGCCACTGTACTTTTAATTTACCCAATTTATTAAGACCAACGGCAATGTTTTTTTGTTTTGTTTTAATAGTCAAACTAAATAAAATTAAGAAATATATCTTTATACTTTTGGCTCATCTCCCGAGGCCACAAGTGGGTGCAATGAGCAAAATAATGCATCAAATTGTCAACGCAAATGAAATAACTGTATATAAAAACATGCATAACGTCTAAACTAACAAATCAAATTTAATTTTGTAAATTCCAATTAATTTTGTAAACAATTATGAACAAAATGGCATCATGTATTTATCATAGTCTGTGGTATTTATGCATAGCTTAATACAAAGAGCCGAAGTGCCGCTCACACAGATTGCATTTAAAAAAATGAGACGCAGTGAAATGGAATAAACCTCAACAAATTCGTGACGTGTTTTCTAAATGTTTAAACTCTTAACTTTGCATGTCTTTCGGGAGTGTAGCACTCATAGTTGTCCGTAGGGGTGTGCGATATGACGATTTTTGAGATTTTAGAGTTACTCTCACAGTGTACACAGATTGTACAATTGTATTATCCTTTGTATACGTTGATGTTAGTCAAATGCAGTGAGCATACGCTTATAAGTATATATTTCTGTAGTGACAGAAATGACATCACACAATAGAGGATTTTTTGGACAAAAAAAATTGCTTACAAGTTGCAAATCGTCGGTTAGAGGTTATGAATTTCGATTATGCCTGGCTCACACTACAAGATTTTTAAAATCCTAACTGATTATGTAATCTGGTTGCAGCACACACATAAGGAGAATCTTTGCAGATTATCTTACCTCAAATCTTAAACAAAAATCAGGCAAAAAATCCTGTAGTGTGAGCCAGGCATAAATTGTCCAGCCCTAGGTTGCGGACCCCTGGTTGAAGACACTTGGAATTATAGATGGAAAAGATTTGTTTTTAGCCTTTTCTGATTCTTTATTTATTTATTCAGTAATAAATTTATTCAATAACTTAGAAGATGGGTTAGCTGTAGTATCAGGGTGAGATTTATCCAGTGCAGGATTTAAAACAGCATTAAAATCACCACCCATCACTAAAGGACAATCAATCTGCTCAAGTAATATATTGGAAATATTTGTGAAAAATGCACTGTCTGCCTCATTCGGGCAGCAAATGGAGACCAGTGCTAACCTCTCATTATGTATTTTACAGTATATAAAAACAAATCTACCTTCATCATCATTAGGTAGGGCTGCACAATTAATCGAATTTCTAATCGCAATTACGATTATGGATGCCATGATTACATAATCGTTCAAAGCCGCAATTACAAAAATAAATAATTAAAAATGCCCACTTGTATTATTCTGTGTGCTTAAGAGGTGTTTGCAGCGCGGGGTTTAACAAACTCAAACACACTGGATAAAAGACATTTTGTCTAACTGTCGTTGTCACTCTCTTGTACAAATCACGTCTCTTTAATTTAAACTAGTTTAAAGCCAAATAAATCGGAGCGGTTATTCTCATCAATACTGATGCAGAAAGCAGCAGAAACAGTGCAACAATGATCCAGTTAGAAGACGTTTCAATCCACAAATCACCCACATTTACCATAGTTTTACTGTAGTAACACTAATGGTAACAATGGTAAGGTGACAGAAAAGTAGGATATTTATATTGAGTGTTATTATATGTGACCCTAGACCACAAAACCAGTCATAAGTGTCAATTTTTTGCAGAGATACAACTATTTGAAAATCTGGAATCTATTCACGACTTAACGGGGAAAAAAGCGCAGACACTGAACATGAATGAAGCTTTCTAGTGCGCATGTGTTGACTGCCTGCATTCGCGTACAACTTCAAATGGAGTATACTTTGTAAGGCTACACGTTCAACTGTATACATACGCTAGCGTACACGTACAAAAATGAAGTATACTTAGGCCTTATGGACTCAACTGCTCGGATTGAGTTGGGCAGGTTATTCCAGCAGCTGGGAACAGTTAAGATAAAAGTCAGTGAAAATGATTTTGTGCCTCTTTGGGATGGCATCATAATGCGCCGTTCACTTGCAGAACACAAGCTTCTGGAGGACACGTAAATCTAAAGTATTGGATTTAGGTAAAGGGGTGCAGAGTCAGTGGTGGTTTTGTAGGCAAACATCAATGCCTTGAATTTTATGTGAGCTGCTATTGGTAGCCAGTGCAAATTGATGAACAGAGGCGTGACATGCATTCTTTTTGGCTCATTAATGATTAATCTTGCAGCCGCATTCTGGATTAATTGTAGAGGTTTGATAGAACTGGCTGGAAGACCAAGAGAGCATTGCAACAGTCCAGCCTGGACTGAACAAGAGCTTAAAAAGGGGTTGTGTAGCATGTTCCAAAAGAAAAGGCCTGAGCTTCCTGATGTTGTATAAGTAAAATCTGCGGGAGCAAGCAGATTTGGCAATGTGGTCTGTGAAATTCATCTGATCAAAAATCACGACTCCGAGGTTCCTGGCTGCCCTTGAAGGAGTTATCATTGATGAGTCTAGGTGAAATTGTGATGAAGTGATGGGTTTTGCTAAAACCACAAGCGGTTCTGTCTTGGCAAGGTTGAGTTGAAAGTAATAGTCGTTCATCCAGCAAGAAATGTCTGTTAGACAAGCTGAGATGCGAGCAGCTATCATCGGATCATCAGGATGGAATGAGAGGTAGAGTTGAGTGTCATCAGCATAGCAGTGATATGAAAAGCCATGTTTCTGAATGACATAACCTAATGATGCCATGTAGACAGAGAAGAGAAGTGGTCCAAGAACTGAGCCCTGATAGCTTAAAGGACCTATCTGCGAGGTAAGACTCAATCTACTGGAGTGCAGTTCCTGAGATGCCCTTTGCCAAGAGGGTTTCTTAAGTATTGGGGTTGTAGGAGCCTGTTTAAATGCTGAGGGAAAAACACCAGTGTGAAGGGATGTGTTAATGATGTGAGTGAGTGCAGGTACAACTGCAGGACAAGCGGACAAGTAGCAGGATGATTAGAAAGGATGAGGTTGGAGACTTCTGCCACAGAGAGTGGAGAGAAGGATGTAAACGAGTGTATGTTTGCTGGTAAGATGTGCTTGACAGATTGTGGTGTGGAGAATTGTGCAATGATGGTTGTAATTTTATTATTGAAAAATATGGCAAAGTCGTTAGCTGTTAGAGTTGATGAAGGAGGGGGAGGAGGAGGGAGGAAAATGATTGAAAGAGCATGCAAGAATTAGACGAATTGTTAATTTTGTCGTGGAAGTATATCCTTTTAGCAGTGGAGACATTAGCAGAGAAGGAAGAGAGGATTGATACACATTAAGGTCAGTTGGATTTTATGATTTTAAGGGTATGCGCCATACCCTTTCAGCAGTCCTGAGCTTAGAACGATGCCCACGGTGAACAGCCAAGGGGCAGAAGGGGTGGTACGGGCTGGCCTGGAAGACAAGGGGCAGACAGTGTCTAAACAAGACGTAAGAGTGGAGCAGAAAGTATCAGTAGCACTGTTAGCATCAAGTGATTAGGACTCTTTAGGGGGAGGAAGCGAAGATGAAACCATAGCAGACAGCCGAGAGGGTGAGAGTTGAGCGTAGGTTACGTCGAAAGATGGCATGTGGAGGAGTATAAAATTAAAGCAGCAGATAAAATTAAATAATTTAGGCTAAGTGCTGCATTTGTTTATTACTCATAACATTAATATTCAGGGAAGACAATTGGCCCACATTTTACCAACAGCCATATCACCCTGCAGTCCAAGACTGAAGCTAAGCAGGGTTGAGCCTGGTCAGTACCTGAATGGGAGACCTCCTGGGAAAATTAAGGTTGCTGTTGGAAGAGGCATTAGTGAGGCCAGCAGGGGGTGCTCACCCTATGGTCTATGTGGGTCCTAATGCCCCAGTATAGTGATGGGGACACTATGCTGGCAAAAAAGCACCATCTTTTGGATGAGATGTTAAACCGAGGTCCAGACTCTCTGTGGTCATTAAAAATTCCATGACACTCATCGTAAAGAGTAGGGGTGTAACCCCGGTGTCCTGGCCAGATTCCCTCCACTGGCCCTTATCAATCATGGCCTCCTAATAATCCCCATCCACTTGATTGGCTCTATGACTCTATGACTCTCTCCACCTGTAGCTGGTGTGTGGTGAGTGCACTGGTGCCGTTGTCCTGTGGCTGCTGTCGTATCATCCAAGTGGATGCTGCACACTGGTGGTGGTTGAGGAGAGACCCCCCCACATGAGTGTAAAGCGCTTTGGGTGTACAGCAGTACACAATAAAGCGCTATATAAATGCATCATTCATTCATTCATTCATTCATTCATTCATTCATTATTTGTCAGGGCCTGTGATGGATGATAACGGATAGTGGAGTGCTGACTTTCATAAATATGTCACGGTTTACAAAGCCGTTTTCTGTGCTGTTCTATTATAAGTATGTAAACATACAGTGCAAAGTGTTATTGCTTTGATTTCATATACTGTATGACTTGAGAATTATGTTGCATTATGTCTTCTCATGTTCTCTTGAGATCTTAAGGACTGCACTGCTGTTGATCCAGGAGAGAGATGTAAAGAGGCTAAATATGGGCACTCTGCATGTAAGGGTACGTCTGTGTCTTAAGATTTAAACTCAACAGGGGCCTCAGTAAACATGGTTAGATTACTTTGACGTAATTAAAATTCCCCTCAAAGACATAGTGCATTGAACAATGTATGCTAAATGTAAGAATGATATTTAATTTAATCACCAGCATAATATTACTCAAAGTATTGCTCTATGCTTAAAATTATTTTGTTACTGCATGCTCTCACTTAACATACAATGATAATCGAGACAGGATTCTAGATTCAGTAGGACTCATTAATCATTAATAATGTCAATAATAAATATGTGAATTGTGATAAACATACATCAATAAAACATTACAATGATGAGTGTTTCTAGGTTTATATATATGCAACAATTTTTAATCTCTAAAACTCAGTTGCAGACATACAATAACAAAATGCATCCCT
Source organism: Acrossocheilus fasciatus (assembly GCA_036784905.1). Classification (NCBI taxonomy): domain Eukaryota; kingdom Metazoa; phylum Chordata; class Actinopteri; order Cypriniformes; family Cyprinidae; genus Acrossocheilus; species Acrossocheilus fasciatus. The sequence continues at coordinate 1,430,646 of CM071954.1, forward strand.
GATTTATTCCATGTGCTAAAGATAAAGGAAGTGGATACATTCTGCGTTTAAAAGATCAGTGCGATAAGCCATTTAAGGGGACGTGTGTGACCTGCAATAAACCAGCTACACCTTGTACTCAAGGGAATAAAACTGCCTGTCTCAAACAACCCAAGACAAATTTCAGTCTACCTGAAATTAACGATGAGAATGGATTTACTCATCCCTCAAAAGCATCGTAAGTGTGTGATTACCAGTGACTTTTAAAATGAAATCAATTACAGAATGCCAAGAGATTAAATATTTTTGCAGAGACGCCTTGGATAAAATGGAAACTCTGGTGAAGGAGATGGAACAAAGCAAAAAACACAGTGCGACGATTTCCATGGGGGATGTTACTGGTGTTGTCCAAATACAAGCTGATAATGCAAAAACTGAAGACTTTTGCTACTCTTCAGATCAGAATGCGGTGAACGTAAGGCCCGAGAAGCATTAAACTTATTGAAACTCATCTATCATTTATCAATGTTAATTCTTCTTTTCACAGATTCTTGACTGTCAAGGGGATCTGGAGACAGGTTTTCCCTGGTCTGTAATGGTTCCCAGTGAGGCCTTTGATAAAGCACTTCTACAAAACAATAGAAGTGCATTTGTTAAAGTTGTTCGGTTCAAAAACATGGGAAGTAAGGTAATGTATTCTATATTGTTGTTGTTTTATTTTTTTACTTTTAAAGGGGTCATGATCTGCCTTTCTTATTTTGTACTGTTCTCCACCCAACACTAGTGTATGTTTGACAGCCTACATCTTTCATAGATGGATGCTGCTGTGATTTAGGTCAAAAACTCTGTACATATTGTTGGATTACAAATTTATAAAATGTTAAATCTAGGTTCCAATGTAATAGTATACAAACTGAAGTTATATACATTGTATTTAACATTTATGGTGAAGATGATGATCAGATGAATGATTCTGTTAAACAAAGTTTGTAACAAGAGGTCCCTGCCAGTTCCTGTTCTCTTATTGTAAGTTAAATGAGTCAGATCACTGAGACTCGATTCTTTTGTTCTGCAAATGGCTTTCAGAGCCCCTGGCCCAGACGTTGAATCGTTAGACTGATTGGATTATCAATGCAATCGAGTGTTATGCTGATTGGTCTGTTTTTCTCTTTTGAGCAAGCCAGATAACCTGCCAAATCGGTTTTCGCTTGATAGAATCAAATCCTCCCCCATTTGCATGCTTTGTTTAAAGTCGTCACCCAGGTGCTTTGTTTTCATTCCTAAGCACTGCCCCCTAAATGTATTTAAACTACAATGTATCACTGCTTTAGTTAGACTTGGATGACTACAGTGACGCACAGCGAGTTCTCAATAAAGAGTAACTTCTGTATGAAAGATATCCCAACGTCTCCTGGTCTCTGCTTCGACAAGAGGAATAAAAGTTTCCAACAATATCCAACAATCTGTTTAACAGACAAAGCAATAGTGATCACATAATAAAAACAGTTACTCACACTTGTGTGTTGCGACATTACTGTAGGATCCAATATAGTTTCCACAGCATCATCTTTTAGTTTCAGTCTTTCTGAAAATTGTCAAATTGTGCCTAGTTTGTAAACTAATCCACGGTAAAATGAAGGGAACAAAGGACCAAGTTCTTACTGACGTGGTCTGGAACTTCATTAAAAATAAAGTTCATTCACTCTTTCCTGATGTTGGGATCAGAAGGAAGGCAATGGTGTCTTCAGAGCCATCTTTATCGTTTGATTTCTGTGAAGACCTGCGTAGAAGCAGACATTGCGTCCCATATGACACACTATACACTATGCACTTACAGGTGCATCTCAATAAATTAGAATGTCGTGGAAGAGTTCATTTATTTCAGTAATTCAACTCAAATTGTGAAACTTGTGTATTAAATAAATTCAGTGCACACAGACTGAAGTAGTTTAAGTCTTTGGTTCTTTTAAATGTGATGATTTTGGCTCACATTTAACAAAAAAAAACCTTTCTCAACAAATTAGAATATGGTTACATGCCAATCAGCTAATCAACTCAAAACACCTGCAAAGGTTTCCTGAGCCTTCAAAATGGTCTCTCAGTTTGGTTCACTGGGCTACACAATCATGGGGAAGACTGCTGATCTGACAGTTGTCCAGAAGACAATCATTGACACCCTTCACAAGGAGAGTAAGCCACAAACATTCATTGCCAAAGAAGCTGGCTGTTCACAGAGTGCTGTATCCAAGCATGTTAACAGAAAGTTGAGTGGAAGGAAAAACTGTGGAGGAAAAAGATGCACAACCAACCGAGAGAACCGCAGCCTTATGAGGATTATCAAGCGAAACCGATTCAAGAATTTTGGTGAACTTCACAAGGAATGGACTGAGGCTGGGGTCAAGGCATCAAGAGCCACCACACACAGACGTGTCGAGGAATTTGGCTACAGTTGTCGTATTCCTCTTGTTAAGCCACTCCTGAACCACAGACAACGTCAGAGGCGTCTTACCTGGGCTAAGGAGAAGAAGAACTGGACTGTTGCCCAGTGGTCCAAAGTCCTCTTTTCAGATGAGAGCAAGTTTTGTATTTCATTTGGAAACCAAGGTCCTAGAGTCTGGAGGAAGGGTGGAGAAGCTCATAGCCCAAGTTGCTTGAAGTCCAGTGTTAAGTTTCCACAGTTTGTGATGATTTGGGGTGCAATGTTATCTGCTGGTGTTGGTCCATTGTGTTTTTTGAAAACCAAAGTCACTGCACCCGTTTACCAAGAAATTTTGGAGCACTTCATGCTTCCTTCTGCTGACCAGCTTTTTAAATATGCTGATTTCATTTTCCAGCAGGATTTGGCACCTGCTCACACTGCCAAAAGCACCAAAAGTTGGTTAAATGACCATGGTGTTGGTGTGCTTGACTGGCCAGCAAACTCACCAGACCTGAACCCCAGAGAGAATCTATGGGGTATTGTCAAGAGGAAAATGAGAAACAAGAGACCAAAAAATGCAGATGAGCTGAAGGCCACTGTCAAAGAAACCTGGGCTTCCAGACCACCTCAGCAGCGCCACAAACTGATCACCTCCATGCCACGCCGAATTGAGGCAGTAATTAAAGCAAAAGGAGCCCCTGCCAAGTATTGAGTACATATACAGTAAATGAACATACTTTCCAGAAAGCCAACAATTCACTAAAAATTATTTTTTTTATTGGTCTTATGAAGTATTCTAATTTGTTGAGAGTGAATTGGTGGGTTTTTGTTAAATGTGAGCCAAAATCATCAGAATTAAAAGAACCAAAGACTTAAACTATTTCAGTCTGTGTGCATTGAATTTATTTAATACATGAGTTTCACAATTTGAGTTGAATTACTGAAATAAATGAACTTTTCATCGACATTCTAATTTATTGAGATGCACCTGTATATACTATGTGCTTATGCACTATGTACTCAACCATGTAGTGTATAAGTTTTATAAGGTTATTTTGTCATTAATAATCATAAAAGTATGATAGCTTGGGATGCTCCTATTGATCTTCTTCAGCAGAGGCGGTGCTTATTAACACTATTACATCATAGAGTAGAACATTCCACAAGCTGTTGTTTTGGCAGACTGCCTTCAATATAAGCTGTTTTTAGACTAACGACAAAGTTTTGAGTTCTGAAACAGAGTTGTGGTGTTTTTATAATACAATGACCTCCTATATGTCAAAAGATCAAGGGAATTTGGATTTCTCAGTTCATGACCCCTTTAACTATTGTTGTATAGAAAGATTATTCGAAATTTAACTTGTGGACAAATGTTTCTTGAGCTATTGCATTCACACATTTATATCTGATTTGATCCCTATATTCTTGTATGGTTTCTGATTTAGGATGAACCTAAAATTCACAATGTTTTGAATAATGAGGTTTATGGAATATCGATGGGGGCCAAAATCTCCAACCTTACCGACAATATTGAAATGTTCTTCACACAAAACAATCAGGTAATGAAGGTTTTGTCGAAAAAATAATTTCATACATACATTACACTTATACAAAACTTACAGAAAATAAAAAAGAATGGAAAATAAACATTCTTACAGGTCAGCAATGCGTCCTGCGTTTCTTGGGATGGCAAAGGTACATTCATTTATGACTGTATTAATCAGTTCCAATAAACAAACCCAATTTATTTTCTGTAATTAATTTGTATAATTCATTTCATTTGCCACTGTCTTTTCTTTGAAGGAGAACTTAATTGGACGACGTTCGGCTGTGAGACAGAGCAAATCGACAACAACACCATAAAGTGCTCCTGCTCACATCTGACATTCTTTGCCGTTCTGATGGTGAGAAGCTTCTCAGAGAAGGACTAACGCTTTCATTAAAGACCACATTAAATCAATATTTAATCTGTCTATATCCAAGTGAAACTTCTTCTGATTTTTGCTGACGACAAACAACAAATGGTTTTAAAAAATCATCCTGCTGATCTGTGATTTATTGTGTTTTCTCAGATTCCCCAGTCTCAGTCAGATGGAAATGAAACAGCGCTGCATCTGGAATCATTGACTTATATCACTTCTATCGGCTGCGGCATCTCCATGTTTTTTCTGTCCATCGCTTTATTCATGCATTTCCTGCTGCGGTAGAATATCTTCATATATAGTTAGCTTTGTTTACTTTAATTATTGAAGGTTACAGTTGTTTTATATTTTATTAGGAAAGCCAAATCAAATCAGGCCACGAAGATCTTGATGAACATGTTTGTGGCTTTGTTTCTACTGAATGCCTCGTTTTTGTCAAACGAGAGCGTCGCTAACACACAAGACAACGCTGCATGCGTCTTCATAGCGCTGCTCCTGCATTACTCCATGCTGGCCTCATTCACCTGGTTCTTCATTCAAGCTCTTCATATGTACTTATGGCTCATCAGACAGAACGTCACCATCACAAACTACACGAGGAAGATCACCATGTTGGGCTGGGGTGAGTTAGACCAACAAAACCCTATTAAAATAAACCTGTCTCAAACCATCTAGTCCAAATGTAAGTTCACCAGAAAAAGAAAATATATTGCACACGAGTCATATCAACTACAGCCAAGATAATTTTATGATGGATTTTATGATAATCTTATGATTTTAAAAGGATTTTATGATCCTTTTATTGAGCTGTTCCTTTAAGAGAATCTCAACACTTATTTGAGTATCATTTAGATACTATTAGTTCTTATTAATGTTTTTAATACATTTTTTTTTCATTTTAATTGTATAGTTTTAGTATTTATTTTGGGGGGGGGGGGTTCAGTATTTTTAAATACAGTTTTTGTAAATATGCGTATTGTCAGACTGTGTCTCAGCGTCTTGTGTTTCCCCTCCTCTCGTGGCCTTATTTGGAGTTCCTGTTCCTGTCCATGTTTGTCATGTTCATTAGTTAATTAGTCCCCAGCCCTGTGTTATTAATAGTCTCGTCTCCCCTGTATTATTAAGCCCTGTGTTTCCTCGCCTCAGTGTTCGGTCTTGTGAATGTCTGCGATTGTTATGTAGTTGTCTATGTAGAGTCATGTGTATGACAGTGCAATGCCTGTAATGTCAGTAGATTGTCGTAATAATGTCCTTTGTTTGAAGTTCCTCGTCTCCGCGTTTCCCAAGCTCCAACGACTACATGACAGAAGACCGAACCAACACCAAAACTAATGATGGAAGTTGCCGCTCCGATCCTTGCCCTTTGCGGGGGAGTTTTACATGTGGGCCGCGGGGAACGCGTTGGACGACACGACCATCCTCCACCTGTTCCGGCTCAGGGTCTCTTATACCCTCGAGAATCCTGCTCCGCCGTGGCCTCCCGAGTCCCCAGATCCGCCATGGCCTCCCGAGTCCACAGATCCACCATGGCCTCCTGAGTCCCGGGATCCGCCCTGGAGGCTGTCCATCCCAGTACTCTGCCCCTTGAGGCCTCCAGAGCGCCCCCCCCCCCCCCACCCCACCCGTTGGATGTTGTATGGCGCGGGACGCGCCTTTCGGGAGGGGGGAGTAGTGTCAGACTGTGTCTCAGCGTCTCAGCGTGTCTCAGCGTAGTTGTCTATGTAGAGTCATGTGTATGACAGTGCAATGCCTGTAGATTGTCATAATAATGTCCTTTGTTTGAAGTTCCTCGTCTCCGCGTTTCCCAAGCTCCAATGACTACGTGACACGTGTATATAGTTGTTATAAATTTATATTTCTGTTTTATTTATTTGTTAGTCATATCAAGATAAACTAAATGAAAATGGATGTTACTTTGACAACTAGCTGAAATTAAATAAGTATTTTTCAGTATCAAACAATTATTTATTTGATGTTTTAAGATTTTTATTTTTTTTTCGTTATAGTAACTCTGGTCTCTGTGTATTTTCAGCGTTTCCTGCTCCAATAGTCATAGCTATTGCTTCTGTAGGAGAATATAAAACTTTGATCATAAAAACAACGTCTGAAAAAAAATCACGAATGTAAGTTCTGCAAACTTTAAATTTATGAATGTTTACTGATTGTCTTAATTATATTTCATTCTCTTTAATTACAGGTGCTGGATTACAAATGCTTACATTCTTTACACAGTGAACATTGGCTACTATGCTTTAGTTTTCATCTTCACGATAGGAATCTTCATCACTATCTTAACTAGGATTGTTCAGGTCAGACGCTTAAGAGCGACTGACGGCAAGAGAAAGACGTTCAGAAAGCAGCTGATGATGGTGTTGAGTTTGTTCCTGCTCTTCGGTCTGACGTGGTCTGTGGCGTTCTTCAGTTATGGACCGATGCGCATTCCCTCATATTACATATTCACTGGGTTGAACTCGTTTCAGGGTGAGAAACAATCACATGCAGCAGTACAATTGGTTTAGTCCTTCCATTGTCCTACAGATTTCAGCAAATTATTTGTATTCATTCATTAATAATTATTAATTATTTTTAATTAGTATTTAATTAATTTAATATTTTTAATTATTTTTACATATCTTATTACAATGGGTAATAATAGCAGTTATAATAATATAGATTAATTTGCTTATTTTTATTGGTTAAAGTTAAAAAATCATGCACACAACATTAGTCTATATCTGTATTTGAGGAGGAAGAATTAGATCAAATATTATTTTTCTGTCCCTTTTTTTTTTTTTTTTTTTTTTTTAGGGTTTTTTCTCTTCCTGTATTATTACCACATTCACAATGACGTTGCTGGTCGTTTCTCTGATGACCCAAGAAGCTCTGGCTCCACCACAACCATGGTTCCACCCAACACGAATGGTCTGGAAAATGTCTATAATTAGCCTAATTAAGACAGAAAACCACATAGTCTCTTAGTTTCTTAGAAGGCTGATAAGTTTACAGCAGATTTCCAGAATACTAGTACAGTCATTTACACTACAATATGCTTTACAATTCAATTTGCATGCTTAATAATATTCTGTATGGTGATGGGAATATAAGTCATAATGGGATCATTAGCTTTTAAGACATTTTAAAGAAGGTTCATTTAACATGTGCATGAACATTGTAACTGGAAGCTACTTTACAAATAATTTCGGGTCATTCTGTGTTAAATCAACCAGAGGTCCCTGGCTCAAATTTTTGATTTTGCTAATATCTTTTTGAAGACAGACAGACATTTTTAGTAATGAAAGCCAAAATATGAAATGTCATGGATGAATATTGACTGAATAATCCACTATTTTGTAGAGGGGGGTCAAAATGGCAATTTTCACCTGCGATTCAGAGCCAGATTACAAGGGGATAAAAATGACTTCAGAAAGATGGCAGCATCATAATTTTACTTTTACACAGAGATTGGTAGGTCTGTTAGTAAAATCTCTTCACCTCAGCAATCTTTGTTGCATTATGTGCCAATGGTGACCATTCAAAAAGGGGGAAACAGCACTTTTAAAGTTTTTCTCCAAAATTTGCATGCATGTAACTTAAGAAGTATTAAAGATATCTTAATGCCCTTTTAGATATTGGGTCTTAAACCTTCATTTGCCTTTTGTTTTTAAGACCCTATATGGTTCAGTTCACTTTTTGGTTGTTTAAAAAAAAAAGTGCGCTCGTTCAAAAAAAGTTCCTTCACTGGATGCACTGATTTAAATCGAGCGGTGACTAGTCCGGTGTCTGTTGTCGCGAGTTCAATGATGCAGGTAGTGACGATTCTCTCTGGCCAATCAGTGATCAGCATGGTTTACGCGTCACATTTTGGCAACGGTGTGGCTCGCTTGGAACCTCAGCCGAGGTGGTACTGAAAAAAGTACCAGGTACTTTACACAGTGGAAACCCCCCCAAAAGTGAGCTGTACCAAACCTTACCATGCAGTGGAAAAGTACCATTAGTGTATTTCAAGAAGAATGTATGAAGAATAAGTAATGTTGAACATAGGAATGTATCTCGTTTCCCTCTATCAAAACAATTTTTTGAGTGTCATAATATTCTTTTTCCAAAATTTGTGCGCCGGTAACTCAAGATGTATTAGTTAATGATTTTAGAAACTGGTTCCTAAGTTTTTTTATTTGTTTGTTTTTAAGACCCTGTATGGTTTAATCCTACATCTTGTTGCACGTCCATGTCCAAATTGTTGTATCTTATTTTCACACCAAATGGGGTTTTGTGTATATCTAGTCATCACTGCTGACAATGCAAATAATAACAGTAACTCAGGGTTTAGGAATGTACAGTGTGACACATCGGGTTATGAATGACCAGGATTAATTGTTAGCTCTAGGTAAAGTATGAACTTTGTGAAATGTAAAATAAGATTATCCAGGATCCCATTTACCTGGGGTTTAGAATTACCCAGTCTTAATTATTTCAAGTGTGAGAGACCTTAAATGTTTGAAGTACTAGTTATTCTGCCAAATATGCCCTTTAGCACTATGACTATGCTCACATTATATAACAATAAAAAAGAAAAAGAAATTCTAATAATTAATCCAGGTTAGGTAAATCTTGGTTTATTGAAGTGAATGCAATGTGCATTGAAAGCAAACTCTCTATGAGGATTTGATTCAAACATGTTACGATACTGCCTGTTTGAACTCTTGGTAGATTCAGAAGCTGTTAAAAAGAACAAAATCCCTTCTTCCAAATATCCCTGAAACTGATTCAAATATAGAATCTTATGAATAGACTACTGAGAGAAAGGTGATGTCCCTGAACTTGACCATTTCAGTGCATTTTTAGCACTCCGACAGGCATGTGCTGTGCATATAGTTTTGATAGAGGGAAACAAGATGCATTCCTAGTTTCAACATTACTTAAGGCCCGGGAATACTTCACTTTCTGTGTTCCATTCCGTCTCGTGCACAGCCACGTCTGCACAGCTTTCGAAGTATACTCAACCACGGATGAATGCGGACGAATGAGCTCAACACATGCGCAGTACCACCTACTTGATTTGCGCTTTCTCAAGATTCATCTCGCGCATCGTCCGAGCGGTCTCAAAAAATTGTCTGCACGCGGACGGGCCAAAGTATACTTTGGCCTTTATACTTCAGATATTCTGCTTTAAATACAATAAGTATCAGCTATATACAACATTTGCCTTTCAATCACTGAAAACAGGTAATATTCAACGATCTGAAAATGGAGCCTCATTGAGATCCCCATATCTCTAGAACTGAATGATATAGGAAAATGAAGATTCCAAAAGAAAAGTTTATTATGAATGAGAATCAAAAATCATATTGCGATATCTTTAATACTTCTTGAGATATAGGCATGCAAACTTTGGAAAAAGAATATGGCACTCAGACTGGTATGTTCAATGTAGTTGTTTTGACAGAACTAAACGAGATACATCTCTAGTTTCAACATCATTTGCTCTTCAGGCATTCCTCTTTAAAAGAAAAGAAGTATATTTTTGCAAACTGACCCACATTTGGTTTTTGACCACAGAAAATGTTTACATTTGAATGATTTACACTTGGAGCCATACTTAGGGCCCTATGATTTCCGCGATGTGGAAAACACGGACGGAATCGCAGAATCCAGTCATAAAAATGGGATTTAATGTATAAAGCGGAATGTTACAGGATTTGTCAAAGTTTGGATTGGGTTTTGCGATATGACAATTTTTGGTGGTGGAGATAAAAATGTCTCCATGATCTGCTTTTGAAGAAATGTAGTATTGTGCTACAGTGCATATTCTGGTCAAACATTTCATTCACACACTGTTCTGACGTGCGCGATTTCTGAGCGTGTACACCTGAAGCACGGGTACTAAAAAGCCTGTCAAACAGCGCCTGATTACTGAACTAAAGTTATCTTTTGCACTAATATTGTCAAAACACAAAAGCTTTATATATAGTTGGTTATGTCTAAAATGAAAGTAAATAGTTGAGAGAGAAACAGATGCGTGCAGGTCTTAAAGGGGTCATCGGACGCAAAATTCACTTTTCAAGGTGTTTGAACATAAATGTGTGTAAACAGTTCTCCTCGTCACCCCACGGAAGAGAGGGGCGGGGTCAGCAGAGCTCATTAGCATTTAAAGCACCATGGACTAAAAAAATCGGCTTGATGAAAACAGAGCTGTTTTTGACGGGGTAAAGAAGGTGGTTTTTACACTACCATTGAGAAATGTTAACCAAAGTATGTTATAGACTTTTCATTAAGTCCCTAAATAATTATATCAACTTGTGGAAAATGGGCATCCGATGATCCCTTTAAAGGGACAGAACTAAACATGACTGTCATTAAAGGGATAGTTCACCCTAAAATTTTATTTCTGTCATTATTTACTCACTCATGTTTTTCCAAATCTGTGTTAATTTTAAACACCAAAGACGATATTTTGACAAATGTGGGTTACCAAACATTTGCTGGTCCACGTTGAATTTGATAATAGGAAAAAAATTGTGGACCAGCAACTGTTTTCCACATTCTTCAAAATAGCATTTATGTTCAGCAGAAGTAAGAAACTCATTCAGGTTTAAAACAACTTTTGTTTGAGTAAATGATGGTAAAAAAAATAAAATTAAAATAAAACACTATGACAGAATTTTTATCTCCACCTGTAGCTGGTGTGTGGTGAGCGCACTGGCGCCGTTGTCCAGGTGGATGCTGCACTCTGGTGGTGGTTGAGGAGAGACCCCCACCCCATATGATTGTAAAGTGCTTTGGGTGTACACAAAGTGCTATATAAATGCCTCATTCATATCGTTGTTCTTATTTTTAATAAATTATTTTTTTTTTTTTTAAATAATGATAATGACAAAGATTTTTTATTTTCGCCCACTTTGGCCTAAATAGCCGCCATTCTTTTTAAGACTTTGTCTTTATAATAGGGAAATTCACTTGCAAAAACTTGCAAAATAGTAAAACCAAAATGACAAAGAATCGTGATAAAATCATGAATCGTGATTTCTTTAAAAAAAATAATCCTGATATGATATGTTTGCCATATTGCCCACCCCTAGTTTAGATGAATGAATCAAAAGTAGGTCATTACACTTACATTAAATCGCGATACGGACTATTATCTGTAAATATTAAGCTGCAAAAAGGCTTTAAATATGAAGCCTGCAAGTTCTGCGTGTCTGTGTTAATGAATGGCGCAGATGTGTGGTTTTGTTTACTACACACTTAGGCCCCGTTTACACTAGTGCGTTTTCGTTTTAAAACGGAGTTTTAGAATGAAAACGATCCCCGTTTACACTACACAGCCGGAAACGCATGTCACGTGACCATTCATGCAGGTACAACCATAGATATAGGTATAGGTAGATTCCATGTTATTTAGATGGCGGACGCGTCTGCATGCTTGGAGCGGTCAAATGGGGAATCTATCCATACATATCTATGGGTACAATAATGAGCATGATGTTATTGTTCACACGGTCGTCAAGGATACGCAGAGAGAATGTGGGCAGCCATGCCATCATTTTCAAAAGTCTCCGTTTTGGTCCGTTTACACTGAAATGCAACCCCAGAGTTTAAACTAAAATAGGGTCTGCAGCATTTTCAAAAGTCTTCGTTTTCAACCTCGAAAACGCCGGAGTAGTGTAAACGATAGGCTTATCTGTAGCAAAAGTTATACGTTTTATAATGAAAACACACTAGTGTAAACGGACCTTATACTACGGGGCTGTTGAATGCTTGAATCTGATTGGCTGACGAACGTTCTAAGGTGTGCAATTATTTTCAGGGAAACACACAGCGAACACAGTTCCAGCCACCACATTACATGTCTGTATCACTTTGCCAAATGATTTGCGTTATTTCAAAGGTCCTTACAACCTAAGACAGCAAAAGAACCAAAACCCACAACGACACTGTCCAAACAGATATATATATATTAAACAAAAGGATAAAAACAACAGATCATATCCATGTTTTTGCCACAAAATTACGTTTTATTATGTACGGAAAGCACATACTCTATCCCTAGAACTTCTCTGAGAGTCACTTCATGAGCATTTTACCCTTTCATTTCAGTAAAACTAGCGTCATATCATACATACACAAAAGCATAAAAGTATTCATGGCAATCTGTCAAAGTTTGGTTTAACTGGAATAAACTGTGTCAGAAATATTTTACTACTACTACTACTAATAATAATAATAATAATAATAATAATAATAGTAAATTATAAAAAAAAGTCATGTTTTCTCATGTTTTAATTTTATTAAAATTGTTTGTCAAAAACGAAGTTTGTTTCATTTGACTAAAAAAAAGATCAATCAAATTAGCCTACTGTTTTATGCCATTTGATCATTTGATAACAATCATCTGCCATCTTTCTGAAGTCATTTTTAGCCCCTTGTAATTTGGCTCTGAATCTCAGGTGAAAATTGCCAATAGTGGATTATTCAGTAAATATTCATCCATGACATTTATTACTAGGCTATGGCTTTCTTCAATATACATTTCTGTATTTCTTCAGAAAAAAATATTAGCAAAACTAAAAATTTGAGCTGGGGAAGTTTTTGAAATTTGGTTGATTTGACATGGAATGACCCTATTGGGTAATTTTCTCGCATCTGTGAGTTACGGGTAACTGTAGATACAGTTATGAAATATATATTGTTTGACTGACATATGAATTAAACTTTATAATGAACATTATTTCATTCATTATTAGATATTTTGGTTCAAATAATTGTAATGCAGTTTCCATCGAGAGATTTTAAGGTACATATTTCTGACAGCTAATCACTGAAAACTGAAAATCATTCAACAATATTAATAAGCATGATATGATTTCTTTTGCAGTGCATTAATGTGATAATATTGACCATTTTCTTCATGCATTTGTGAATTAAATACAATATTTTGATTTATGTTGTCATTCTACTTGTAAATATATAGGTGGTAGGCTACTAGGCCTATATTTTTATGTTCCTAAATGAAAAAGCATTTGTTAAGCATTTGTTGTTGAGTGATATGCTTCTGTACCACTAGAAGGCGCTGTGAGGTCTCAGATTGCAATGTGTAACTTATAAATGAGTTGGAGATGTGAATGAGATCGCAGACAAACTGGCTACATCTGAAAACCTAGACAGCTGACTTGCCGCCTCACTGCCTTATCAGGCAACGACTTTGCAGGCAGCATTTTGCATGAAGGCACCTCATAAAACTTATTTCAGACAGGCTTCTAAGGTTTAATGATGGTTTAATGATCTACAAAAAAATAAAACGAGCTTTGGTGATAACTAAACAAATATTTAATTACTATAATACTGATTTCCCGCTAGAAATAACATCAAAAATGCAAAAAGTTAGTCAGAAATACATTTACACACAAACTGGCCACCAAACGCAATGTTCAGACGCCATCTTTATTTTTTATCTCAACCATCACTGAATGGAATGCACAGGATTGTGGGATATCAAAGGCAGCAAAAGACACATCTGTGCTGTCTTTAAAAAAAAAAAAATTGATCAATGATCTCATGAGACAGAGCCCTTTAAAATCCTCTTTCTCAAATCATGCTGTTCAGAGGTTCCTGTCAGAATGACGTAGTTCTGTACAGACCGCTCCCACGATAGCTGATTGACAAGACCGTCTTACCTGAGACCCGCCCCGAGAGAGTCCAACCGACTCCGGTGCAGCCGTAGGGTGACCACCCGTCCCGCATTTTGCGGGACAGTCCTGAAATTGGGAGCTTTGTCCTGCAAGACGTAAGCTGCGTCCCGCATTTCAATTATGCATTCTGTATACTTTTTTCATTCCAGAAATTGAAATACCAAAATAAGAAATACATTAAAAACTCTGACTGGCATTTAAAAATCCATTTGCGCAGCCGTCATGTTCTAGCTGTGAAAATAACCAACCAACGCAGTCATAGCACCACCGGCAGAAATGGTCAACCGCACGCGGAGAAACAAAATATTCTCCTTTCATTTAAAAAAAAAAAAAAAAAAAATCGATTGCAGCTTTCAGACACGACTTTCTTCTCATTTTAATAGTTTGTTTGAGGCGGTTTCTATGCCGTTATTTGATAAGTGTCCAGAGCTCATTATTGTAATTTGAGAGCGCAACAAATGTCTCAGCTCACAGGATTCTCTTCACTCTCACACAAAACATATGAGCTATCTCTCTCGATCAGACATTAGGTCTATGTGTGCATGCTCAAAACTTATACTCTCTCCTGGATTTAATGTTGCCAGAAGCTCAACCTGGAGTGCAATAGGCATCCACTGGCAGAAACATAAATTGGCGCATAAGACAATGGATGTAATGTAAATCAGTATTTAAATATCATAACAGTAGTAAATGTATCTGTCTCACACGTGTCCCGCATTGTCCCACAAAATCACATCTACTGTCCCGCAACAGATCTATTGCCAGGTGGTCACCCAGGGGAAGACAAGATGTCTCAGATTAAGCGATTGAAGTGTTTAGTTGTTGAATGTAATGATGAGTATAGCAGTCGTCAGTTACTCCCGGCATCTGAGCCACTGAAGACGCAGAGGATTAACGTTCCTTTCATTTTGAAGGGAATGCGCCGATCCCGATCTACATAAATGCATCTATGTTCACGCGAATCACTCGTGATCCAGCTTTATCTACAGATGAAGTGAGTATAAGGGTTTGTATGAATCTTTGCAAATCGCCTTTCTTAATAATGTGCTAGTTAGCCAGTTTCGTGGCTGAAGTTTAGTATGCTCCATAGATATATATATACCTAGATGCCTCATTATCGACTGCTTCTATGGGCCGTGATATGTAAGCCATCCGCCATTTGTGTAATGGTCTGCGAATCTTGGGCCGTTTCTCAATACCAAGTACGCAAAGTAAGGACTTGCGTCCTCGGTGGTTCGGACTTTGCAAGTTGAACTCGGGAGTATGACGGGAGAACTGGAGGACACAAGTCCGGTAATTCTGGAAATGGAACAGCAGCATACTTGATAACGTCAGTCAGCTTGCCTAAGTTATCTACACTGTATTACAATACGACGAAATACGATATCAAACACCACTGCCTCTTTTTGTTTTCATGTAATCATATTAATAGCCACAAAAATGTAGTTCAGGGAACGCACATATATTACAATAAAATGAAATGATATCAAACACCACTGCCTTTTCATTTTCTTCAAAATATAAAACACAACCCTCTTTTTGTTTTCATTTAAAAAAATATTAAACATTAATATGTGGTTTAGGTAATATGTGCACATACTCTGATTCACTGTATGTATAATAAAATGAAATATGACAAGCACAACTCTGCCTTTTTTGTTAAATGTCAGTTTTAATGAACAATAATAGCCATTATAAAAATATAAAGTATAAGAGACGTATGTAATAGGAAATAAAGACAAAAGCAAACAATTCAGTCACTTTAACAAAGTAAGCGCTGTATTACGATTAATAAATAAATAATTTATGAAACATAACTTTGTGCTCAGCCAAAACGATATGACCTGCAAGAAATAATAGATTCATGAGACCAAAGATTGCCTGTTAGATATGCCCAAAACAAATTTTACCTCATGTTTAACCACTACAGAGACATCAGAGCCAGCGGCAAATGTCAGAAGAACTAGCCGCTGTGGGGCTGCTCTCAGTGGGATACATGAGCAAGTGATCACGTGGAACTCACGTCTCCGAAATCGCCAAAACAAATGTTCAGATAGGTGCTATCTACAAATAAACCGCAGATTTGAGTTTTAAACAGCTACATTCTCACCTGAAATACTCTTAGAACTTAGAATTTCATGACACAATAACAGTAATATGTTGCTTCCATTCTGGGATACCTGGCTGCCTCAAGTTCGCACAAGTCACCTCTGGATGCATCCTTGATAAAGGGGGCGGAGCACGAACACATCTGGGGATTTGAGCTGTACTTGGCTAGATGTGAACTTTGAATTGGAACAGTACTTGGGCGACGACTGATGAAATTTCACAAGTCCACAAGAACACAAATACAGACAAGAACGCATATTGAGAAACGGCCTTTGAGTGCATTGACTGTGTGCGTCTACAACAGCAAGTTATACGCTTGTATAGCTTTGAATATTCATTGATTATTATGGTGAATGCGAGATGCGTCAACGTATCTGAAGCGGTCGAATAGGGAATCTACACATATCTATGGTCTGCTCGTCACTCCACAGAAGAGAGGGGCGGAGTCAGTAGAGCTCATTAGCATTTATGAACTAGAACAGCGTGCTGAAGACAGAGCTGATTTTGACAGAGTAAGGAAGGTGTTTTTTAAAATATGAACTACTTATGGCTATTATCTAATTTGCTGAGATAGTGAATTGGTGGGTTTTTGTTAAATGTGAGCCAAAATCATCACAATTAAAAGAACCAAAGACATAAACTACTTCAGTCTGTGTGCATTGAATTTATTTAATACACAAGTTTCACAATTTGAGTTGAATTACTGAAATAAATGAACTTTTCCATGACATTCTAATTTATTGAGATGCACCAATACCAAGTCAGTGGGCAGTAGTAGCATAAATTATTTTTCAAGATTTATCAAGCATGAGAATCTGATTAAATGTAGCAATGAATGATCCATACAAACTGGAAATAGAGAAGATATAGTTTGTTTGTTTGTTTATGAATTTAATAAACTCAGTTATAACTATCCTAGTAACCTTCAGTAAAATCAGGTGTCTAAAATGAGTAAACATGAATATTATTTAAATTTCTTTTTATTTTTTTTATTCACACTGATAGAAATTAGTCTTTTCCAATAAATTTGCACAGATTTTTACATTTTATGGGCATTTTTACCTTTATATAAAGCTATTTTTTCTAAAAGTGTCCATTATCTTTTGAGTCAAATTCTTACATTTAATCAGTTTAAAATAAGAATAAGACATTTGGGCTGTTGCAAAGCAAATGAAATCAACACAAGAGTCATCTGAAGTGGTATTTAGATGTATTTAATGCAGAACATAAATGCATTTAACCTGCAATTACAAATGCATAAATAATATTTTGATATACTGATATTCGAAATGATTTAAAACTTTTTAGAAAGTCGAAATGTGAAATTAAAACCGCCAGTAAGTGGCAGCAAGTCATGTTAATAAGTGAGTCATTGTGATTGAACCGAATCATTTAAACGGTTGATTCATTCAGGAACGAAACACCGTCAAGATGCTCAGAGACGCAAAACAGTGCTGTGGCTGTGTTTGGAATGATTTTTTTGGGGCGAAATAGAGCAAAAAAAGGCAATATGGTGACTAAAACATAAGCCTCTTAATTAACTTATTGTTTATTGAGCTGTTGTAAAAAATCAATATCACATTCGTAATCATGGTCATTTTTGGAGAAAAATCTTCATATGAAATTGACTAACTATATGAAGTGGTATAAATATACATTTTCTTTCCCCATATCTTGAATTTGTGATCATTCTAAATGCATTTTAATAGACTGAATCATGCAGTGAAAGAACGCGCACTAGTGTAGACTTCATGTAATGTACCCGTGCATTAGCCATTGGCTAATATTAGACATCATTTAGTCGCCCAGAGTGAAGATAAGTCGCATATGCGAGTGATTTACTCGCATTGTAGAGGGCTGACAGAGCCCCCCCCCACACACACACACACACACACACATAACAAATCCCAATTTAACCCCTGGGTACACGGTGTATACCTGCGTATCACGTAGACTGCACCACTGAATTCACCACAGTTATCATAATTGGAGTGTACATCCCACATAGTGCTAATGCTAAGGAGGTGCTCCGTGAACTTTACAGAAAGAATAGTGAACACTTCTATTTGGTTTAGTAGAACACTTCTATTTTTCCTACAGATTTCAGCAAATTATTTGAATCAATGCATTAATGTTTTTTTTTATTATGTATTAATAAATACATAATACATAATATACTTATTCTAATTCAAGATTCAAGATTTTATTTGTCACATACTCGAATTGTTAATTCTGATGTGATAGTATGTTTTAGCAGTGGAGACATTAGCAGAGAAGGAAGAGAGGAGCGACTGATACACATTAAGGTCAGAAGGATTTTTTGATTTGTATACCACATTCACAATGACGTTGTGGGTAATTTCTCCGATGATCCAGAAAACACCGACTCCAACACAACCATCGCTCAAACCAGCATAATGCTGTGGAAAATATTTATAACTAGACAGAAGGCTTTCTTTGTCCTGGACTTTCTTCCTCTTGGACTAAAATGATGTGCATAAAATTATGACCCTAAAAAAGGTCAATTTTCCTGAAATCACTTAAAAAAATAACATATCTGTTGATTGTTACTAAAAACTAGGAAGATTAAATTGTGCTTTCAAATCTCTGATATGATCTAATATTACTGTCGTTAGATTTGTTCAGCGT
Organism: Acrossocheilus fasciatus; assembly: GCA_036784905.1. Classification (NCBI taxonomy): domain Eukaryota; kingdom Metazoa; phylum Chordata; class Actinopteri; order Cypriniformes; family Cyprinidae; genus Acrossocheilus; species Acrossocheilus fasciatus. The sequence goes on from CM071954.1 coordinate 1,449,410, forward strand.
TATAATCATCCATGTGTTGTCATGTACGTGTCAGAGTGACTCAAACAACACTGAACCTTATTTAGAAAACAAATTTACATCTTCAGGATGACAGTAATGTCCGCACACCTGTGGATTCAGAAATTTGCATGGCCATTTCATAAAACAGCTCACAAAAAACCTCAAACACAGATGTCAAACATATTTGGTTACTGGAAACAAACAAAAAACACAGTCAAAATCAGTGAATCCATCCTTGTTTTATGTTGCTTATGATTCTTTGTATTTCTCATATGATTGTAATGAAATGTAATTTTATTAATCATGATGGACTGACTCCAGAATCATTTAGTCATCTTATAAATATACAAATGTCATTTATTAGGTCATGGAAATATCAAAGCAAGTGTCACTTAGACAGAAAGGTGCACAAACACAGCAACAAAGTGTAAATTTTCTGTATCTAAATCATGTCGGATATCCACTTATGAACGTTACTTTTTCATTAGCATCTTCAAATTGTTTCTACTATTGTTAAATATTTGTTTTTCTACATTTGTATTGTTTTCTGTGATCAAAGATGACTTGATAAACTGGATCTGATTGTAACTAGATAATGGAATTTACAGTTAAAGCCCAGATAAACATGATTTGCATGTTTTCAAATGAATTGTATGTCAGTGTCCAGCGGCTCATAATCAAACGGCTTCATATGTGGACACATCAAACTCTCTCAACTCCTGGACTGTGGACTTCAGCTCAAGAATGTAATAAGAAAATGATTTAAGATATATTTGACAAAGCCTGTAAAAAAACAAAACTAACATGTGTCTCTATCAGGCCGCTGTCTCTGGAAATTATGTCTCGACAAAAGCTGATTTTGCTGTGGCTGATGATCATCTGTTGTGCAACGCGCCAGACAAGTATGTTTTCTTCAAAAAATACATTAACAATGAATAGGTTATTTGGTGCACATTTAAAAAAAAAAAAAACTAAAATGTAAACAAAAAATAATGATTAAAAAATATGAACGTGTATGTAAATGTAATATTGAGTGTTATATCATGTCATACATCATTATCTAACAGTCTAATAATGCTGTGTTTGTGCAGCCTACTCAGAAAAACTGATAATCCAAGTCAACTCGACAGATCACTGTTTCTGGAACGAAAGTAGCTCAACAGTTCCAGGTGCTTACATGACTGTGTGATACTGCAGATTTATTATCTGAAAACACTTGTGACGACTGACAAGCTCATTGAGTTTATTTCTGTTTTTCTATCTGATATAAATCCAGCCTTAAATTGTCAATTAGCTGGAAATAATGGGAATTTTCAAGCAAATATCAAGATAAGCATTTCTTCTCGAGGTAAAACCTGTGTATATTTTATTCATAAACCAATCTTGAATTTAAAGTTCTTTATAAAGTATTTTTGTAAAATGTTTTCTTTTATTCAGGACAATGCAGATCATACAGTTTCTCCATAACAAAACATGGAGAGGAGTATAACATCAGAATGAATGAGACGGCGGAAGGCATAAAACTGTGGTTTTTGCGAAATGGTAAATGTTAATCATCAGCTGCCTGTTATTCTACAACAGTGTTAATGTCAAAGATTGTAGGTATGTTCCTGTCCTTGTCTTTTTTTTTTTTAAGGGTAAGTGCATAATAACCCACACACACACACACACACACACACACACACATACCACCACATAAGTACAAAATAAGTGTTTGATCATATTGGATCCACTGAGAAATGGCCTCATCTTGTGGGCATTTTGAGAACTGCACATAAGACCACAGGAACAGAGATGAGAGACTGACAGGGACGTTGCACTTATTAAAGCATTTATTAAAATCCCCTCCTTTAAAACTCCCTAAATTATATTAATATTTACTACATAACCATTTATTTTTGCTAATAAGCATCTAAATATTACAGATCTGTAGAAATGAATTATCTCCATGAAAGATTGCAATCTCAGCGTAAAATCTGCGTAAATTCATAGAAAAAAAATACATTACTCTGTCAGCAAGCATTTCATAATCTAAACATTATTAATAATTCTGATAACATGCTAGTTGAAATGAACTGTGAAATAGCAATTATGTATTCACTTTTACTTTTCTGATGATCTATAGGCTACTAACATATTAATCAACACAAACCTTTTAGACTATAGTTTAAAATGAATAATTAAACTTAATATGCAAGGTTTATAGACTCTTTTGTCATTATTTGTGCTCTGTTTGAAAACATTAGACTTTGTAAATGTATTTCACCTATTGTTAAATATAATGTGTGTGTTGCTGCTGGTTATAAATAAAAAGATGCAAGTTTTGTTTTCATTGTTTTAATATGATTTAATAAATTTAACACAAAAGACTGCTAAATTTCGACAGCTTTAAGAGGACTGAAATGACTGATTAATGTGAAATACAGAAATTGCAGTATTGACAAAAAACGTTATCACAAAACAGGCATAAAAACAATGTTGGTTGGCCATATCAGGTATCGGCCACATGAACATGCAAATAATCTATATTAGTATCAGTAATAAAAAAATAAAAAAAAACTCAATATAGGTCAATCTCTAAATCATTTGAATGGAGTCTGTGTGTGTGTGTGTGTTGTCCTGTAAGCTCTGTAAGGAGTTCCTGGGAAAGAGCAGATTGGTAAAATAGCAGACTATTTTATAATAGTTATATTTATAGTGAGTGTTGTACACTGTAAAAAAAATAAAAAATAAAGTTGAGCGAACCTAAAAAAAAAAAATTTTTTTACCAGCTTCAGCAAATTTCTGAGTTTGCTCAACTTATTTTTGTGGGAGATTCTCAAATTTTTGTTTTATGCGACAAGATGAGCAAACTCAAAAATCTGCTGAAGCTGGTTGCCTTAAAATTTTAAGTTGGCTCAACTTTTTTTCATGTCTTTCATTCTGCAGGATGCCCATCCGGTCATACTGTGACTTGTCAGATACAGCAAATCAGCTGCATCACCACTGATTTCAGCCTATGCAAGTGTCCAATCTTGCCAGACATACCCTCAGGTAGGATTTTGTCCTCTTCTACAGTGTTTCTTATTTCAGTTTAAGTCTTCAAATACAGCAGGAGACAGTCATTCACTGTGACGCAACAGGTGCACAAGCCATCAACAGATGAGCTGTAACAGCCTATCAATGAACAAGTCAGTATTTTTGATCAGTTTTCTAGTTTTATCAACAAAACACAATATTAGGATTATATGAAAAGAGATTGTATGTGTTTAGTATTAAGGTTAAGGTTCATCAGAGAGTCAGCTAAGCTCTTTCATCATCAAGCTTCATGGTGCTCAAACAAACCGTTTATATTCTAAAAAACTACCAACTAATTTTTTGACTTCATATGTAGTATTTGTCACGATCCTCTCGGGATCCAGGGAGACGAGGAGACGAGGGATAACAAAAACTTTTTATTTTTATTTTTAACTAAAGAGACACGGAACATTCAAACAGACAAGTTGACATTTAACAGCTGACATAGAGACAGGGAAACACAGGGCTTAAGAACACGAGGAAATCAAGGGAGGAAAACTGAAACCGGTGGGGAGCAAATCAAACACGGATGGCGACTAATAAACTCATAATGACAGGAACAGGAACAAACCAAATATGGGCACGAGAGGAGGGGAAACACAAGACAGGACTGACATTACTCCCCCCTCCCGGAAGGCGCGTCCCGCGCCTAGCAACATCCAATGGGGAGGGGGGGGGGGGTGGGCGCTCTGGAGGCCTCTAGGGAACAGGAGACACAGACGGCCTCCAGGGCGGCGCCCGTTCCGGGAGCCATGGCCGGTCAGGGGAGTCCGGCGGCCATGGCCGGTCAGGGGAGTCCGGCGGCCATGGCCGGTCAGGGGAGTCCGGCGGCCATGGCCGGTCAGGGGAGTCCGGCGGCCATGGCCGGTCAGGGGAGTCCGGCGGCCATGGCCGGTCAGGGGAGTCCGGCGGCCATGGCCGGTCAGGGGAGTCCGGCGGCCATGGCCGGTCAGGGGAGTCCGGCGGCCATGGCCGGTCAGGGGAGTCCGGCGGCCATGGCCGGTCAGGGGACTCGGGCGGCCATGGCCGGTCAGGGGACTCGGGCGGCCATGGCCGGTCAGGGGACTCGGGCGGCCATGGCCGGTCAGGGGACTCGGGCGGCCATGGCCGGTCAGGGGACTCGGGCGGCCATGGCCGGTCAGGGGAGTCCGGCGGCCATGGCCGGTCAGGGGAGTCCGGCGGCCATGGCCGGTCAGGGGAGTCCGGCGGCCATGGCCGGTCAGGGGAGTCCGGCGGCCATGGCCGGTCAGGGGAGTCCGGCGGCCATGGCCGGTCAGGGGAGTCCGGCGGCCATGGCCGGTCAGGGGACTCGGGCGGCCATGGCCGGTCAGGGGACTCGGGCGGCCATGGCCGGTCAGGGGAGTCCGGCGGCCATGGCGGGTCTGCCTCCAAGACCTCGGCCCCAGCCCCCACCTCGGCCTCTCTGGCAGGAGCCCTACTACCCCCCCCCCCAAAATTTTCCTGGGGAAATTAGAGGTGGTCCTGGGCTGGGGTTCAGGGGAAGCGGACTCTAGGGAGCGCCTTCGTGGCGCAGGCACTGGGGGGCGCTCTGGCAGCGCAGGCTCTGGGCGGCGCTCTTGCAGCGCGGATTCAAGGGGGCGCTCTTGCAGCGCGGAGACAGGGAAGCGCTTTCGTGGCGCAGGCTCTGGGCGGCGCTCTTGCAGCGCGGATTCAAGGGGGCGCTCTTGCAGCGCGGAGACAGGGAAGCGCTTTCGTGGCGCAGGCTCTGGGCGGCGCTCTTGCAGCGCGGATTCAAGGGGGCGCTCTTGCAGCGCGGAGACAGGGAAGCGCTTTCGTGGCGCAGGCTCTGGGCGGTGCTCTTGCAGCGCGGATTCAAGGGGGCGCTCTTGCAGCGCGGAGACAGGGAAGCGCTTTCGTGGCGCAGGCTCTGGGCGGCGCTCTTGCAGCGCGGATTCAAGGGGGCGCTCTTGCAGCGCGAAGACAGGGAGGCGCTCTTGCAGCGCGGGCTCAAGGGGGCGCTCTTGCAGCGCGGATTCAAGGGGGCGCTCTTGCAGCGCGGAGACAGGGAAGCGCTTTCGTGGCGCAGGCTCTGGGCGGTGCTCTTGCAGCGCGAAGACAGGGAGGCGCTCTTGCAGCGCGGGCTCAAGGGGGCGCTCTTGCAGCGCGGATTCAAGGGGGCGCTCTTGCAGCGCGGATTCAAGGGGGCGCTCTTGCAGCGCGGATTCAAGGGGGCGCTCTTGCAGCGCGGATTCAAGGGGGCGCTCTTGCAGCGCGGATTCAAGGGGGCGCTCTTGCAGCGCGGTGCTGGACGGGACCAGCGGAGAGGGGCACTTGCGAGGGGCCGGCTCTGGCGGGCACTTGCGAGGGGCCGGCTCTGGCGGGCACTTGCGAGGGGCCGGCTCTGGCGGGCACTTGCGAGGGGCCGGCTCTGGCGGGCACTTGCGAGGGGCCGGCTCTGGCGGGCACTTGCGAGGGGCCGGCTCTGGCGGGCACTTGCGAGGGGCCGGCTCTGGCGGGCACAACATCCCCTCATACTCCACCAATAGTCCTAGGGGTACCTGTGGCCGGCTTGCGTGAGCCGCGATCGGCGGCTGGTGAGAGGGGGCCGCGGACGGCGGCGGACTTGCGTGGGCCGCAAACGGCGGCTGGCTTTCGTGAGCCGCGATCGGCGGCTGGTGAGAGGGGGCCGCGGACGGCGGCGGGCTTGCGTGGGCCGCAAACGGCGGCTGGGGACAGTGAGCCGCGGACGGCGGCGGGCTTCCGTGAGCTGTGGCTGGCGGCTGGTGAGGGGGGGCCGCGGATGGCGGGCTAGTTCCGGCTCGGGCCCGGACGCTTCCCAGACACCGGTAAATAGCCTCTCTCCAACACAGTCCCGTGGTGTCTGGGAGCTCCATGGGATGGTGGAGGTTGGCTCCGAGCCGGAAAAGATGGAGAATGCCCGCGTCTTCTAGCGGCATTCCCCTCGCGAGCTTACAGAACTCGTAGAAGGGGAGATTCCGTCGGGCAAGGGCGAAGACCTGCGCGGCGATTTCCATCGCCGCGGGAACCAAAAAACAGGAACAAAAAAAACTTTTAAAAAGGGAAAAACAAACCGGGGTAAACTGGCGCGGCCACTGTTGAATTTTGGTCAGCTGTTCTGTCACGATCCTCTCGGGATTCAGGGAAACGAGGAGACGAAGGATAACAAAAACTTAGATTTTTATTTTTAACTAAAGAGACACGGAACATTCAAACAGACAAGTTGACATTTAACAGCTGACATAGAGACAGGGAAACACAGGGCTTAAGAACACGAGGAAATCAAGGGAGGAAAACTGAAACAGGTGGGGAGCAAATCAAACACGGATGGCGACTAATAAACTCATAATGACAGGAACAGGAACAAACCAAATATGGGCACGAGAGGAGGGGAAACACAAGACAGGACTGACAGTATTATTTGATTTTTTTTAATTGTCTGTTGTCATTTTCTCTTGAGGTTGTTCACAAACCCCTCATCTTGATCTTAAGAAACGTTGTGCAAATGCTACATATAATAATAACAACAACATATGCGAAGGTAAGATTTCTAAAATATTTTTTCAGTAGTTTTTTTCAGTCACTTTTCACACTGATCAAACCACACATTAAAAGATTTAAGCATAATTAAAATGCCAAGCCCATTAAATCCAAATAACAGTACATAAAATAAATGATGTTGCTTAATTATTTTACAGATAAACATGATAAACCAAATCAATTACTCGATTGCAGTTACACTCAAGTTCTGTCTTCACTCAAGTTTTTTTTTTTCTGAAAGCCTCTTAGCCGCGACTTTTTGTTGCCGCTTTTTGCACTTAAACAGTCAAATACACACAACATTGTCACAAAGATATAAATAAAAACCATCCCTTATTTATTTCTGTGTGCTGAAGGAAGCAGATATGCTCTGTATCTTAAACAGAGCGAATGGATTTGTGTCAAATGTGATGACACAACTGATGAGGAATCAACCGCTGATTCTTCTGAAAATATCACAACTACTGGATTCACACCACATACAACAACACACAACCCAACTACAGAGCACAATCTCAAACCATCTGAGACAACTCCTAGTCCAATTACAGCTGAGAACGGATATACTGATCCCTCAAAGGCATTGTAAGTGTGCCGTTAACAGCGGATATATAATGTTTAAAACTCTGTTACAGAATACCATGTGATTCGATCCATTTTACAGAAAAGCCTTGGACAATCTGGAGTCTAAGATGGAAGAGATGGAAAAAAGCAACAAAAGCAATGCAATGATTGTCACAGAGAATGGTGTTGGTCTTCTTTATGTACAAGCCAAGAACACAGAAACCAAAGACATCAACATATGCTACTCTTCAGATCATGCCACGGTAAACCTAAGAGCTAAGATGCATTAAAACATTGTATGATTCAGCAGTTATCATGACAATTCTTCTTTTCACAGGTTGTTGAGAGTCAAAGTGACTTCATTACTAACTGTCTCTGGTTAACAAAGATTTCAAAGGAGGCTTTTGATAAATCACGTCTTCAAAACAATGGAAGTGCGTTTGTTGGAGTTCTACGTTTCAGAAACTTGAGAAAAAAGGTATGTATGCTTCTATGAATTTTTTCTTTAAAAAAAATTATAAATCTACATTTGGAAAAATTTTTATCATCTGTTATATTCATACACACATTTATATTTGATCCGTGATTGCTCTCTTGGTTTCTGCTTTAGGATGAAACTAATAATCAGACTTTTTTAAACAATGAATTTTATGGAATAACGATGAGGGCAGAAATCTCCAACCTTACCGACAACATTGACATGTCCTTTACACTTAATGATAAGGTAATGAAGGATTTGTTACAGAACTTATTTTGCTATAATGGTCAGACAATGTGGAAACAAACTAAAGATAAACGTGTTCTTACAGGTCAGTAATGTATCCTGCGTTTCTTGGGATGGCAAAGGTACATTTTTGGTATTTATGACTGTACTGATCAGTTCCTATCAACAAACCCAGTTTATTTCCTATAATTAATTTGTCACTGTCTTTTCTTTGAAGTCGAACTTAATTGGACGACATCCGGCTGTGAGACAGAAAGAATCAACAACACCATAAAGTGCTCCTGCTCACATCTGACGTTCTTTGCAGTGCTGATGGTGAGAAGAACTTACACTTTCATAATTCAGGTTTCATTTAAAGATCCCATTAGATCAATATCAGAGTCTTTTAGTCCATGTCTAAATGCTAGTAAATACACAAAAGATAAAAGAAACTTTTAAAAATTGCTAAATTATTCTTGCTAACAAACGTGATTTGTTCTGTTTTCTCTGATCCCTCAGTCTCCACCAGATGCAAACGTCCCAGCGCAGGATCTGGAATCATTGACTTATATCACTTCTATCGGCTGCGGCATCTCCATGTTTTTTCTGTCCGTCGCTTTATTCATGCATTTCCTGCTGCGGTAGAGTATCCTGAAGTATAAAATATAGTTAGTGCTGTTATTTAAGTATTCGTTCAGGTTACAAGAACAGTTGTTTTGTGTTTTAATAGGAAAGCCAAATCAAATCAGGCCTCGAAGATCTTGATGAACATGTTTGTGGCTTTGTTTCTACTGAATGCCTCGTTTTTGTCAAACGAGAGCGTCGCTAACACACAAGACAACGCTGCGTGCGTCTTCATAGCGCTGCTCCTGCATTACTCCATGCTGGCCTCATTCACCTGGTTCTTCATTCAAGCTCTTCATATGTACTTATGGCTCATCAGACAGAACGTCACCATCACAAACTACACGAGGAAGATCACCGTGTTGGGCTGGGGTGAGTTAGAGCAACAAAACAACTATTATAGTGTTGCCTTATGGAAATATTTAAAAAACAAAAAGCAGAAAGTTTGTTACATGAACTACTGTCATTATACTTTTATGGTGTTTTTTTCTTTTAAGAGTATCTCAACACTCAACAAACTACAGTATAATTAGTCTCTGTCAGTGTTATTTTTAGCATTTCATCGTAGTTTTTATTTTTACTGTTTTCAATTTAATTTTGGTTAGTTTTAGTTTTTACCTAAGGTTAAGTTTGTAGTATAATAATCTAATAATTTAATCCAATAATTAAATTATTTAAATTAATAGGTTAATAATTAATTTTATTGAGATATATACAATTTATATATAATTTATTAATTTTTCAGTAAGTTTTTATATAAAATATAGTCAGTCATGGCCAAAAATATCGGCACCTTTGGTAAATATGATCAAAGAAGGCTGTGAAAATTAATCTGCATTGTTCATCCTTTTGATTTTGATTTTTTTTTAAATAACAAAAATCTAAACTTTCATTGGATAATAAGAATTTAAAATTTCCTGTTTCCTGTAGCTCAAATAGTAGAGCATGGCGCTAGCAACGCCAAGATCATGGGTTCGATTCCCAGGGAAAGCAAGAGCTGATAAAATGTAAACACTGTAACTTGAATGCAATGTAAGTCGCTTTGGATAAAAGCGTCTGCTAAATGCATAAATGTAAATGTAAATGTAAATGTAAAATGGGGGGAAATATCATTATGAAATAAATGTTTTATACATATAATACATATTGGCCACAATTAACGGCGCCCTTTTATTCAGTACTTTTTGAAACCTCCATTTGCCAGTTTAACAGCTCTAAATGTTCTCCTATAATGCCTGATGAGGTTAGAGACACCTGACAAGAGATCAGAGACCATTCCTTCATCCAGAATCACTCCAGACCCTTTAGATTCACAGCTCCATGTTGCTGCTTCTTCTCTTCAGGTCACTCATGTTCTACAGGGTTCAGGTCAGAGGACTGGAATGGCCAGCAGAAGCTTGGTTTTGTGCTCAGTGACCCATTTTTGTGTTGTTTTTGAGGTTCGTGTTTGGATTATTGTACGGTTGGAAGATCCAAATATGGCCCATTATAAGATTTCTAACAGAGTCAGTCACTTACTGATTTTTTTTATCTGTTGGTATTTGATAGAATCCATGATGCCATGTGTCTAAACAAGATGTCCAGGACCTCCAGCAGAAATATAGGCCCACAACATCAAAAATACAGCAGTATATTTCATTGTACACATGGTGTCATGAGTCCGGGCCCGCGATGATCCCTCTCACCACCAGAGGTCGCCACCTCCCGTCTTCCCGGACTCAATTGCCATAACTATTTATACACCACACTCCCGCTACTCTGTCTGGTTGAATTAATTGTTGTTAGTGATTGTAGTTTCCTGTCGATGCTCTGTGGACACACGCACTGGCTTTTTCATTTATTATTAAAGTAGTTTTTTCCCTGCATTTGGACCCAGACCTTGTTCTTTCCTTGCACATCCCTACCGTGCCGTGACAGAATTCAACCAGCAAACATGGGTCCAGCAGGGAAGTTCCTCAATATCCGGCAGGGAGACCGGAGCATCGAGGATTATGCCGGGGACTTCGTGGGAATGGCTCACCAGTCGGCTACAGAGAAGACCTGCCTCATGGTCATCTTCTGGGGAGGCCTGGCCGACCCCTTTAAATCCATGATGGAATACTGGGCTCCAGAGGAATCGCTGGAGGACTACATCAACCTGGCTCTGCATTTGAGCGGCTCAGCTTTGTGTCCGCATACAAGGCTCCCGAGGCGGCGGGGCATGCTCACGAATTCCCCGAGGCGGCGGTGTCCGCTCAAGTTCCTCCCGAGGTGGCGGTGCCCGCTCACGTTCCTCCCGAGGCGGCGGCACCCGCTCACAAATTCCCAGAAGCGGCAGTGCCCACTCACGTTCTTCCTGAAGCGGCAGTGTCCGCACGCAAAGCTCCCGAGGTGGCGGTGCCCGCTCAAGTTCCTACCGAGGCGGCGGTGCCCGCTCATGTTCCTCCCAAGGTGGCGGTGCCCGCTCACGTTCCTCACGAAATTCCCGAAGCGGCGGTGTCGGCTGGGTTTTTCTCCAAAGGAGCGGGGCTCGTCTCAAGCTTTCCCGAGGCGGCGGTGCCCGCTTGCGGTTCCCCCGAGGCAGCGGTGTCTGCTCCCGATCCTCCCGAGGCGGCGGTGCCCGCTCACAATGCTCCCGAAGCAGTGGACCCAGCCATTGCCCGTTACAGGGTGCCAGCTCCACACACACCGCTGTGGTGGCCGCTGGTTCTGCCCTGGGTCCCCATCCTCAGTCCCCAGGTCCCCCTCCAGCACACGGGCCTGCCCCCCCCCCCCATCCCTCCCCTTCCCCCCCCCCATCCCTCCCCTTCCCCCCCCCCATCCCTCCCCTTCCCCTGCTCCCCCCCCATCCCTCCCCTTCCCCTGCTCCCCCCCCATCCCTCCCCTTCCCCTGCTCCCCCCCCATCCCTCCCCTTCCCCTGCTCCGTTCTCGCCTTGCCTTCCCCCTGGTTGTGTGCTTGGGAATGTCTGGAAGCCATTCCTTAGAGGGGGGGTCCTGTCATGAGTCCGGGCCCGCGATGATGCCTCTCACCACCAGAGGTCGCCACCTCCCGACTTCCCGGACTCAATTGCTATAACTCCACACACCTGCCACTCATCATACTCCCAGCTGTTCCCTATCACCATGGGCTATTTATACACCACACTCCCGCTACTCTGTCTGGTTGAATTAATTGTTGTTAGTGATTGTAGTTTCCTGTCGATGCTCTGTGGACATACGCACTGTGTTGCCGTCTGTTGTGTCCCGTTCTGTAACCTGTTTTGTTTTTGCCTTGTTGGCTTTTTCGTTTATTATTAAAGTAGTTTTTTCCCTGCATTTGGACCCAGACCTTGTTTTTTCCTTGCACATTCCTACCGTGCCGTGACAGAATTCAACCAGCAAACATGGGTCCAGCAGGGAAGTTCCTCGATATCCGGCAGGGAGACCGGAGCATCGAGGATTTTTTTTTTTTTTTTTAAGGTTTTCTGACCCAGAGACTCAACTATTTTCTGCAATTCTCCAGCTGTGGTCCTTGGAGAGTCTTTAGCCACTCAAACTCTCCTTCTCACTGTGCATTAGGACGATATAGACACACGTCCTCTTCCAGGCAGTTTTCTAACATTTTATGTTGATTGGAAATTCTTAATTGTTGCCCTGATGGTGGAAATGGGAATTTTCACTGCTCTAGCTCTTTTCTTAAAGCCACTTCACTAATTTGTGAAGCTCAATTATCTTTTGCTGCACATCAGAAATATATTCTTTGGTTTTTCTCATTGGGATGGATGATTAAGGGAATTTGGGCTTTGTTTTCCCTCCTATTTATATTTCTGTGAAACAGAAAGCCATGGATGGATAATTTCATGTTCACAATCACCCTGGCGTGCTCAAAATTGTGAATATGAATGGGAATATACTTCAGAGATATTTTACTCATAAGAAATATATATATATATATATATATATATATATATATATATATATTTTCCATTTATTTTTCATGTTTTTTTTTGTTTTTAGGTTTGTTTGTTTTTTAATCTATAATAACCCTTGTCTCTGTGTGTTTTCAGCATTTCCTGCTCCAATAGTCATAACTATTGTTTCCGTAGGAGAATATAAAACAGTGATCATAAAAACGTCTGACATAATTTCACAAATGTAAGTTCTGTAAATTTAAATGTAAATGTAAATTTATGAATATTTTCCGATTGTCTTCTTAATTCTTTTCTAATTACAGGTGCTGGATTACAAATCCTTACATTCACTACATAGTGAACATCGGCTACTATGCTTTAGTTTTCGTCTTCACGACAGGAATCTTCATCATGATCGTCACTAAGGTCGTTCAGGCCAGAAACATGAAAGCGACTGACAGCAAGAGAAAGACGTTCAGAAAGCAGCTGATGATGGTGTTGAGTTTGTTCCTGCTCTTCGGTCTGACGTGGTCTGTGGCGTTCTTCAGTTATGGACCGATGCGTATTCCCTCATATTACATATTCACTGTGTTGAACTCATTACAGGGTGAGAAACAATCACATGCAGCAGTACAATTGGCTTAGTAGAACGTTTCCTACAGATTTCAGCAACTTATTTAATAAATTAAATATCTGAATAAAATGTTTTTTTTATTTTTTTTATTTTATTATTAGTAATTTAATCATTGTTAAAATTATTTCAAAATATTTGATTGATTACAATGGGTTATAAAAGCAGTTGAATTATTTTTTTCTGATTCTTTTTTCAGGGTTTTTCCTCTTCCTGTATTACTACTACATTCACAATGACGTTGCTGGTCATTTCTCTGATGATCCAAAAAGCTCCGGCTCCACCACAACCATGGTTCCACCCAACACGTATGGTCTCGAAAATGTCTATAATTAGCCTAATTAAGATAAAAAAAACACTGTCTCTTAGTTGCTGATACGTTAACAGCAGATTTCCAGAATACTAGTACAGTCATGTGTACTACAATATGCTTTACAGTTTAATATGCATGTTTAATAATATTCTGTATGGTGATGGGAATATAACTCATAATGGGATCATAAGCGGGATCATTAGCTTTTAAGACATTTTAAAGAAGGTTAATTTTATATGTATATGAACTTGTAACTGAAAGCTACTTTACAAGTCGTATATTTTCTTGTATCTGTGAGTTTAGGGTAACTGTAACTATAGTTATGAAATATATATTGTTTGACTGACTTAAACTGTGTATGAACATTATTTCATTCATTATTAGATGTTGATGTTGTCACGTGTCAGTCTTAGTTCCTGTTTTTCCTTATTTGGTTTAGTTCCTGTTCTTGTTAGTCAATTATCATTCATTGTCCCCACCTGATTTGTATTATGTTGTTTGCTCTTTTGTTCTCTTGCATTTATAAGTCCTCAGTTTTCCCCTTGTCGTTGTCTCATCTTAACTTCTAATAAATGGAAAAGTGTGTTTATGTTTATTTAGTTCTCCAAGTCTTTTATTTTATGTTTTCTAAAACCACGAGTCCGTGAAGGAGCCACCAGCTCCGCGCTGCCAGAGCGCCCCCGAGAATCTGCGCTGCCTAAGCGCCCCCTAGAGCCTGTCCCTCCAGAACGCCCACCAGATTCCTTCCAGAAACGGAAGGGCCCTAATTTCACCCTTAAAATTTTTTTTGGGGGGGGGGGCTATACCCCTGAGAATCCTGCTCCGTCTTGGGTGCCCAAGCTCCCCGCTCCACCATGACCGCCCGAGTCCCCTGACCCGCCATGGCCTACAAGAGTCTCCTGTTCCGCCCTGGATGCCTCCCCAGTATCCCCGTCCTGCACCGGCTTCCAGGGCGCCCACCCCCCCTCCCCGGTGGTAGTGTTATGGCGCGGTACGCGCCTTCCGGGAGGGGGAGGTACTGTCACGTGTCGGCCCGTCTTAGTTCCTGTTTTTCCTTATTTGGTTTAGTTCATGTTCTTGTTAGTCAATTATCATTCATGGTCCCTACCATTTTTGTATTATGTTGTTTGCTCTTTTGTTCTCTTGCATTTGTAAGTCCTCAGTTTTCCCTTTGTCGTTGTCTCGTCTTTTACGTCTAATAAATGGAAAAGTGTGTTTATGTTTATTTCGTTCTCCAAGTCTTTTATTTTATGTGTGCTAAAACCACGAGTCCGTGACAGATGTACCAGGAGCAAAGATATCAAGTACAAAGGTTTGTTTCAAATAATTCTAATGCAGTTTCCATCTAGATTTTTAGGCACATATGTGACCCTGGACCACAAAAGCAGTCTTAAGTCGCTGGGGTATATTTGTAGCAATAGCCAAAAATACATTGTGTGGGTCAAAATGATCCATTTTTATTTTATGCCAAAAATCATTAGGATATTAAGTAAAGATCATGTTCCATGAAGATATAAATTTCTTACCGTAAATATATCAAAACTTAATTTTTGATATGCATTGCTAAGAACTTCATTTGGACAACTTTGAAGCCGATTTTCTCAATATGTAGATTTTTTTGCTCCCTCAGATTCCAGATTTTCAAATAGTTGTATCTCGGCCAAATATTGTCTGATCCTAACAAACCATACATCAATGGAAAGATTATTTATTCAGCTTTCAGATTATGTATAAATCTCAATTTAGAAAAATTGACACTTAAGACTGGTTTTGTGGTCCAGGGTCACATATTTCAGAGAGGTTAATAAAATTAAAAATCATTCAATAATATTAATAACCATGATATTTATTTTACAGTGCATCAATATGATAATATTAACTATTTTCTCCATGCATTTGTGAATTCAATTCAATATTTTAATTTATTTAAATTTATTTTGTCATACTACTTGTAAATATCAGTGGTAACTACTATATTTTTATGTTTCTAATTAAAAAATATGGCATTTGATATGCATTTTTATAGAGTGATATATGCCTGTGCGCCACTGGAGGGCGTTGTGAGGTCTCAGATTGCAATGTGTAACTCACCCTATGGTAATTCATGAATGAGTTGGAGATGTGAATGAGATAGAAAGACCCTGTAAACGCTCAGCATGAGGCATGTAGTTGCTATTACAACCAGCTAATTACTCAATACTTAGTTCTGGTTCACAGTGACTAATAAACCTCCTCAATCCAGCTGAATGAGTTGATTTCAGATTTACTGGCTTTAATGTTGTGGATGTTTTTTATGGTCACTGAGAAAAAACAAATAACTTAGTGTTGTTTTTTTAATCAAAAGTGACATTAAAGACATTTATATAATGCTGCAAAATATTTCTATTTCAAATAAATGATGCTCAGAATTTAAATAAATAAATTGTAAAACCATTTCCAAACTGTGGGTTTTTTTGTTTGTTTGTTTGTTTGTTTGTTTGTTTTTTGCCTTATCCTATAATGCTAAGGTAAGCCTATAATGATTATTTCTATTTTAGAGCTGTCCGGGCGGATTTCGCATGAAACTTCATTCGTCCTTTAGTTTTCTGAAAATTCAGCTTTGCATCACATGAATAAGTTACATTTTAAAATATATTTAAATAGAAATCAGTTATTTGAAATTGCAATAATATTTGACTATTTTTAATGTATTTTTGGTCAAATAAATGCAGCCTTGTTGAGCAGATGAGAACAATCCAAACCAAGCTATATCTAGAGACCTTGAGACTTAAGAATGCAGGACTATTTTAATAGATGTAGCAACAATATATTGCATGCACAGTCAGCCTATATGATATTCCATGTTTACTGGCGAAAGACAACTATTGATTCTCAGTAGCACCAAGTTTTAGAACTAAAGTTTCATGCAATCTTCAAAACCTCATACTGATGAGTAAAAGACCACAGTGTCTAGTCAGAGACGTTTGTTTGCCTGGATTCATAATGCTCATCTGCCTGGACAAGATATGGCAGAACTCTCCCTGTGTGGCTTGAGTTCTTCTCCTCCAAATCATCTCGCTGGAGACAGGGAAAGACCAGGAAAAGGACTGCGGTCGGTGAGACTCTCAGAAATGTTTACATGGATCAGATTTTCAGTCTGATGTGGCAGGAGTGGAATCGTATCAGGAAATAGTTGGGAAAAGACATTGTCCGTGGCATGTCTATTGAGCAACATGAGTTTTTTAATATGAGACAGGATTCGGTCTAAATGCTGCTGAAGGCCTCGGTTCGGCTAAACGGGAGTCTGGCAGAGTGATACGTACAGAATGAGCACTGTTTGTTTATCTGCAGATGATTAATAGTCTGAATTATTACTAGTGCCAAACCACAAGTGGGTAATTACTGCCATACACACAACGTCTCTCTCTATCCTTTTGTCAAGAGCGCAGTGTGGTTGATAAAACAATAGTAGCAAGTCAAAGTTTAACCATACTCCATTTCTGACTTTTTATATTTAAATATATAAATCTACACTACGTAATTAGTTTGCTCTAAATTGAGAACAATTCTAAGAGAAAAATAATGGCATTATTACATTACATTCGCGAGTCATAAGCATATTACAACAATTTAGGTTTAACTAAGAATAATGGTCAAATTTATAACTGTTAATATTGTAAAATAAGATCTTCTTTATGACGTATGCAGCCTACAAATGCGACCTCTGGAGGATGCAGACTTCCGTTTGAGAAACGGCCAATAAGTAAATAATATGCGAGTACATCATAAAACCCTCTTCCAAAATGTGTTTCTGCAATAAATCACAACTGTTAGCCTATAAGAAACCTATAATATTTATATAAAGCTGTCAGGACAGATTTTCTGGGAAAATGCATACTTCCTCATTTGCATTTCTCAGCCATATTCATAAATAAAGGAAAGAAGGGTAGGATAAGTGATGGGAGAAAATTTGAATCAATCGCATAATGATTCATTGTTTAGAAGCGCTTGAAACGCTATACTCTTGTGACTCCTGCTGGTCAGAACGGTGTACATGCAATGAAAACTCAAGCCAAACGGGCATAAAACGTCTCGGGTTACTCGCGTAACCCTTGTTCTCTGAATAGGGGACGAGACACTGCGTAAGCTAAGACACTTTAGGAATGCCCTCTGGGTGTGCCGATTGTCTGAAGCCCTTATAAAATCACGCCAATTCATTGGCTGATGGCGCGGATGCCGTCTTCGACGTTCTTACGTCGCCTCCTTATACTGGCAAACGCGCCATCTGCTCCTCAGATTTCTCTGCCGAAAAGGCCCCTGTCGGCAGCGTGAGGAGCTTGGCAGCAAACGCAGTGTCTCGTTCCCTATTCAGAGAACAAGGGTTACGCGAGTAACCCGAGACGTTCTCTTTCATAGGTTCACTCAACGCTGCGTAAGCTAAGACGCTTTGGGAACGATATGTGGCAAATGTGGCAAGCAAAAACGCTGCATACACGGCTGGCTCAAGCAGATAAAACCTGGGAACCCGAAGCCATGTCAAGATCCAAGTTATAGAACTTGATAAAAGTGTGCGGAGAGGACCATCCTGCCACTACGCAAATATCCTCTAGGGTGACCCCTCTAAAAAGAGCTTGAGAGGAAGACACGCTCCTAGTAGAATGTGCCCGAATGCTAAGAGGTGAAGAAAGACCACGCACCTCATATGCCAGCGAAATAGCATCCCTCACCCAGTGAGAAATTCTATGCTTCGATGTGTCAAGCCCACAGCGGCCAGCACCGAAATATACCAACAACTGGGGAGATTTCCTCCAATGGCTGGAGCGGTCCACATAGATCTTCAAAGCTCGGACAGGACAGAGCAAGTGAAGCCTTTCATCCTCGCCTGAAGCAAAGGGAGGAGGATGGATAGAGTGAAGTGTGACCACCTGAGAGCGAAACGATGCGGATAGAAGCTTGGGAACATAGCCAGGCCTAGGCCGTAAGGTCACCTTGACCAGACCCGGGGCGAAGTCCATACACATCTCGCTGACAGAGAGAGCTGACAAGCCCCCAACTCTTTTCAAAGACGTTAGCACCAACAAAAGAGTAACCTTGAGAGTCAGAATCCATTCTGGAGCTGACTCTAAGGGCTCAAATGGGGCTACCATTAGACCCTTAAGGACGACTGATAAGTCCCAAGAAGGAACTCCAATGGGGCATACTGGTCTCAGACGCCGGACACCATGCATAAATGCAGAGACCAACCGATGTCTCCCCAGGGGAATCTCATCCAGCTCTCTCCGAGAGGCGATGGCCGCAACATAAACCCTTAAGGTGGTAGCAGCTGCCCCTGCCGCGAGTTTCTCTTGCAGGAACTCTAGCACTGGACCAATAGGGCAACCGACTGGGTCCACTGCGTGGGTTAAACACCAAGACTCAAAGACCTTCCATTTGGAAGAGTACAGCTTCCTAGTGGAGGGGGCTCTAGCACTAGCAATAGTCTCCTGAACCTCAGCAGGAAGGCCAGAAGTCAAAACCTGTGACCCTGGATGGCCCATACCCGCAGCTTCAAGATCTCGGGTTGAGGGTGCCAGATCTTGCCCTGAAGCTGAGAGAGCAGGTCCTGCCTGATCGGAATCTCCCAAGGGGGCTGATACAGAATAGGAATCAGCTCCGAGAACCACATCTGGGATGGCCAGAATGGGGCTACAAGAAGGAGATGGACACCGCTCTCCTTGACCCTGCACAGAGCTGCCGGAATCAGCTTGACGGGTGGAAATGCGTACAGCCTCATGTCCGGCCAAGGGTGAACGAATGCATCTATGCCCAGAGGTGCCAGGGAACTCAGGGAGAACCAAAGCGGGCATTGGGATGACTCCTGCGACGCAAAGAGGTCAACTTCCGCTTTGCCAAATACATTCCAAATCTGGGCTACCGTTTGGCGGTTCAACATCCACTCCCCCAACCTGAGCTTCTGTCTCGAAAAAGTTGGCTGCGAGCAGGCCCGTAGCCAGCTATGAGGTCACCAAGGTCCGAACCTCGGTAAATTTTTAATGTTCAAAAATAAAATTTGTTCTCTGAATGACCAATTTGCTATTAAACTCCTCGTATGTCTGTATGTATAATTCAGTTTAGACAGTTTGCAAGAATGTTTAGCGTCCGTGGTATAAAAATGATCGCTGCGAGACGCTGGCGGAGTGAACGAGGCTTGAGAGAGTTGCACGTTTTTCACTTGTCTTTTCCACTTAAATTGACACTTTAGAAAGTTAATAATGTAGGACGTTGCGGTTTAGGGTCAGCGATATCTTTATCTTATCTTATTTGCAAAAGATTTGTAATATATTCAGTTTATTTTTATTTACTGATGGGCTTTTGCTCATCTTAATAGCAATATCTGGCAACACTGCATCGCCGTAATCACCAGTAATCAAAAAAGCCCATTTCTGACATAAGCCCTACCCTATGACATTCGATAAGGGAAATGCAAAAAAAAAAAAAAAAATCATATCTGTCAGAAACGCTGTCAAAAACAGTAGCATTTAACACTAGTGCAGAGATCTGTAGAAAAAGTAGGTTACAGAATGAAATGAAATATGCAAACACTATGAAGAAATATATGCCGAGTCATTCATAGTAGTTAAATTTTCACAAATCATGCTATAAACATTCATAAGAGCACTAGACAAAGTTATCAGCTACACAGCAATGGTTATAAATAAAAACCATAACAGTATTGTTGCATGAATAATAAACAACTGATAAAATTATCCACCCCATAACTATAGAAAAGTATTAACAAATTTTGATGCAATAAATAGGGTATGATTTAAAAATTAAAATCCCTCCAAAACAGAGAAAACATCTTTCTTTTACAAAAATGTGTCTATTTTAAAGTGTTAATAGTGTATAATGAGTTGTGTATATATAGGGGTTATTATAGCACAATTCTGTAATAAGAGGTTATTATAGCATCCAATCTCCCCCCCAACCATCCCCCCATCCGGACCTCACTAATTTTCAAAGCCTGGCTACGGCCATGGCTGCGAGGTTCAATACTTCCGGGACATGAACCACTCTCAAGGAACTTGTCCTGAACCCAAAGGAGGAGACGGCGTGCATGCCTGTTTAGGGTGCGTGACCGTGAACCCCCTTGGTGATTTATATGGGACATTACCGCCATGTTGTCCATCCTGATAATCACATGACACCCCCTGAGTGAGGGGAGAAAGTAAATTAAAAGCCAGGAAGACAGCTCTCAGCTCCAGGCAGTTTATGTGCAAGGAGAGGAACTCTCCTGTCCAAACTCTGCATGCCGGTCTGCCCTTGAAGACCGTGCCCCAGCCTGTCAGGGATGGGTCCGTCGTGACCATCTGACGACGGTGAATCACGCCCATTCTGACTCCACTCTGGAGAAAAAGGGGGTCCCACTATATTAAAAGGTTGCGAAGGCAACTGCACGAGTGGCTGGTCCTGTAGAGCGGACTCCTGAAATTTTCAGTGAAGCAACCCCAGAGGCAGCACAGGGGAGGCTGCGGCCATGAGGCCTAAGAGCCTGCGAAAAGTGCTCATGGAAACATGATGGACTAGCTTGAAGCGGGCCAAACATGTATTGAGGCCAGAAATCCGGGCAGGAGCCAGACGGGCCTGCATTTGAACGGAATCCAAGTGCACTCCCAAAAACACAGTTTGTTGAGAAGGGGAGAGAACACTCTTCTTGGTGTTCATTCTGAGGCCAAGAACACGAATGTGGCGTAGGACGACATCCCTGTGACGGCTCACTGACTCCCTGGAGTGGGTCAGGATAAGCCAGTTGTCCAGGTAGTTGAGTACATGAATGCCCTGGAGCCTCAAAGGAGCCAGAGCGGCATCCATGCACTTTGTGAACGTCCTCGGTGCCAAAACCAGGCCAAAGGAAAGAACCTTGTATTGGTAAGCCTTCCCTCCAAAAGCGAGCCGAAGGAACTTCCTGTGCCGCCGAACGACCTGAATATGAAAATAGGCATCTTTCAGGTCGACAGTGACAAACCAGTCTCCCACTCGAATCTGAGACATAATAGTCTTTAACGTCAACATCTTGAACTTCCCTTTGTGAAGGGAGAGGTTGAGACGACGCAGGTCCAGAATGGCACAAGAAAATAGTGACTGAAAAAGCCTCGATCCAGGTCTGATTGAGGGACTTCCTCTATTGCCCCCTTGAGGAGGAGGGAGGACAGTTCCTGCTGTAGCACAGAAGCCTTTGAGGTGCTGCTTACTACTGTCAGGTGAACCCCACCGAAGCGGGGGGATTGCAGCCAAACTGGAGTGTGTAGCCGGACCGAACTGTGCAGAGAACCCAAGGCGATACCCCTGGTAGATTCTCCCATTCGTGAAAGAAATGCGATAGAGGAAGCAGAGTGTTGTAGTCTAGAAGACATACCTGTGTTGGGGTGTCGAGAAGGTCTGGAGGGGGCGATGTCGTCCACCACGAAGGAAAGCCAATGCCGTCCTTGGTTAGGATGAGGCAGTCCACGGGGACTGATGTACTGGACTGAAAAGTGCCCGAAACAGGGCTTGTAGGCTGTGGGAGAGAACCGAATGTTTCTCCTATCATGCGAGCTGTGGGTGATGAAGGAACAGGTTGCAGGGGGAGAAAGCTTGATGCGTCTCCTGACTGCCACACTGAAAGAGACTGAAGATGGCCGTTTGCTGCACACCGAAACCTGCTGGGCGGATGTGACAGATCTGAGTGAGGAGAGTGTGTTAAAGGTGGGTAGAAATGTTTGAACGGTCTGGCTCTGCCTTGTGAGGATTCTGGAAAAACTCTCCTCATCCTGACCCGAGAGTCAGGAGCGACTCGATGGAGCTGAAGCGGCAGGCCTGTCGGGCCACTTCAGATCAATCTGCCTGCGTGGTCGCCGGTGGGGCAATGGTCGGCCGCGGGCTCCCCAGACTGTGATCGGAGGGGGATGAACCGGGGCGCTGCTCCTACTGGCGCTCTCCTTTCTGGGCAAGGAGCGCTCTCTAGACAAGGAGGAGGAGGGGGTGTTAGAGTGCTCCCTCGCTCTCCTAGGCGTAAATTGCCTGAGGGCAGCTGATTGAGACTTGGCGGACCAAAACTTCTCCACCACAGAGCTGACCTCCACCCCAAATAGTCCAGTTTGAGAGATGGCGGCGTCAAGGAGAAAAACTTTCTCTTTCTCAGGAATCTCTGTGAGATTAAGCCATAAGTGGCGCTCTGCAGCTACCGAGCCCGCCATAGAGCGTCCTACAGCACGAGCAGTGTGTTTAGTGGCTCTCAGGGCCAACTCCTCTTTGAGGACATCCACCTGGTTGGCTTGGAGGATGGTCATAGTGTGGAGGGCCATGCTATTTGAATTTGGGTCACTAAGGAAGGAGAACAGAGTTCCACTACTGCAGTCGCCAAAGTGCAGACGAAGAAATCCCAAGAAGAAACGATTGGGCCAAAAAAAATTGCAAAAGAAGGGCTAATATGGCCGCTTCGCGAAGGCAGAGAAATCTGAGGAGCAGATGGCGCATTTGCCAGTATAAGGAGGCAACGTAAGAACATCGAAGACGGCATCCGCGCCAATGAATTGGCATGATTCTATAAGGGCTTCAGACAATCGGCACACCCAGAGGGCGTTCCCAAAGCATCTTAGCTTACGCAGCATTGAGTGAACCTATGAAAGAGAACACCTTATACAAGCCAACTGCAAATGTTTCACTCAAAGTGTAATCTAATAAATGCAATAAACAAATCATATAAACCATATAAAGTTGTATTTTTTTTTATGGAGAGCTTGGTTAATGAGGCCATTAAAGGACTAACTACAACTCTTCCTTTTTATTATATATTATCAATATTGTTTGAGTAGAATCATCTGACTACTTCACAAATCAATGTTTATGTTAAATAACAATACCAATCTCTAAACCAGTAACTACTTTGCTCTATTTACCTGTAAATAGCCATGGCAAGGTAACAGTTTCCACCATTTTTACCTGATCAGGTACGAAAACCAACCGTTATCTCTAATAGGTCTGCTGCCAAACGTTAGTAACGCTATAAAACAATTGATTTCACAAGCCAAAACAACATTAGAATATAAGCTGTTTACCTTCTCATAAAACATATTTCTTGGATATTTGTCTTTCTTTCATTTCATTTTGATGTCATTAGTGAAATTCGTGCTGAATCCAGCGATCACCTCTAATCATATTCACAGCCGCGCCACGTGATTCAAAACATGAGATTCATCTGCACAAGTCTGATGGCAGAGCCGAAGCACAACTCACAT
Organism: Acrossocheilus fasciatus; assembly: GCA_036784905.1. Taxonomy (NCBI): domain Eukaryota; kingdom Metazoa; phylum Chordata; class Actinopteri; order Cypriniformes; family Cyprinidae; genus Acrossocheilus; species Acrossocheilus fasciatus. The sequence goes on from CM071954.1 coordinate 1,472,926, forward strand.
AACGACCGAAAGAAAATTTTCCTCCGCGAGTTACTTATAATTTCGTGCCTTAACTGCTAAAAGCTGAAAAACTTACATAAATATTCAAATGCAACACTTCCGTAAAAGTTTATGCGTGCACTTAACTTTTGGGTTTGTTTCATGTGGATTTATTATAATCGGAATTTAAATGTAGGGCGTATGACAATTTAAACAGCTCAAATAACGCATTTTTATACAAAATAATTAAAATAATCACTTTAACAGCAATATAAGCTTATATAAGCACATTTGACATTTAAACTCTCCAAACCATTGTAAATGCTGTTACTGGTTGTCGATTTTCTATGGCAATTGACATCAGAGCCAATACAAGCACAGTTATGTGCTTGTAAAGGATGCAACTTCCAACATTAGAGATCTGCATTTCCACACTTGGTCTCAAACCGCTTCGCTCTTGTCATACTTTGATCACAGAGCCTCAGACTGTCCATTGTATTTGAGGTTTTGCCGATTTGGCAGAGAGTTACATGTTACATGAAACGCTGATTCACTCCAAAATGTAAATAGTGGAGAACTTTGTGATTAAATGATAGTTGCCAGGACGGATGGATCGGTGTTTCCCTGATGGGCCTGTTACGATGCACAACCTCAAATGTGAATCTGCGGTCTGGAGGACGTCCAAACAGCATCTCGGCGCTGCCAGACACTTCCAGATTTCTACAAATGATCATTAGAAGAGTCAGTTTAGGCCTCAGCGTCGCTACTTGTACTTAGTTCCTCCCAAACACTGGAAACATTATTTCATTTTTAGAATACCTCATTTGATAGCCATAATTAGCCTTCAGATTTCAGTTTCAACAAGCTTAAAGTTATAGTTTTCCTCCTGAAATATGTGCATGAATGATGTGAGAATACATTTAAAAACAATGAAATCATAAATGTCATCATCCAACCTCTCATTATGTTACAGACATTTTTGGGAAAGCCAATGTGACTTTTGGAGGATACTGCACACTATTGTTCAAAAGTTCTGGGGCTGTAAAACTTTTATTGTTTTTTGAAAGAAATTAATACTTTTATTCATCAGGGATGCATTCAATTGATTAAAAGTGACAGTAAAGACATATGTAATGTTACAAAAGATTTCTATTTCAAATAAATGCTGTTCTTTTGAACTTTCTATTCATATGTGAATCCTGAAAAATAAAATGTATCACGGTTTCCACAAAAAATCATTTTCAACATTGCTAATAATCAGAAATGTTTCTCGAGCAGAAAATCAACATATTAGAATGATTTCTGAAGATCATGTGACACTGAAGACTGCTGTAATGATGCTGAAAATTCAGCTTTGATCACAGAAATAAATTACAGTTTTAATCCTTGTGCAGAAGAGACTTCTTAAAAAATGTACATATGTGCTAAACAAATGAACCCTAAAGTCATGCACATTTTTCATATGAATCTAATTAGTTGTATGCCAGTGCATGACATATTTACAACATCAAACATTTGTAAAATATTAATTAAATGTAACCAGACTCAGTTTCAAGGCTTACTGATCAAGGTTTCATCACATGCTAAATCACCACTTAGTTAAATAGAAGTATAGCTTAATTAAAAGTGAAATCTTGTATGTCTGATGTATGTAATCTGTCTTAAACACATGGAGAAACATGTAGAGTTGCGCTGTTTTTCGTCCCTCACAAACACACTCCTCCTTAAACGTCCTTGAAATGATTTATTCCCCTGTAACTTGTGAAACTCTTGGAGTGTCTGGTTTTCCTGCCGAGGTCTGCGTTCAGGGCAGCGCTTGCGTGACTGCAGATCCTGACGCACGTCTGTGTGTGTGTTTGAATGAATGGAAATCCACCACACAGGGGCATCTGGGAAGCCATCATTCATTTTTATATTACCCTAATGACGTGGAGCTCGTAACAGGGGTCGTTTAAATGAAGGACTGATTTGAGAGGTGCTTTATTGCTTTTGACTGAACGCAGCGCACAGATTAAGAGAAGCTCACACACCACACATTCTGTGCTTTACTTCAATTGTTGGTCTGTGTCTAAATGTAAGATTTATGTATTTGAATTCCATGTAAAATTTCCATGCACTTGGATTACAACGTTTTAACATCAACAAACTAATAAAATTTAAACCCTGAACACGATGTGACCTAACATGCATGACAGAATGCTAATTTCTGTTCATTTGTTATTTTTATATTTATAAATAATAATAATAATAATAATAATAAATATTTGTATATTTTGTATGATCTCATTATTTAAACACATTTATTATTTTATTTGTATATATTTTATATAAGCTACTTTTTATATATTTTATTTTAAACATTTTTATATTTTATTATGGTCTACTTTTTTGTATTTTAGACACTTTTTAAACATCTACGTTTTTCTTTTTTATACATTATATGATCTATACTTTATTTTAAATATTTTATTTAATCTATTTTTAACTTTTAACTTAATTTTTAAATATTTAATATGACTAAATATTTGTCAGTCATACATAAATGAAATAGGTCATATTTCTGTAATAGTACTAATAAAATGAATATGTTTTAAATACATCTATTTTGCTTCAGACATGCTTCATGTTTCATCAAATTTTAATGTTCAGAGTCACACTGTCAGTGCTGCTTTAAAGTAACATTCTCAATTGAACATCTATTGTGACTGAAGACATGGACGTGTCCTGTGTGAATTATGCTGCACTGAACACCAGCAGTGACCGGAGGTGCTTGAGGGTCAAAGGTCAAAGCTGAAGTAGCTGCGTCTGCTCTGTGAGCTAATCTAAGACAGAAGATGCGATGCTCCTCGTATCATCACGTCTGTGTTCAGCAGGAGCCTGTGAAAGCGTTCAGACGCTGAGCGTGACCCCAGCTTCATGCCTGTGATCTCCTGCTGCAGCTCTTCTCACGACAGCCCTCAGCACAACATGCATGACAGAACGGCCATTTCTGAGTAATTTTTATATTAGTTATACATAATGATAATAATGATAATTAATAATGAATATTTGTATGATCTAATTATTTAATTTGTTAAACTTGTTTAAAATGATCATACTTTATATGATCTAGATTTTATTCTGTCACCTATTTTTTGTTTTTGTTTAAATGTTTTTATATTTTCTATGATAATTTATTTTTATTTAAAGTTGTTTTAAACTTTCTGATCTAATTTATTTTAAATAATTGATATTTTATTTGTTTCAAATATTTACTTATACTTTTTATTATCTAATTTTTATTTTAAATTATTGTTTACATATTCTATTATTTTAAATTTCTATGATTTAGTATTTTAAATGATATTTTTTCTATATATCATATATATATATATATATATATATATATTGTTTATGCGATCTACTTTATTTGAAACCATTATTTTTATACTTCATATGATCTATATTTGATTTTGAATATTTTATGATCTAAGGTTTATTTTTAAATAAGAGAATATTCTTATATTTTTTATTATTTATTTTTGTACTAATTTTAAATTATTTTTAATTTTTCAATTATCTAAATCTTTATTTTTTTTTTATTTTAAATGATTGTTTTTATATTTTCTATGATCTAATTTTGAATCATTTTCTATGATCTCTATTTTAAATAGTTGGTTAATATTTCAAACTATTAATATTTTATATATTTCATGTTTTAATACTATTTTTGTGTGTTTGCATATATCTGTGTGCCTTTTACAGTGAATTTTCATCTTCAGGTCAGTATTTTCCAACAGGACAAATCTGTTCCTAGTTTAACACTGTTGTACATCTGTACATATGTGGTCATATATCCATCTCTCATTCATGCAGAATTCTCACACAATGCAGCACATCAACATCTTAAATAAATAACACCGTGTCTGTCTTGTAGAACATATGCATTCATTTTACCTTTTTACATTCGCATGCTTTTTTTCAGAGCAGCACATGAGCCGCCGTTACAAAGACCACCCGTTTTTTCCTGCGAGCAAAAGGAATCAGGAGTTTTTAAGAACAGTTCTTATTTGTCTCTTATGCTTGTCTTTCGGATGTGGTTGAATGAGCCGTAGGCTTTCAAGGCAAAACAAAATGTGCTTCCATTGAAAGTATTGTTAGATAAACCGCATCTGTGGACACCGACGGGTCAGTCTGTGCCGCATACACAACCTATTTACGATAAAAACATACCTTCAGTTCAACATTCATCTAGAAGACAACATATGCATGCTATCATAACTTAATCAAAGAAATAATGTCCATCTTCCATTATAAGGGTCTGGTCTGTTATGGCGTGCGCTTCGTAAAGCCGTGGCATTAGGAGGAGGTAAAGAGTGAAATGAGGTGAGGTCAAAGGTCAATCCACAACACACAGCTCAAAGTGCCAGACGTTTCATCTAACCGTCACAAATCCAGTGATTTATTACACTCGGCTCCTGGTTTCCAGTGTCATCCTGTCTAGTTTAACGGATTAGATTACAAACATACATTCATGTATGCTTTCTCTCTCTTAAAACATGCTGACTGCTACCAATAACAAATGCAAGTCATTTCAAACCAAAAATAAACATGTGCATTCATGCTTTTGGCAGATGCTTTCATTCAAAGTGACTTGTATTGCATTTAAGGTGTGCATTACAGCAGTTCATGCATTTATTGGGAATGAAACCCATTACAGCCACTGTTTGAGCTACAGGAATGATCGGGATATATGCGATACATGCATAGGCATATATGCAAGAAAACTAGCAATTCATTTATTCAATTCTATAGATTTTCATCCCCAAATTGTGCACATGAATAAAATAAAACAGTTGTTTAAAAAATATTGTGCAAACAATTATCATTACCTAAACCTAAAACCATAAAATAAATTAATTACTTATAAATAAAAATAAAATAAAAAATAACTGGAATAAAATAAAATATAAAACATTTTATAACTTATTTTATTTCAGCTAATTTACAAGACATGTAAATCTTAAGTACTAAAAGAACTAAAATGGAACAAACTAAAATGAAAAAGACATTTGGACTTTAAAAAATAAGAACGAAACATCACAATTACTAAACCGTCAACCAAAATTCAAATAAACTAATAAACTTAATAAAAACTATATAGGTTAGGCATTTTTTAAAATATAAATGACACAACAAAATTACTAAAAATTAAAATGAAAACAGAAGGTAATAAAATAACTGAAAAATATATCAACTAAAATCTAAAACTTAATTTAAAAAAAACTTATATAGACCTATTTTTATAGTAACAATAAAAAACTGACAAAACTACTAAACTGAGCAAAATTACAAAAAAATAATAATAATAATAATAATTTAAAAATTAAATAAAATACTAGCAAAACCAAATAACACTGATGCAGACAGCTGCCAATTGTAGAACAACAATATTAAGAACATTATCATCAAAAACACAATTACACAGACGCAGATATTTGGCCAGCGCATTACAAGTGTGTGTGTGTGTGTGTGTGTGTGTGTGTGTGTGTGTGTGTGTGTGTGTGTGTGTGTGTGTGTGTGTGTGTGTGTGTGTGTGTGTGTGTGTGTGTGCGTGTGCGTGTGCGTGTGCGCGTGCGCGTGCGTGCGCGTGTGCATTTTTGTGACAAATGAGGACATAAATGTGTATAATGACAAGGGTATGACAGGTATTAGAAGGAGAAGGTGACTTTTCAGGACATCACCCCATGTCCCCACTTTTCAAGATGCTTAAATCACACAGAATGGAGTGTATTGAAAATCTGAAATAGCAGAAAGTGTCCTGTAAGGGGTAGGTTTAGGTGTAGGGTTGGTGTAGGACAATAGCACATACAGTAAGTACAGTATAAAAACCATTACGCCTATGGAGAGTCCCCACAATTCACAAAAAACGTGTGTGTGTGTGTGTGTGTGTGTGTGTACACTTCCAAGCTGTTTTGTGTTGCTATAATGTTATTTAGGCAGCTGCTATAAATATGTCAACAGTCTAACAAACTTTTAACTGACTTGCTGAGCAAGACCGTCTTCAAACTGTTGCTTCAGCATGAGTTTCAGCGCCTCTTGTGGAAACACTGAGAATGTAAATACATACATGTGTCATTATGAACTGCATTCTGACACAAAAATAAACCTGCGTGGCTAAAAATGCATGCAACAACGTCCTTGACTGTGTAGGTTTAAGTTCTAACAAAGTGTTGCAGACAGCAGAAATGAACGTGTTTCATACAATTCAGCAGATTTCTGTGTAATTAAAGGAATAGTTCAGACCATAAATGAAAATTAGCTGAAAATGTGCTCACCCCCTCAGTCTATCCAAGATTAGGATGAGTTTGTTTCTTCATCAGATTTGGAGAAATGTAGCATTGCATCAGTGTCTCAGCAATGGATGCTTTGCAGTGAATGGGTGCCGTCAGAACGAGAGTCCAAACAGCTGATAAAACCAGTGAAAAAGTGTTCTGGTCTGAATCAGGAGAGAAATCTGCACAGATCAAGCACTGTTTACAGTCCAAAACAGTTCTAAACAAATATGTGGCTGCATTTTGATGTGAGAGACAACAGCAGATGCACCTTTTCACTGGAGGAAGCGTTATTATAGATTATGGACTGGTATTTTAGTTAAAAACATCTTAATGCTGGATTTGTTTCAGCTTTTGTCTTCTCCAGATGTTAACTGATGGACTGGAGTGCTGTGGATTATTGTGATGTTTTTATCAGCTGTTTGGACATTCTGACGGCACCCATTCACCGCAGAGCATCCATTGGGCAACTGATGTAATACAACATTTCTCCAAATCTGATGAAGAAACAAACTCTTCCTAATCTTGGATGGCCTGAGGATGAACACACTGAAATCCCCTGGATGTGCTTGAATAGGAGGAAACTGATGAAATCAGAAGATTCATGCCAAACGTTTGCTCAGCATGAAAAGGTTTTAAACTGGACTCACCGATTCAGTTCATCTAATGCACTTTTGATAAAGTGAGTGCATAAGTTAGTCACCAAACTGACCTTCCTGTAATCAATATTAATAGTGTGATCGCTCCAGAAACCACCGCGAGCACTGAACATCATTCACTGGCTCATTTTCCACTGGATCGGATTCAGCTGCTTCTTTCACTGGATCGTGATGATGCTGTTTAAACATGGCAAAAACCTGACAAACCGGGTCCAAATAAAGTCGGAAAACTGAAATTGCGCTTCTAACGTCTTCCTGCTGATAATGAGGCTTTTGGACAATCACAGACCAATTCAGAGCAATCGACTGTGTTATTTTCTCGATTCTTGACATGATGTAACGCTAAAATTCATCTCTTTTAGCACTTGGCAAACAACCTGGGAGTTTGGGTCATAAAACACTCAGAATCCTTGAATGACTTGCTATTTGAACACAACAAACCATCACAGATTTACAGGCAACATTACTGCTCCTTTCATCCGAGGGTGATTGTTTATTCTGTCATTGTTGTAAATAATACCATTAAAGTACCTTCCAGAAAACCAGTTCACAAGTCCCTCAGAGTTTAAATGGAGTTTTATAGTTCTAGTTTCTTTGAGTATCTTTGAAGTCTGTATATTTCAATGAGGTTTTGGGTCAAAACTCTAGGTCGTTTTTATATTTTGGTCTCAGACATTAGGTTGAGGCAAGTTGTCATGTGTTTTTTGAACTTTGTACAATTAAAATAAAATCCTTATAATTCATGCTTAAATTATTAAATAGCCTTTAATTTTTATTAGACACTCTTCTCAAATCAGTTTTCCATTGTGACAACATGCCCCGCTATGCACTGTTATGAATGCACTGTTATAAAATCTGTTCTTTCCTCTGCAATGATGGTTGAATGTTGTATAGTTTTATTTGTCAATAAGGTTTTACTTTTGTGTTTATACAGAAAATGGTTTTATTATTTTTTAGGTATAGGGTTGGTGTAGGGCAATAGCACATACAGTAAGTACAGTTTAAAAACCATTACGCCTATGGAGAGTCCCCACTTTTCACAAAAACGAACATGTGTGTGTGTGTGTGTGTGTGTGTGTGTGTGTGTGTGTGTGTGTGTGTGTGTGTGTGTGTGTGTGTGTGTGTGTGTGTGTGTGTGTGTGTGTGTGTGTGTAAAACCCTGCAGCACAAAACCAGTCTTAAGTAACACAGGTATATTTGTAGCAATAATCAACAATACATTGTATGGGTCAAAATGATAGATTTTTCTTTTATGCTAAAAATCATTAGGATATTAAGTAAAGATCATGTTCCATGAAGAAATTTTGTAAATGTTCTACCGTAAATATATCAAAACGTTTTATCAAAAATTTAGATTTGTAATATGCATTATTAAGAACTGATTTTCTCAATATTTAGATTTTTTTGCACCCTCAGATTCCAATCTGAGGGTGCAATCGCAATTAATCGCGATTAAGTTTTTGTTTGCATAATATATGTGTTCTGTGTATATTTATTATGTATATATAAACACACACATATACAGTATATATTTTGAAAATATTTACATGTATTTACATGTCTATATTTATATATATAGAAATAAATACATTTAATATATAAAAATAACATTTCTCTGAAATATACACATGCATGTGTGTATTTATATATACATAATAAATATACACAGTACACATACATACGCGATTAATCATTTGACAGCACTAATATATATATATATATATATATATAAATAAATAAATTTTATATATAGATTTTTTTTTTTAACACTGTGACAACTAGCCCCGGTCTCCCCGGTCTCATGCTCGGGAAAGCCGGGTCCATTAAGTGTGTTGATCAGTGCAGTGCTGTGAACTCTGCGTGACCCAGTCCTGCGCATCGCGGTCTAAAAGCGTCTGCATTTCCCGTGACCCCGCAGCGAGGTCAAACGCAGGCAATCACGCCGCTGTCCCCGCGCTCACGGTTCACTTCCAGCCGCTGGCCGCACTCAGTGTTCTGTTCACACGGGCCCCGGGCCAAAACAAGCAGTGTGCCGCCTAACGAGGGTGTGAAGGCGGCCCTGAGGTGACAGACGGGAACAGAGCAGTCACGCACAGAACAGGAGCCGCTCTTGTCACGCAGGAGCCGGTAATCCTGGCGGATCCAGACCAGGGGGCTGTTACATAAAACAAGTTTCCCAAACAAGCCAGGTTTATTTCTGTTAGTCTGACTTATTTTAAACCAAATCAACTGACAATAAGTCAGACTAACAGAAATAAACCTGGCTTATTTGGTAAACTTGTTTTATGAAACTGGTCTCTGAAATAAACCAGAAATAACATCTAAATTAACTAGCTTTATACAAGTCAAATATATTATTTAACATCACTGAATCAACTTAAATACATTTATTATTCCATTTTAAATCAGGTTTTAAATGAGGTTGCCACTTTTTATAGTATGCGTGAATAAATGTATTTATTTGTATATATATTTTTTTTTTAACTAATTTTATATATTTTTTATGCACAATGGATTGCTGAACACATATCAAATACAAGCTCATGTATTCTTATTTTTGTTTCAACAAACGTTATTTTTTGAATAACGAATACTTAGCAATATAGACAATTTTATTTGTTTGTTTGTTTTTTCACCAATTTCATTTCTTTTTTAACACACAATGAACGAATAACATTAAATGCAGATAATTATATACAGAAGCATGTATTTTGATTATTTTCTTAACATTTTATATATTTTTGACCAAATGATACAAAATACACAGACAATTATGTATAGCTATATTTATTTTATATTTTTAAATATTTTTTTAATAAATTCTATTTATTTTTGATGCACAATAACAAAATGCATAGACAATTATATAGATACATTTATTTATTCATTCATTTTTATATATTTATTTTTAACTAATTTTATTACTTTTTTGAGGAATGCTTAAAATATTATGCAGACAATTACATATAGATGTATTTATTGATCGATTTATTTATTTTTTGTATTATTATTTATTTTTAACTAAATGATTGCTTAACATATAACAAAATACACAGACAATTCATGCAAAAAAAAACCCTGAAAGTGTCCAAACTATAGTGACCAATACAGCACACAATGCCAAGTTTAGTATAAAACAGATAAGTGAACAAACTAAAGAAGATATGTACTAGTCACTATCCAGAGCTGTGACATGAAACTCATCTACGTGCTATTTTTGATTTAATTAGAAATCAAATACAGGTAAATACTGTTTGAAATATAATGAGGAACATGTCTTTTTCTTCTACGTCATCTGGGATGTTAAAAGAACACAGTGGAAATTGTAATTGAGTTTGAATGGTGATATTTAAACTACAGTCTGACTTGTTCCAAACATTGACCTCTGACCTTCAGGGTCTCTATTGTGGTTACTGTATGTGTCCATGTGTTTACAGGACCTCAGAGCATTATAAACAGAAAAACCCGCTCCCGATCTTTCCACATGTAACGGAGTGAAAGCTCTCTATTTATATTCGTGCTGAAGCGGAGACATTGGCTGTCCTGGATGGCTTCGGGATGGGCGTTTAGTGACCCTGATGAGGTGAAGGAAAAACCATCCATCCAATCCGACCGCAGCATCCAGCAGAGGTGGAGAGCCGGATCACTGAACGTCTGTTTTTCCTCTGACGGTGAAAAAAGTGGAAAAAGTGAATAGAGCAGCGTGTCCCAAACGGGGGTTTGTGAGATGATGAAAAGCTTATAATTAATTTAAATAAAAATCAATTATTGTGTTGTAAATGAACAAATGCTTTGTGACAGAATGCAATATTTTTGAGAGTGAACGCAAATACTTTGTGAGAGAATGCAAAGTTTCCCACACTGTAAAAAAAATTCAGTGTTTTTTTTTCAAAATTCCAAGCTGAGGTTGCCGGAACCCTACCGTAAAAAATACAGTCACAACATTTTAGGTTTTACGGTTTTCACTTAAATTTACAGTTAAATACCGTAATTTCATTAACTGATATACCAACCTATTAAAGTACTGAAATCTGTTTTGTACCTTTGAAATACACTGATAACCACCAAATGCAGAAGGTGATGAGAAAGTCACATGATGAACCAAAGCCCATCACAAGCAGCTTTTAAATAATAACATATATAGAAAGTGCACAGCGTCATTCACACAAGCACTAAACACCATCATGGTGAGACTCATTGAACTGAAATATGCAATAAACATTAATTTAACAACATTAGATGTAACATACAACCCTAATAAACATAACTGATAAGAAAAAAAACTGAGTTAAGCATTATAGTTATTTTAAAGAAAAATCATCAAATTCAAACAAAATTTGAAATGCAACACAGGGAATTCTGGGAATGTCAATTTACGTTTTTTCCCTGTATATTTTACAGGAACTTACCGTTAACCATTTAACAGGTTTTTACTGTAGCATTTTCACAGTTTTTTACCGTTAAAATCACACTCATTTTTTACAGTGAGGACAACGCAATAGTTTTGCAAGATAACGCAACGTTTCTTGGGAGAATGCCATGTTTATCGGGAAACACATTATTTTTGCAAGAAAAGGCAAATGTTTTGTGATAAACATGATAGGTTTCTCTTGCAAACACTCTTTTTTAAGTGAACATAATATTATTGCAAGAAAACACAAATGTTTTGTGAAAGAACAACATTTCTTGGAGGAATGCAACATGTTTGAGAACGAATGTAAATGTTTTGGGAGAGGATGCAATACTTGCAAATTTTTGCGGGAAAACAGTATTATGCGAGGGAAGTTTATCAGGAGAGCATAATATCTTTGTGAGCAAATGCAAATGTTTTGTTGGAAAACACAGAGTTTCTCTGTGAAACATAATTGTTTTGTGAGAGAACGCAATAATGTTGGTTTGCTCTTGAAACCAATCAAATGTCTGGAAAAAAATGATTAGTCATAGATATTTGCATTTATTCATTTTGCAAATATTTTAATCCAAAGCCACTTATAAATTAACTTGACAATGTTTCCCTCAAAGTGATTTTACAAAGAAAACATGATCTTCAAAGCTCCCGGTCAGTAGCACGTATGTTTCTTAGAAAGAAAGGAGTGAATTATTTGCTGTTGGTCATCTCATTGTTACCTGAACGTCTCTGCGAGAGTCATAAGAACTGGATCTCCGTCTCATAGATCTCCAAAACAGCTCTTCTTGGATTCTTCAGGGTCTGAGGAAACAGTAGAGTCAGCAAATAATAAATGAAAAGAAAACAATGTCATTTGAAATCGATTATAAATTGAATCTGAAATGACTCCAGCGAGCTTATAAAGCGGAGAGGGAACCGTGCTGATGGTGACAGGCTGTCTTAACCACATGTTGGGCAACGCTGGAGAAACATTTCAGCCGGAGGAAATGGTTCATTATATGAAGTGTCCCAGAGAGTCATTTAATTGCAGCGTAATAACGACTGACTCTAAACCATCCGTCAGACGCTCCCTCGGGAATGACTAGCAGCCCAACGAGACAAAGGAAGGGAACCCCTCTAACTAGACAAGAATCAGAATCAACACAATGTTTGTGGAAACCAGAGCTGGAGCCAGAGACGCTCGGGAGAACATGTGGGAAACAAGACTGAGGATCGCTTCAATCCTTCAGCTAGGAGAACTTTCTGTCCTCTATAGAGACCCTAAAGATCAAATAGAACCCAAGTTAAAGAGTTCTTTGTTAAACAATCATTGTAGTTTTAAAGAAACGTTTTCAATGTGTCTCTTAAAATAATTACTTCACTATAAAAAAAAAAAAAAAGTTGAGCCAACTTAAAATTTTAAGGCAGATTTTTGAGTTTTCTCAACTTGTCGTTTTAAGTTTATAAAACAAAAAATTGAGAATCTCCCACAAAAATAAGTTGAGCAACTCAAAAATCTACTGAAGCTGGTTGCCTTAAAATTTTAAGTTGGCTCAACTTTTCTAATTTGAAAACCAAAATCATTGTTTGTTTGTTTTTGTTTGCTTTTTCATGTACTGGTCAACCAATGGCTGCTTGGCTTTTCATATCATGTTGTTTTGGAATAGTGGAAAAAAATGATTGCACCTCAGGGTGAAGGTGAAGTTTTGGTAAATGACTTATAATACCATCAAATAAGCTCTGCGTGAGATCCAATGATATTCTTATAAATTAGCATGGGTCTCTTAAATGCATTTATATTTTTTAAATGTGAAAAAGTATAAAAGTTTTAAAATTATGAGAGTTGAGTATCAGCAGGTACCTTCTTGAGCCACGGCACAACATTCAGGTAAAATGGGCCAGCTGTTCATGTAAAATGGGCCAATATAAAAAGAGAACAACAGGTCATTTCAGCTTAAATCATTTTATTTTTAACAGTAAATTGACACTATTGTCTTTAGTCTGCCATAGCAACACCATCAATGTATTTCATTACATAGAAAGTTGAATGAATATTTAATTAAATAATGCAATTAAAAATGAACTGATCATGTTGTATAGGTGTGTGTTTCTGTGCATGTATGTGTGTATGCTTGGATTTTTTTTAAAGACGGTTAAGATTTTGTATGGATACATTGTGTGAGTGTGTGTGTGTGTGTGTGTGTGTGTGTGTGTGTGTGTGTGTGTGTGTGTGTGTGTGTGTGTGTGTGTACGCGTTTTTGTGAAAAGTCAGGACATAGATTTGTATAATGACGTGGGTATGACAGGTATTACAAGGTGAAGGTGACATCTCAGGACATTGACCCATGTCCCCACTTTTCAAAACGCTTATAAATCACTCAGAATGAGTTTTTTTGGGGAAAGTTGAAATGCACAGAGTCTCCTGTAAGGGGAAGGTTTAGGTGTAGGGTTGGTGTAGGGCAATAGCACATACAGTAAGTACAGTATAAAAACCATTACGCCTATGGAGAGTCCCCACTTTTCACAAAAATGAACGTGTGTGTGTGTGTGTGTGTGTGTGTGTGTGTGTGTGTGTGTATGCACTCCATTAACAAGCCATTTCTAGCTAAAATGACCTTTTTCACAAAAATCAAAGTTTCTTTTATAAATTAAACTTCTTTATTTGAAAGAGCATGTCAAAACACAGTCTGCCCGCCTTAAAAAACTCAGACCAATAAAAAATATTGTTACATGTTAAATGAAGCAACAATGCAAGATCAGTTATTATGATTTTCTGTAAAAATGTAAAGAGATATGATGCTACAGCCTTATTTGGCCCATTTTAGCTGACTTCACCCTATTCCTATCTATATTCATAAGGTTTTTACCTGGATTTTTCCATATACCATTCAAAATGATTTATAATTATATAACAGTTTATTCCTAAAAAATGCACTTTTGTGAAAGAAGGCAAATGTTTTGTGAGAGAGCACAAAGCTTTGAGAGGAACATTTTCATTGTGTCTCTTTAATAAATTGTAATTTTAATGTGAAGCACTACAGGCAAAACTATTGGTTTTATTGCTATACATACTCAGAAGGTTTTTATAGAAGGGTTTGTTTATATATCATTCACACTGATTTCCGTAACACTTTATTCCTAAAAAAGTGAATAAAATGTACTTTTGTGAAAGAAGGCAAATGTTTTGTGAGAGAGCGCATAAACTTTTTGGGTAAACAATACTTTTGTGAAAGAACACAAGGTTTCTCAGGGAACATTTTTTATTGTTTGTCTTTAATAAATTATATTTTAAGGCGAGGCACTACAGGCGAAACCATTGTTTTTCATGCACTGGTCATTTTTGAGGTTTTGGGCTATTTGGCTTTTCATATCATGTTGTTTTGGAGTAGTGGAACGAAAACATCTAAAATACGCTTCAGCAGCACTTACAGTACATACACCAAAATTTACTATATTCTGAAGGTTTTTACTGAGGGGTTTGTTCATATATCATTTATACAACATTGTATCCCTAAAAAAATGAGGTGAAAATGTAATGTTTTCTGCCTGTTGACGGTATTTTCTGATTTATGGAGTGATAAAAATTTAAATCCAAAATCCTCTCAGTAAAAATCTTTAAATCTACTAAATCAACAAAATTAAACAACAATTTTGAACTTGGCTTTATCCGGCTGTCTTGGAAATGTATGCAAATTGTAACATTTCAGAAAACTTCTAAACCAATTGTCTTAATGTACTGTGAGTAATCAGCTGGGTAAGTAATTTGAACTCTATGTACTTGTGGTGTGTTGAATTATAAAGTGCTGAAAGGTTCATTTCGCCTCTGTTTTGGGAGGAAAGACCTTGCTTTCTTGTTTTCTACCGTATGATTTTCAGTTCAGAGCATCTGGAATGCAGAGTTGAGAAAATATGTAATTGATAACGAGCTGTTACTGTCCCACTACATCATGTCACTCGTGTCGCACATAAGCAGCAGATTTATAGCCTGTAAACAAGATTCAGAACAGGCAAAACACACTGCTGAGAATCCACCGAGGTTAAGCAGCCGCTTACCGCACACTTTCATCCCAGAATAAAGTGAGAACAGAGATCGGATCTCTTCCCATGATCCCTTGAGGAAAGACTTCCCAGGGCGTACTGTGATATGGAACGAGCTGCTTTTGGAGCAGGTCTTGACTCTCTAATTGCACTTCTCCATTTACACGGTTGCATGTAAATGACTGTGGTTTGTCAGTGTGATATTCAGAATTAAGGACAAATATGATTGCACTGCTGCAAAGACCACCTGCGTTTACTGTCGCAGCTGCGACACACGTCAGTTCCTGCAACTACATGCTATCAGTGCATTAAAATAAAGCAAAAAAAAAACATGTTTGCATGAGATTTCTTCAGTCATGGGGTTTTCTGTAGACATGCACATACCAAATAAGCAGACAGAAAAGCTAAAAAAAAAAAAAAAAAAAAAGGCCACTTACATGCAAAGTGAAATTCACACTTTTAAGTGCAATAAAAAAGTAAATAATCAATGGAAAAGCATCTAATTATTTAATTTTATATGTATTTATTTATTTTAATTTATGATGCATGCAAATAATTATTTAATCAGAATACATGGCTACTTGTGAAAGATGCTGAAGATGTGAAAATCTATCAGCGGGGCTAAATAACTACCCATACTAACTAACCAAACCCATCATGACCATTATAGATTTATAATGATTAATTAATCTTTATTTTAAATAAAAATGTATATAAAGGTTCATATGTGTTATAGACAACAAATAAAGTTTTTCTTCAAATTTAAAATGTGAAAGTATTTTCTTGGGCTGAAAATATATGAAGGGTGTAAAGTTTTAAATGCTTTTTAAAAAAATATATTAATATTTTTAAATAATTTTCAAAACTATACAAAAAACGTCAAAAATATATTGGGATAAAATATATTTAAGTAAATACTAAATATAGCAAATAGATATATTTTTTGCCCTTTTTTATTTGTATTTTAAAATATATTTGAAAATATATTTTTGCTGTACGGGAAATGAAACGCAATCAAACTAAAAGACTAAATATCCATACAACTACACAATGTAAAGAGCAACTTTTTGGCAACTTATTTGTATCATAATTATAGTCATAAAAATAACATAATTGTATATTTTGAGTTTTAGAGATTGTTTTTGTAGCATAAACCATTTGATCGATTCTTTTTAAACACTTCTTATTACTTAAGCCCACATTGTAGATCAGAATAAAGTTTATTTCTAGTGAGAAAGTCACTAATTCTAAGTTGTGAATAGTGAAGATGTATGTGTGAGTAATCCTTCATTAACCTGGAGATGTGCTGCTGCTGTGTGGAGTTTCAGGCTGCTGTAATTGTTCCTGTCAGAGTCTGTCTGCCAGCTACAAATGAGCTAACCAACTCAAATCGGGGTCATCTGGAAGCCATTTCTCGCCGTATTTTTTTCCTTCCCCGTCTCATTTTAATCTCCTCCTCCTCCCAGGGGAGGTCGGGGCCGGTGACCGGGATCTGCGCACGCTAGGCCGGTGTGGCACGCAAACTCATCCTCGCACGCAAGAAACCTCTGCAGAAGACATCAGAACGCACCTATAGAGGGGTGAAGGAGAACGCAATGGCCATTATCACTCTACACAGTGATTCATTTAATACTGTGCTGGTAAAACTAAAACTAAATACACTCAGTGACTAAAGTCTAGAATGAAATGCTCAATCTACTGATATGGAAACATAGATGCAGAAGATCAACAGAAATGCAGAAAATAATCTGGTTTAGAGAAAAACAGGCCCTGCTAAGTTTGAAATAACAACATCCCTCAAAACTTCTGCTGAAGAACACACGACTCTTCATGCCAAGACAAAAAAAGGAGGGAATGTTTTCTAATGCGCAAACATTTCAGAGAACTCAGTTCTGGCTAAATTCTGGCTTAAGTATTTTAAGACATGGCATGACAAATATTGGCTAATCTTACCATTTAATTTGTGTTTACATTTCTATGACAATTAAAATAATATACGATAATTTTATCGTTGGTTTATATTTTAAATAATAATAAAAAAAAATGTAATGAGAATAAATAATGGCGAAAAATACATAGCATACATGCATTCTTCATGAAAAAATGTCAAACTGCAAAAATAAAATAAAATAGCCATAATTTTCTTTATGCAAAAAAATACAAAGATTTCATTTGTTTTTGCTGCATGTTGCCACGTCACGCTATTCTACATTAAAGCTCTAATCAGTTTCCGCAAATGTGATGAATTCATTAATTTGATATGCTGATATGAAAGTAAGTATCTGCTAAAATTAATAGTAATTACGATCATGATAAAGCGTAAAAACATCTGTTACTTCACATCATTGTTCTGGTGTGCTTGATAACTCAACTCCACAGTTTCCATCACCGCTCATCGGCCAAGTCACATTACTAACAGACTGGAAATGTTCAGAAGCGCTCATCATTGACATATCAAATTATAGTAACTGATCGCACTTAAATGTCAGGCCACATCAAATCACTAATGCTCACACGGTCGGTTTTGATTGGAGGAAAAGCACGGCACTCACTTCTGATTGGCCGATGGGATCTTGGACCCAAAGTCGAGCAGAGGTCAGAGTAAGAGGAGATTTGTGGTTTAATGTACCTGGCAAAAGCACAAGCATCCCGCTGTGAGACGTCTGTGTGCTTGCGTTCCCTCAGGCCGACTCGCTCTCGTTTTAGAACAGACCGCAATAATTCAATAACTTCACTGGATTCAGTTAAAGATAGCCTGCGTTTGGGAATCTTGGATATTTTTGTGATGTGATTTATGTAATAAAAACAAAATGTTCATGCACGTCATAAAAATATAAATCACACATAGAGCGCAACAGCAGATTTCCAGTTGCAAGATTAAACTAAATTTATAAAGATAAAATAATCTATGCCTTTATAATCTATTTCTGTACTGTATATAGCAATAACCTGCTAACTCCATAGCAACACCCTGGCAACAACCTACTTTTGTAACTCCCTTGGCAACATGTTAAAAAAACACTCTGACCACCTTATTAACTAATATCAACACCCTGGTAAATACCATAGTAACTCCCTAGCAACTGAATAGCAACACCCTAGCAACAACCTGCTGCAGTAAGTACCTATCAACCGCACAGCAACACCCTGGCAACAACCTACTGTAGTAACTCCCTAGCAACTGCATAGCAATACCCTGGCAACATCCTGCTGCAGTAACTTCCTAGCAACCGCATATCATCACCATGACCACGACCAAAACCTACTGTAGTAACTCCTTAGTAACTGTATAGCAACGCCCTAGCAACAACCTGCTGCTGTAACTCCCTAGAAACTGCATAGCAATGCCCTGGCAACAAGCTACTGCAGTAACTTCCTAGCAACTGCATATCATCACCATGACCACGACCAAAACCTACTGTAGTAACTCCTTAGTAACTGTATAGCAACGCCCTAGCAACAACCTGCTGCTGTAACTCCCTAGAAACTGCATAGCAATGCCCTGGCAACAAGCTACTGCAGTAACTCCCTAGCAACATGCCAAAACCCAATCAAAACCACCTTAGCGCAGGTATACTCAAATCTGGCTTGATCAGGGTTGGAGCTAAACTCTGCAGGAAAGTGGATCTCGCGAGCCAGATTTGAGGATCACTGCCTTAGCGGCTGCATAGCAACACCCTGGCAACCACTCAAAACACTGGCTGGTATTTTCTGCGAAAAATGTGAAAATCTACAGTTTAAATCATTCAAATTCTCTTGTGCAAAAAAAGCTGAGCTCAAGTGAATCAGCATCACGTCACTGGCATTAATAGACTCCATCGAGCGCTAACATGGTCAAGATGGCACTGGTGAGTCACGCTCATAAAGCACTGGTTAATGTCCTGCAGCGAGAGAGAGTGTGTTCATTTCCTCTCACTGAGTGTCAGTCGCTCGTTTGGGGTTCTGGATCACCGCTGCTGTCTAATCTGCATTCGCATTCCTACGGTACGTTTCAGCTCGTCCTTTTCCCTGAATCCCGCCGGCTCCGTCGGACCCCCGGGCTTCCCCCCTCCCGCGGCCGTGCGTGACAGTAGCTCGCTGAAAAGTGGAAATGATTCTAGTAAACAGTGATTAGCTCCAGACCGGGATCGGCTCGTCCGCCGTGAGACCTGCATCCACACGCTGGCGGCTGCCAAGTCCTCGACCTTCCCGACCCTCCGGGGTCACGGCCAGCCTTTCACAGCCAGGTTAAGGAGAATAATGGCAGGCAAACACGACAGCCTCACGCAACACACACAGGCTCGCCGCAAAGCTGGCTCTGATTAGAGAGGACGCTGATGTGAGAGACCATATGTGAATCACGGGATTCCAGAGGACTCTCCCGTACGGAAAGACGTGATGGGATTCTGGCAGCGCTGAGCTCTGATAGTAACACTGGAAAACTGGGTCTACAAACCCAGAGCGGTGTCTGAGTCATCGACATAACATTTGACATTTTTTCTTATAATATAAAGGATCATGGTGCATTAAATAAAAACACTTAAAAGCTTGTTGCGGTGATGATGCAAATATTACATTCACTCAAAATGTAGCGCTTTTAAAATAACATAAAAACGTAATTTGTCAAATCTGCGAGAATTATTATTTTTTACTTTTTCAGATTTTAGATGATAATAATAATAATGTACTTTTATATATGTATGCTTACACAAAATATCACAAAATTGTAATAATCCTTGATTTTCGGATGATGTTACATTAAAATATTACTGAAAAGCTTTGCAAATATTAAGTCAATCAGAAAGTCTTGAGCTTTTAATATTGAAAAGTAATTCTTAAAATCTGTGAGAACAAATTTTACTTAGTATATTAAAAGATAGGTCTTTTTTAGAAGATAGGTATACATTTATTATTATTATTATTATTATATGTACTGCTTACACAGAATAAATACCACAGTAATATTACAATATTGCTACATCAATTCATCTGATGATCAATTTTTGATGATCTAACATAATGGATTACGGTAAATTAAATTATTACACTTAAAAGCTTTTGTTGCTGCGGTTTACTTTGCAAATATTACAAATTCAATCAAAATCCTGAGCTTTTTAAAAAAATTAATTAAAATGCAAGATCTATGAGAACAATTTTCACTTTTTTAGATTTAAGAAGACAATGGATAACACAACTTAAAGCCTTAATAATAATTAATAATGTGCATTGTAATGCATTTTATTTCATAAATAAGTGTAACCAAAGTTAAAATGCATTATGCGGATTCCTTGTTATTCATGAGATCATAATGCATTATAAAGAACATTTTAAGGCATAATTAATGCATTAAAATATTTTTATAATGGATTAAACAAGGCTTACCACTATAATTTATAATGTGTACGGCTTACACACACAGATTATTAACTGAGTTCATCGACAGTTTAATGCTCACTAGTTCCTCCTCTCTATAGTGTTCCCTCAACAGTGCACAATGAAATCTAATCTTGTTTCGGTGAAGATGTTTATTCTCTCCTAGGGAGCACAAACAGTGGGCTCCTAAATCCAAGTGGATTGGAACTGATTGTATTTGGCAGCTTCTCCTTCCTCTGTTCTCAGGGAAGGAGGCACATCTCATTTTAGTGGTGGTTTGCATCCAGGAAAGTGTACTATCAGCAAGAAATCAATGCTACTGTCTCTCTGACTCTAAAAATGCTACAGCGCTGCAATTAGGGTCATTAGATCCCTGCAAAAATATACTCCTCCTGGTGAGGAAACAAGGAACATTTATCTCCTGCCTGGCGCTCAGAAGAGAAACGTCTTGCATCAAGAACATTCAGTTCTATCGCTTAAATCTTGAGATTTCAGAGAACTTCCTTCTCACTTGACGAACGATAGATCACTGGAGTTGCAAATATAACTGAGAAAATATCAATGTAACTTCCATTTAACGCTCTTATGATAAAAACTGAGTCTGTACAAACAGAACAAACAGCAAAGGTAAAACGAAAGCAAATGCATATACACATGCATCGAAAACATCATTAAACTTTTAAAGACAAATGACCCTCTCAGCATATCTAATTTTATGTGCTTTCTTACAGAATAAAGTGTCTGTATTGGTGTATTCTGAGAGAGGATCTGCTTTAGTGCACGTTATGAAGGCATGCTTGCAATTAAGCAATCTCTCAATGACTGCATACCCAAAAACACATGTGAAAATTTATCCTGAAATTGTGAGAGGAAAATAGCCGAGAGAGACCCTGGCGTGCTTTACAATGAGATCAGAGACCCCAGAACATGATGCACCATCGACATGTGAACACAACATCAGATTATGCTCTGAAAGATCATTTACGAACTTTATTGTTTCCCTGTGTTGTAAAATGTTGACATTTGTACTAAAAATCGATGTTTGATTTGTTTGTACTCAAGAGATCAAATTTGTATTGACATAATGAATTAGGCTATTCTGCAAGGATATTAAATTATTTATTATAATAACTTTGTGATGGTGCAACTACAATATCTTGTCTTTTAACAATATGCATGAGAAAATTTCATGTATATTATGACATACATTCATGTTTATTATATATATATATATATATATATATATATATATATATAGCTCCAACGGGTCTAAAGACATAAAATATGGAGGGACACACACAATACAGGGATAGCATGGTTTTTCAATGTCTAGTCGTGTTGCATAACTCCATGCATGCATACTTTTCCATTTTTAGGGTTTATGTAAAGTGGGTCTGCAAAACAGAGCGTCTTTTTTTTATTATTACGAAACATTCCCCAAGACAAACGTCTCAAGTCTGCGATGCCGTCGATGATTGCATCAAGCTTAAAATAACATTTTCGTAATCATGTGCAAACCAGAGCAGAAATAACGATTACAAGAGTGCGCAAACGACTAGAAACCGCGCGTCCAAAAATAATGGGGATGCAACGAGTTCAGCTGCAGCAACATAAAACGTTTAATGCATCACTCCATTTGAGTTTATCACAATATGATGGCTGCCACAAACCGCAAGAGTTTTGCACACTTTAGTTTTATGCATCTCCGCAACGATGATGAGAAATACCCCGCACAGAGCGCGTGCAAATAAAACAAAGATGATTTACGCACTATTTCAGACGTTTTCCCGGTTGCGCATTTGGATCTCCGTGTTCGGCTGCAGCCAGACGTTCAGACCTTCTAACTGAGTCCCTGCGGCTTCCACAATGGGAGGAGTGAGACTATCATCGGGTCCTGCCCCCTGTGCTGCAAACATATATAAAAGACATGGATCCAACCAAGCAGCTCACAAAACCCTGTCAGCTTAACCTGGAAAATTAAAGAGAGTAGAAAACTCTAAATCAATGCATGCAGATTAAATTAAAACATACCGAACTGGCAACCGAGAGAGTTAGTTTACATTAATTTTGCATGCAAAAAGAAGAAATAGATTAATTATTATTTTAAATGGATGCTTATATTTCTCTCTATATATAGCACTTAACATGAACATTATTTGAAAAGAATCTCATCAGAAGAATAAAAGTGCATCAGAAGAATGGCTCTGACTGAGGCTGAGTTTGAGAGCAGCAGCATCATGAAGGAATGGAGCGGACAGGTTCAGCCGGCTTTGATAGCATCCTTCATCATCCTCTTCTTCCTGGAGGCCTGTCTTTGGGTCAGAAATCTCACGATCAAGAAAAGGCTCCCAGGCCCGTTCGCCTGGCCCTTGGTGGGCAACGCCATGCAGCTGGGACAAATGCCACACATCACCTTCTCCAAGCTGGCGAAGAAGTACGGAAACGTCTACCAGATCCGACTCGGGCGAAGCGATATTGTGGTTCTGAACGGAGACGCAGCTATACGCAAGGCACTCATTGAACACAGCACTGAATTTGCCGGGAGGCCGAACTTTGTGTCCTTTCAGATGATTTCCGGCGGTCGGAGCATGGTGTTCAGCAATTACAGCAAACAGTGGAAGGTGCATCGGAAAGTGGCGCAGTCAACTTTGAGAGCATTCTCGTTGGCAAACACTCAAACCAAAAAGACATTCGAACAACACGTTGTGGGCGAAGCCATGGATCTGGTCCAGAAGTTTCTAAGGCTCAGTGCCGACGGGCAACACTTCAATCCTTCTAATGAATTCACCGTCGCAGCCGCAAACGTAATGTGCGCGCTTTGCTTTGGGAAACGCTACGGCCACGATGATCCCGAGTTCAGGACTCTTCTTAGAAGAGTGGATAAGTTTGGCGAAACCGTTGGCGCTGGAAGCCTGGTGGACGTCATGCCTTGGCTGCAATCGTTTCCGAATCCGGTCCGAAGCGTTTATCGAAACTTCAAGCTACTTAATGAAGAGTTCTTTGCTTATGTGAAGGACAAAGTGGTGCAGCATAGAGACACGTACGACCCTGAGGTCACCCGTGACATGAGCGATGCAATCATTGGTGTAATTGAGCACGGGAAAGATAGCATGCTAACTAAAGACTTTGTTGAGTCTACAGTCACAGATTTAATCGGTGCAGGACAAGACACGGTGTCAACAGTCATGCAATGGATACTTCTGCTTTTAGTCAAATACCCTTCAATCCAAACCAAACTCCAAGAGCAGATTGATAAAGTAGTAGGTCGTGACAGACTCCCATCAATAGACGACAAGAGCAACCTGGCCTACCTGGATGCCTTCATCTACGAAACCATGCGCTACACCAGCTTCGTCCCCGTCACCATACCGCACTCCACCACCTCAGACGTCACCATCGAAGGTCTCCACATCCCCAAAGACACCGTGGTGTTCATCAATCAATGGTCCGTCAATCACGACCCTCAAAAGTGGCAGGATCCTCACATCTTCAACCCGTCGAGATTCCTAGACGAGACCGGAGCTCTGGATAAAGACCTGACCAACAGCGTGATGATCTTCTCGACAGGTAAGAGAAGATGCATTGGTGATCAGATCGCAAAAGTGGAGGTTTTTCTGTTCTCTGCCATCCTTTTGCACCAGTACTCGTTTGAGAGCAACCCCTCTCAGGATCTCTCCATGGACTGCTCTTACGGTTTAACACTGAAGCCGCTCCATTACACAATCTCGGCGAAGCTCAGAGGAAAACTTTTTGGCTTGGTATCGCCGGCATGAGTATAAATAAATAACCAGCTTGCTATTGTGACTAAAGGCCAGCAGAGACTGAACGTATTACAAATGCATTCCACATAATGAGTATTAGTAAAGCTGCACTGAATGCTGTTTAGTAATTGTATATTTAATATTTATACAAGTTTGCAATGATTCAATGAACTGATTCATTCACATCCATAGAATATGTTGTCAGGTAACTGAAGAGATTCTTCAGCTCTTAACAGTAATGTTTTAATTGCTTTATGTTTATAAAACACCATCTATGCTTCAAAATAATGTTAGAAGGACTGCAATATGAAAAGTTTATGGTCCAATGCTAAGCCACTATCACTGTAGACATATCAATTATTATGTAATATTATGCAATTGTCTGTAGATCGTGTTGAGTCATGTTAATGGGCAGCAGCTGTCGGAGAACTTTTACTTCCTATGAGACTCAGATTTGGCATCGCAGTGCATTTAATTATGCTTGCATAAAACTGTATAACAATGTGATTATGTACTTCAGGTATTTTAAGTATTAGGCATTTAAAGCATTTATACAACTATTTATACAAATTATATTCTTTATAAAATGCATATAAATTTGAGATTCTTAAAAAAAAGGCTGCAAGGGTCATTTGTTAAAATAACAGTAGTTTTAGCGACATGCCAATTTGCAATCAATGCTTTGCTGAGTCTGTTCTATTGCTCAGAGAATCACCCAATGAAGTCTTAAGCATCATGCTGGATGAACTGTCCGCTTCCTCATTGTGTCATTTTGAAGGTTCTCCCACATGCACAAAGCAAATCCTCAAAATCATGTATAAAACCAGCAGTATAAATCAAAGCTACTATCTCAAGTTGTACTCCTATATCACAATGCATTTATTATGATAAATGTTTACACTGAATGTTTTGCAAGCTCTGTAACTGAAGTGCATGTATTCAGAAATACAGCTTTTTGAAGAAGAAAAAAACTAGATTTTTTTTTAATGTTCAGGTATTGTTTTAAATATGTGTTCTTTTTACTATTGGAAAATAAGCTACAAGAGGAATAAATAAAGTGCTGTTTTACAACCTGTGAAGATGCACTCCGTCTCTTTCTGTTTTGACCCTCAACATGATTCGCATTTTATAAAAAAAAATACATCCACATAAATACATTCTACATACAATCAAATATGAAAGTTTAAAAAAAAAAAAAAAATCACATCAGACTAAACCAGCTTGGCATCTGAATTTACTGTCTGAATGGTCTGCATCTGTCTTCACTTATATTGTCTCTATATATCCCTATTTGTTAGTTTTATGGCCAATATTTCTGTTTGCGTTCAGTTTCTGAGATATTTCTGTAAAGCCACATCTTTAAAGTCAAATTATCTTATTAAATTTATACAACAGTCATTATTCTAACTACAGCTCATGATAAATGCACTCTCATGGTACATATTTAACTCCATTGTTTGTATCTGTTCTTTGTCTGATGGATTAAAAAAAAAAGCCTTTCACAAGTTTACAGACTGAATTCCTCAAGTGACTTGATTTCACTAGCATTCAGCTGGCATCACATTGTGGATTCCAAACAAAATGAAATCACACCAATTAGAGCAGACTTACAGAGCTCATATATGTTAGACAATGTATTCTGTAAAAAGTAAAACGACAGCATTTTTATGGTTTCATTTTATGGTTTCATTCATTTTTCTCAGACATTTCAGCACTTTATGGTAAAATAAAAAAAAAGATCTCTAAAAAATATATAGAAAGCAACAGTCATCATTAAATGAAGGCCCACATCCATTTAGCCCATGTTATTTTCTTACTCAGTCATACACACAGATATAGTGCCACCAAAATGCATTTAAACAACTCAATAAAACAACATTTGAATGAATTATATAAACTATAAAAGCAAGCATCTGTAAGTACATTTCAAATGCTGCAGTGAGGAACATCTCTCATGCTCACTTTTCTTCATCATGTTTGAAGTCTCAATGTGCTTTCTCCTCAAGTTCACACAAGTGTCTTAGCAGAGGAACCACACGTGTAAAGAAACAACTAAGATCCACTAACCGCAAACAAATACAATGCTGACTGACTTCCAGTTCAACATTGCATCTATTTACAATTTAAACTTTAATGTACTGCAAAAATGCTCTTAATTCTTTGAAATAAATGACACTATCTCATGCAATATGCACACTGATATGCACTTGTCTAAAGCGCTATGCATCTGTAGATGGCTCAAGAACGTGTTGGGAGTCCAATGTGTGTCCACGCATCTGCTGTCCGGCCGTAATGGGTGGAGAGTCAGAGAGAGTCAGGGGGAAAGAAAACGAACCTGTGGCCCAAACTCCTCCTACTCTAGAGATATATAACACAGTGTCAAGGCTGAAATCTGCATTCTTCTAAATTGGCCATCTCTGGATAGACACAGCAGCTCCGCAAACCCTGACCCGTCTTCCTGTAACCCCACAGCCGAAGAGGGCAGAAACCAGCAGGGTTCTCAAATTCTTTCTTTCTCGCCATTCAAGATGGGGAGTTACTAAAACACTTGCAATTTATACAAAAACAAACCTTTAGAGCTTCAGAATACCATGGCGCTTTCAGACACAGAGTTCGGCATGAAGGGCAGTAGCATTCTTAAGGAATGGAGCGGACAAATCCAGCCGGCCCTCATTGCATCTTTCATCTTCCTATGCTGTCTGGAGGCTTGTTTCTGGGTCAGGAACCTTACTCTCAAAAAGAGGCTTCCAGGGCCCTTCGCTTGGCCGCTTGTGGGTAACGCCATGCAACTCGGCCAAATGCCCCACATCACCTTCTCCAAGTTGGCAAAGAGGTACGGAAACGTGTACCAAATTAGACTGGGCAGCAGCGACATAGTGGTTCTCAATGGAGAATCTGCCATACGCAAGGCGTTGCTTCAACACAGCACCGAGTTTGCAGGAAGACCGAACTTTGTGTCCTTCCAGTCGGTTTCCGGCGGGACGAGCATGACGTTCACCAGCTACAGCAAGCAATGGAAGAATCATCGGAAGATCGCACAGTCCACCATTCGTGCCTTCTCTTCTGCGAACAGCCAAACGAAAAAGTCCTTCGAGAAGCACATCGCAGCTGAAGCCGAGGAACTGATTGAAACTTTTTTGAGATTGAGTTCAAACAACCAATACTTCAATCCATCTCATGAACTCACAGTCGCGGCTGCTAACGTCATCTGTGCCCTTTGTTTTGGGAAACGCTATGGACACGGTGACCTAGAATTCAGGACTCTTTTGAGCAAAGTGAACAAGTTTGGCGAAACCGTAGGAGCTGGAAGTTTGGTGGATGTCATGCCTTGGTTGCAATCTTTTCCCAATCCTGTGAGGAGCGTTTTTCAGAACTTCAAAGACCTCAACAATGACTTCTTCACGTTTGTCAAAGGTAAAGTGGTGGAGCACAGGCAAAGCTACGACCCTGAGGTCACAAGAGACATGAGTGATGCCTTTATTGGCGTGATTGATCATGCAGACACGGAGACGGGCTTGACCGAGGCTCATACTGAAGGTACGGTTTCTGATCTCATTGGAGCAGGTCTGGATACCGTCTCCACTGCATTGCACTGGATGCTGCTTCTACTGGTCAAACACCCATCAATCCAAACCAAACTCCAAGAGCAGATTGATAAAGTAGTAGGTCGTGACAGACTCCCATCAATTGAAGACAAAAGCAACCTGGCCTACCTGGATGCCTTCATCTACGAAACCATGCGCTACACCAGCTTCGTCCCCGTCACCATACCGCACTCCACCACCTCAGACGTCACCATCGAAGGTCTCCACATCCCCAAAGACACCGTGGTGTTCATCAATCAATGGTCCGTCAATCACGACCCTCAAAAGTGGCAGGATCCTCACATCTTCAACCCGTCGAGATTCCTAGACGAGACCGGAGCTCTGGATAAAGACCTGACCAACAGCGTGATGATCTTCTCTATCGGGAAGAGACGATGCATTGGTGATCAGATCGCAAAAGTGGAAGTTTTCCTGACCGCTGCCATGTTAATCCACCAACTAACTTTCGAGAACGACCCATCACAGGACTTGAGTCTAAACTGCTCGTATGGCTTAACACTGAAGCCATTTGATTATAAAATCTCTGCCAAACCCAGAGGAAGCGTATTTAATGAAGAATAAATTAACGTGTGTGCTTCCAAACCTACTGTCTCTGATATATTACACTATGCAGAATAAGGTATGTACTTCATATTTAGCAACACTGAACTTCAGATTATAAATATAGTTCACTATATACAAGTGTAGATTAATGTATGACTAAATGTTTTGAAATCAAAAGTAACCAAAGGAAAAGGGCCAAAAGGAATAAAAATGTTGTCAGCAGGGTTTTATATGTGAGAGATGTGTGCTTAAATCTATTTTAAAATGTGCCACTTTTAAAAATGAGTTTCTAAAAAAATCTGCAAAAAATTCCCATATATGTATATATATATATATATATAAACCTCTGGTCATTAAAAGAGCAATTGCTTTTAGTAAATAAACAAAGGAAAAGCAAGATAAATGCCATGTTTAATATTGACTTAATGCTAAAATCAAATGCTTAATTCCTCTGTTTGATCTACGAGTTTTCATAAGCCTGTAATTTTTAAAAAGATGTTCATAAATGTGACTTAAAACTGTTTTTATCGATGTAAATAAAATGTATTTTAACAGTGTGTGTTTCATTAAATTAAATATTTATATGCATGCTCACTAAGTTGCTCCAAACACAGTCACACTTTGCTGGCCACATCTGCTGGGTTGCTGTACAAAAACACACACATATTAATAAAACGCTGCTTGTTGGTCATGTAAATTAGAGGTCTAAATGCATTTACTAATTTACTTTTCCGTAGCACCTTTTCACACACACGCATAAAAACGTGCAAAGCTGCTTTGTGGCCCACATGCGCGGAGGGAGTCTCAGAGGGAGTCTTACATTTACACTAGTTAATTCATAGCAGACACACGCTGCTTTCCTCTCTCGCTTCCTGTCATGACACCGCAGCGCTCTGGAGGGGGGCCAGGGTGTTATGGGCCACGCAGGGTAGCCACAGTACATGCCCCTGATTTACTGCGAACCACACACGCAAACGCACACTCACGAGACATGTCTTTTTGATAAACCTCCCCAAAACGCTCGTTCTCCAGGATGCCCCCATCGTTGGCCTCTAAATTTGCTGAGGCTTTAAAAAAAAAAAACACACAAATTGTACCATCAGACGTTTTCACCTCTGTTTTGACCTCACACACAGATGAGTGACTCGCACGGAAGGGTCATATTTCAACTCAGAATAAAGAGAAACATTTTGCATTACAATACTTTTTGTTTAAAGCAGTACAACAAATACTGCAAAAAGTTTTGAGGTGAAATATGAGCTGGACACGTTTGACAAGTTTCATGAGAATCACTTCATGCAAACACACAGCAGATGATATGAAGCTAAAAATTGTGTTGTTTTGGACAGAAGTACAGTTTAAAATATGAAAACATTGATGGCTGCGTTTCAAACCATCAATCAAAGAAAACATCCTCCCTTCTCATCTGGACTCACATGCTCTGAACTAACGAGACCCCGCAACAACACTAGATTATATAACTCTATCATATTCAAATTATTATAATTGCTACTGCATGTAATCTTTAAAGTATATGTGCATTATTTATGCACTTGAAGAGCCGAGCATCATTATTAATTCTCAAACAGAATGCACACAGACTGTGCTTCAAACCTTAGAGAAAGCTCAAGAGAAAGAAATGTGTAAAACAGTGTCGAGTCAAGTGGAAATACAGTGAATTAAGTTTCCAAAAGCGCTCTGAAATTCTCACTTTTCAAGGATAGGACTTAAAGCAACCGGCAAGAGACCACATCATATTCAAAGTTCAAAGATGACATACTTATGACTTACAGTTTTGTTTTATCAGCATTTACTCTGTTATGCTAATTGATAGATCATTTTAAGCTGTTATTATGAATGTCAAATGTTGCCTACAATTTGTAAATTACCCTGTTGGTTACGCTGTAAAGTTTGCCAAAACTCAGCATATTTTAATGATTTATGTCACAAAACCATCTGCTTAAGAACAATAAAATATACATGCAAAAAAACAAATACAAAAACGCCTAGTGCATAACCTTTGTTCATTATTTTATTATACCACATTCAATATATTCTGACCAATATCTTAATTAAAATTTCTCAACTCGTGAGTTGGAACATCCTGAGACGACTTTAAGGCAGCATATGACAAGCTTGGAAAAGCTATCTTTGGTAGCGCGAAGCAATGCCAGTCATGCAAACGCTTGCCAAAAACAGCGGGAACGCGGTGCCAAAACGCAGTGACTCAACACTTCTGTTCTGAGAATTATCACACATCCGTGTTGCCCTAAATCACTCCTCCGCTTACAGATGATGAGGCAATTCCCATGGGTAGTGGCTTTTTCAGTCCAAAAGACTCAAGCCAATGAGCCCGACAGCTTAATAGATAGATGTGCAATAGTATACAGTTATTTTGCAGCTGCAGGAGGCAGATAAAGCAGCTTTCTGGGAAGCGTCTACGTTTTAGAGATTTTCCTGAATTAGAAAGCCAAAATACACACTCTTATACACATTTAAAGAGATTTAAACCAGAGCAGAGATGGTGTAAGACATGAGTGACTTCTGGAAAATGTGTGAACATTACACTGGTGCTTGTTAAGTCAATCAACACTAGGGTGCATAGTGTTGTGATCAGTGTCTATTCAAGATCTCACGGGGAAATATTACACAATCCATTAACTTTTTAGAGGGTAACGCATTACAGGTCACGCGAGTTACGTAATCAGATTCAAGTAACTAGTAAAGTAATGCAATACTTTTTAATTAGCAAGAAATTTGTTCATCTCAATTGCACAAAAACAGATTCAGTATTCCACAAAATGAATAAAAACAGTGAAATCGAAAATCTGAATATGACGCAAACCTGCAAATTAAATGTTAAATAACACACACACACACGTATTTTTTCTCTAATGTGTTTGTTGCTGACTTTCGATGATGCATTGAACTGTACTAATCAGCAAAAATGACTTCAGATAAACATACCATTTGTGTTTCATTGTTAAAGAGTGCTGAACTTTCTCCTCTATTCTCCATGCAATCCAGAATGCCAGAATAGTTACTTTTTTTAGGGAGTAACGCAATATTGTAATGCATTTAAAATGTAACTTTCCTCAACACTGTTTCTATTAATTTTTTAATTAGTTTAAAATAATTTAATGGTGCAGCAATAAAGCCTGCCTAAAAATCAAAATCCAGTTGATGGCAGAGCAAAAACGGTCCCTGAAGGCTGAATCTCTAATCTAAATGTTTGCAAGATTGTAGTTTAAATGTTTTTCCTTGCCATGAAAGTGCAGGAGCTCATAAATGCACAAACACACCCTCATAAACAAACATACAGGCATGAAAAGTGTCCGTTCACACGCATCTTTTACCTGTAGGCCCTCGAGCAAAGAGGGTTTATGTGAAAGAGAGACTGTAGACCAATAACAATCACAGACGGACTAAGTTCTTCCAAGAGCTTCGCAGAGAAATTCCCCGGACTACAAACAAATCAACTGCACATTGCTTCAATAATGCTAGATTGTTTCTCATCAGTTTTACAAACGAACGATCCCAAACACGTTTGATTGACGTCTACAGCAAAAGCCATTTCTGCAATTACAAACATATATCAGTGGGTCAAGAATACATCCGTC
The DNA here is from genome assembly GCA_036784905.1 of Acrossocheilus fasciatus. Classification (NCBI taxonomy): domain Eukaryota; kingdom Metazoa; phylum Chordata; class Actinopteri; order Cypriniformes; family Cyprinidae; genus Acrossocheilus; species Acrossocheilus fasciatus. Next base: position 1,505,184 of record CM071954.1, read on the forward strand.
AATCAACTAATCGATTAGTGGATTTGTTAAGATTTAGTTTAGTTTTGGTGGATCTGAGCCTAAACCGACATAATTATTATGCACTTTTATGCATATCTTTATTAAGCCCTCTCAGATAGTTAAATCAGTTGGGTCAAGACCCAAAAAAGGCAGATCTGGACAGAAGGAAAACATTAAATGCAAATGTGTTGCGTTAACATGATACATTCATTATTTTTATTGTGGATGTCAAAGGTCGTGTGTCCAATCAAACCATAGCATTTTGCCACAAATTTGTTTAATCAACCTGTAAAATTAGACCGATGCCAACGTCCCAGGTAACAAATTTAGTTATGAAAATATTTAGAACATTGAACATTGTTTAGAAACGTTTCTAAAATGTTGAAATGATGTCCAAAAACGTTGTTACATAAAAAAATGTTACAAAAACGTTTCTTACATTCTACTAACTTTTTTTTCACCCAAAATCGAACCTTATTTGAACATTTATTGTTTTAATATTAAAAAAAAAGTTTCTTGTCGTGATTATAATATTTATTGGTATTAATATTTATTCTTAGTTCATTGAGTACAATGTTGTTCTAAAGCATTTCCCTCAAAATTATGAGAACATATATCAACTATACGTAAAGTTATAAGAACGTTCCATAAACATTAATTTAAGAATGTTTTAACATTTATATAAATTTGTGAAAGTTGTACGAACGTTCCCTGATAGCTGGGATAGACAGCTTGTGTGATATGACCTCCTCAAAAACATTAAATAAATGTGGTTTGTTGATCGCTTTTGCCAAATACTCCCAATGGAAAGTCTAAAGCTAAAGTCAGATAACCGTTCCAAGATGGCACACTAATTAGCATATTCATGACATTACAGCATCGTATTTGCATATTGTCCAGCGTCAACCATTTACATCTGTTTGCTTCTCTCCTATTCTCAGAGCTCACAATCTGTATTTTAATACAGCTGAATTCCCAATAAATCTTTATCGTTTACATATGTTTCTGGTGTCAGAAAATAAAAAAAGTATGAAATAGTGACTGAAATACGACTACATGGCTACTTTTGTAAGTCTCTTTGGATAAAAGCATCTCTCGCAAAATCATCATTTGCTTACATAAGTTTAAAGATAAGGAAAGGAAAAAGCCACTAAAAAGGTGTCTATACCAAAAATGGCTGCCAAAAGCATGACCAATTTAAGGGAGATATAAAAACCAAACATGTTAGACTAATAATTTCACATATTTTTTGGGCCAATGCGGTAACGGTAATATTAATAAACTTCAATGTTTGATTTTTAAAGACATTGTTTTTGTGCAAGAAATAATTGCTGTCCAGTGTACTGTAAAATCTGGGCCCTGAAGCAAAAGCAGTCGAGAACCACTCTGGATGAGAAAGTGAGACAAAATTAGTTGTAGCCAACTTTGCTCAAACGCTCCACGGTCCTGCTCAAACTCACACGCTACTCACAGTAACTGGAATAACCAGGCAATGAGATTCCATTACCACAGCAATTCAAAGCTTTCCATTCATGAGAAACACACACACACAGTAAACAAGAACACAACTCTCCAAGCACAGGGATGTTCCTCAGACCGGGGCCGTTCCTGGAATTGTGGTTAAGCTCATCTGGAAAAGTAATAGGCAGATGATAGCTAGATTCACATGGAACATAAAATAATTTCTCTCCACAGTATTACATCAGCAAGTGACAAACAAGAAAACACACCAATTAAGTACAAGAATATGTGGCTGGGAATAGGAAACATGGAGATGGGAAATCACCGGAATTGTCTCAGAACTGACATCAATATCCAACGATCAATCCCACCTCGTAAAATAAAAACGAGAATGTATTTTATTACAGTTATAATGGGTGTGTTCAGTACCACGGATTCATTTTGGCCCGTGCAGACCGAATCTGCAGCGATTCTTTATTTTTTTGCATTTGCATCATAATGAGCCAAAGTATTTATAAAGCACGCAAAGGTTTATGATTTGATTAATAATGGGCGTTTCTGAGCAGGTGCAGATCTCGTGCGGGCCTGAAAAATGGCTCTTAACTTAACAGTGTTTTTCAGCTGCTTACACGCTAAATCTTTCCTTGTCACACAGTTTCTGAAAGCTGACACTCAAACAGCAGAAGCACGCACCAAATCTGCAAAACCAGACACTAATACTCAGCCTTTGAATTTTATAAAACACTTTTTGCAAAACACAACACACAATTCTCTATGTAACACACAAAAATCTAACAGGAATTAATATTATGGCAAAGGTGTTTGCATTTGAGATGTGTTTGCGATATTTTGAATGCAAGAGATGTGCATTTTGCATGTTGTGTGTGCAATTCTTGGATTTGTGTGTAACGTAACACACAAACTTGTAAACTTCAGACATTTTCACGCAATAGATTCAAGAAACTGTTGACGCTCTCTCACCATCATAAATGCCACATTCACTGCGATTTATCTTATTTTTGGCCTCTTTTATGCTAGCAATTATGGCTTATTTTCTTTTCCGTGACCCATTTGTCTTTATAGCATCTTTGAAAATTCGCCTCTATCTTCAAAATGAGAACTTAGGCTGCTTTTGATGTGGCTTTTCTGTTGATCTGGCAAACATGAAGACCACACGCATCATTTGCCGGGGCCTTGTGAGGGACGGAGTCGGCTGGTATGGAGCCGTGGAGAACGTCATTGTTCAGTTTTTACCTGATACGTTCATCATTCAATGCCCTGCTCTGTTGAATATCAGCATCACGGTTTATAAGTAGACATCACGTTCAGAAGTCTGTTTAATATCATATTTTAAAATCTCTGTAGGCTGTGTCATCTAAAAAAAAAAACTAAATCTAATAGATTTTGGTGGAAGTACAAACAATCCCTAAACTTTTTGTAAACCACATCCCTCTTAAATATTCTCTTACTGTAAAGAAAATATTTTCTTAAATTTAATTCACGACTCTCTGATGTTGGTTAATGGACACACGACAAAATATTTCATCGTAAATGTTTTATTTCAATTGTTTTAATTTTTAAATGATTAATATATTGCCATTTTTATGATTTTATTAATTTTTAGCTTTTCATCAGCTTGAGAAATCTTGCTCTAACCAGACCAAACTACCAAACACTGTCAACGGTAACCATTTAAGTGTCATTGAATAAAGATGTTTTTTGCATATTAACAAATGTTTTGCCATTTCATAACTCATAACGCATTCAGATGGCGTTATAAAGCTCTTATCACAGATATCTTATTAATATTAACGTCACCATTGGCTTATAGTGACTTGGGATAATTTGTTGATGTTTACATTATTTGTGTACATTATTTAAATTTAATATTTATTATTTGAGCATAAAAGTAGATGTACATTTCAAACATTAATATTCATGGTCAACTGAGTGAATCTTTTAATGCATTAATGTTTGGTAAAGTTTAAATCTTTGGTGTAGAAATAATTTACACTCAGATATTGCTAGTAAATTTCATAATTGACTCCTATAATGTGTGTTTTTTTTTTTTGTTTGTTTGTTTGTTTTTACAGTTTATATTTAATTCAGATTCCAGATGTGTGTGTATCAAACTGACACTTGACCATATATGTGTATATATATATATATATATATATATATATATATATATATATATATATATATATATATATATATATATTATGTATATATTTTATTAAGTATGCACTGAAAGCAGTCATGCTTTAATCTGTCTGACATCATAAGAGCGACCGCATTGTCAAGCATTATTTAAGCCAGAGTATTAACTGAATGTGACTCTTGGAGAGACTAAATGAAGAGGCATAATGAGGCTATTTGTTTAACAATTAAACGATTTATTTGAAAATAAAAAATGCATAAATTGGATCAAGTGTGCAAGTTTAATAAACAGCCCTCATCGTGTCTCATGTGGCACATGCGGTGGCAGGACTCGACCCGTTACAAAGAGGCCCAGGAAATTTGTGAAAGGTTGCAGAAGATCCGTAGATCCCAAACGGAGGAGGGGATAGTAAAGAATAACAGCGTGAGGATGAAGGGTGCTTAAGGGAATGACCTAACAAACACAATGTTCCGGAGACATGGTTTACACAGCCTGAAAACATTACGGGCCGACTCCCAACCGCCATTCAAAATCATCATCCTTAAAATCTAAAACCGTTTCACATTGTTCTGCTCATTTAGACTGCACAGGACAGGCAGCACTTCATCTTTACCAAGACAGCAGGCATAATATCATCTTAAAATAACACATACTTTGACCTCTTAAGTGTCATCTGTCCCCTCAGTGGAGTTTACTGCACTATAAAACAAATAAATCCTAATCTAATCACGACATACTATACATCATTGGAAAGGTCTAAGATTCCTTAACGGATACTTTACCATTGTTTTACACGTTACAAATTATGTAGAATTATGACAAGAGTGCACCTCAAAAATCTAGTTCTGACCTTTGTCACAAAAAGTCTTTCTTTGTTGACTTTTTCTCATCATGCTTTAGAAATCATCATAAATATATCAATTGAAATCTCAAAATTCCTCCTTTGAAAGCCATTTTAAAATCAGACATTGCATTAAACGGTGCATCGAAATCATATTACAAAATGTTTTTGTTCGTGAATTATAAAAATTGGATAGTGCACATTCACAGTTAAAAGGTTAAAACATGCAAACTGTTTTGCAAAAACAATTGTGACTTTTAATTTGCGCTTACGTACTTTTTACATAATTTTACACCAATTATGTGACATATATATAACTTACCCAGCTAATAGGGTACATTCTCACAACATTAAATAATGATTTTGAGAAGATATATAAATTATAGGACAAAATGCACTGAAAGTGATGTTCATGGAATGTTCTTATAACTGTACGAGAACATCTATCAAATATTAGTTATAATGTTGAGAGAATGTTCTTAGATTAACATTTTTGGAATATTCTTATTTTTACTTGATGAACATTCTACACTGTAAAAAGTGAAAGTTGACTTAACTTAAAAAAAATTGAGTAAACTCGTTGCCTTAAAATTATTAAGTACATAATCTTTTTTTTTTAAAGTTAAGTGAACTTGAAAATTCAATTAACATATTTTTTTTTAATTATCATTTACTTAAAAATTTTAAGGCAACGGGTTTCCTCAATTTTTTTAAGTTAAGTCAACTTGTCATTTTTTACAGTGAAATGTTCTTGTAATCTTTAAATAATGCTGTAATCACGTCAAGAAAACTGGACACTTTTACATTCTTAGACTTTTTTTTTTTTTTAAAAAACATTCAAATAATGTTATATTTTGGGCAAAAATGAAGTTAGTAAAGTTAGTAGAACATTGAAACGCTGTTGTAAAGAAAACTGGACATTTCAACATTTTAGAAATATTTCAAAACTATATTCCCACAACATTTTTATAACCTAAATTTGTTACCTGGGCTTTTATCCAGGAAAGATCATCAGAGGTTTAAGCAAAACTCAATTCTATAACAATAGAATTATGCTCATCAGTTTCACTTAGCATATAAAGATTATTTAATGCGTATGTGTTTGTTTACTTCTTTGTTTACATTCAACATTTAATGTAGTCCCAGTTTTCTTACATTGTTTGATTTGATTTTCATTTGCATTGTGTTGAACTTGCTTGTTGTTTTCATAGTTTTCATCACACAGACAGATGACAAAGCGTTTCAACTGTTCCTCGTGGCCTGAGAAAGTTCAGATGAACCCCAAACAGCTTAACCTACTCGTTTTGGAATGTGATGTGAAGTTAATTACAAAGCTACCGTCATTACTCTAACGGACGACTGGTGTAAAGTGAATGTTTAGCTTTTAGAAATGGAGGGCGATATTTCACTTGAAGAACCTGCCAGTTGAGGGAAATGTGATATCTGGCAGAAACTCAGATCTGCTACCTGCCAGAAGAGCAGATTGTTCGAGGATTTGTGAGCTTTCAGTTCATTATTAGCCCTCACACACAAATGAGATCTTTACGATCTCAACTGAGATTCAATTTTCATGCTTCTTAGATGATTCTCACGAGGGGAAAAAAGTAAATCTCAGAAAAGTCTCAAATCGTGCTCAGATTTGCCAAAATGCCAAAGTCGCAGATCTCATTAAATGATGTGAGCTATTATTGTCTGCATTCATTTTTTCGTCTTAATTCTCCTGCTTATAAGATAATCTCCTGAAAAAATTTAATCTCTCATGTCTCTACTAGAGTTTCAATAAAGATCTCAAAGTCTCAATGAAATGATTTGAGCCATTACACATCTATCTATCTATCTATCTATCTATATATATATTTATTATTTTATTATTTATATACTTTTTTTTCAATGCAGCACAAAAAAAAAAAATCTACATACATTTTTGAAATCTTTTACAATTTACTGCATATCTACAATACAATTAAAAAGCTGAATTTGGCAATTTGGTCTAATTCTATTTTAAGACCAAGTTAATACCTTACAGAATAATCAAACAATGCATTTTTTCTCTTAAAATGGTCTTAAATCGGAGCAAAGGGTCTTAAATTCAAGTCGTTGCATTAAATGTTGCATGCACTGCACTGCAAAAAATAAATAAATAAATAAAAATGAATATATATATATATATATAATATCTTACTCTTATTAAATTAATAGCATTTTGTTTTTTCTTCTAATATAAATATCTAAAGATCCTTCAATCGAGATACATTCACTTGAGATACAAAATATGAAGTCTTGTTTTCTGAGAAATGTAATAAAATCACATGAGTTTATGTTTAAAGCAAGAAAAAATATCTGTCAACGGGGTATTAAAATTCGTTTTCCCTTTGAATGAAGTTGATTTTTATGAACCCACTGGCAGATATTTGCTCTTTTTTTTTACCATAACCTCATTTTTCATCAAACTTGCTTTATTTTTCTGTCATTTTGCTTCTCTAGTCAATGCATCTTGATTTAAGAATTTTAAGACATTTGCACGGGAAAACAAGAGAAACACTGAGGAAGAGCATCAGTTTTTGCGGTGGGATTACACTGTGAACATTATTCCAGTATTTTGGGGGGGGGGGGGTGAATTAAGAAGTGATGGAGATCGGTTGGAAGTTTTCAGACTTTGCTAATGCAACTCATTTAAAGTCAGAAACCCTGTCTTGACGTCACCCATCGACTCCAGTATTAGGTCATTCACTAAATGATGAGGGGTTGATTTGTATAGATCACATGCTCAGTTGTGGTTTGGATGCGAGGCTCGTTGTGATGAGGGCAGGTGGCAGAGACGGGCTAACGAGACACACTTTGCTCTCGCATCAAACCCACCGCACCGAGTGAAAGCTGCTAAGACAGGAGCCGGCGTGTCTGCTCCAATTCTCAGAGCTGGGAATGTGCCTCCGCCGTGAGACCATTAAAAGAGGCCTGCACTCTGGCTGACTCCCCAACAGTCAAGGCCCCATCAAGTCTCCATCCAAATGGGTTTCTGGGGGGCAAGGAGGTTCTCCACCCCCTAGGTGGTGTGCGCACATGCTGCCAGTACAAATAAACAGTGTGGGCTCGCTCTTGTGAAGCCCGACCTGAAAGCTCCCGGGAACGCTGGCAATAGCTGCATTGTGTTTTGTTGCGGTGCATGTTCTGCAGTGCTATTTTTTTAGCAAAATGAAAACGTGCACATTATCTGGAAAACGTACACGGCTGACAGAGTGCAGGCTTCATCACAGAGCCGCTCAATTAAATGCATTTGTTTGGAGTGAATTTGTTCTTAAATCAGCTGTTTTGATGCCGCGAACAAAAATACGTTCTGAGAAGACTCCAATTAAATTATAAAAACTTTGTTTCTGAATGTTCTGTGAAATGTCCAGACTTTTAAAAAAAAAAATTAAAAAAATTCTTGGTTTTATGAATGTTAAGAGAACATTTTGCAAACGTTATGGAAAGGTTACTTTTGAATAAACAAAAAAAAAAAACACTTGTTATAAAAATTATGGCAAAAAATGAGGCAAAAAAGGCTAAAAGCATGTTTTCCTCTATTAAATGTTGACTTTCTAAGAAGACGTAGGTAACGCGCTGAGGAAAAACCCGTACCAGAGATTTTCAGACAAATATTGCACATACTGAATGTATTTTAAGCATAATACAAATGACGGATCTAAAAAGTGTTTTAATGTTTATTTTTTTTCAGTTAAAGTGTAGCTGTTTTTTTTTTTTTTCCAGCATTGTACATTGTAAAAAATGCTTCATCAAAGTTGTAAATAAAATTATTATTTATTCGATTATTGGAGTATGATTTGCAAGAAATTAAGAATTTAGTGTTACTTGTAATCTCTTAGTAATTGTTTGAGAAATTTACTAGCAATTTCTGAGTGAAGATTATTTCTACACCAAATAATTTTCAGTATAGATAAATGCTTTAACTTAATTTTTATATGTACGTTGTCATGAAGGAAATTTACTGTATGTTCAATGCGGTCACATAAGTGCACTTTTTAAATGCTTAGAAGCATGTTGATAATTAGCAGAAATGCAAGCCTAATTTTTCAGAAGTGAAAGTACTAAATGGCACCACAATTATAGACCTTCACCCATTTTTTTTCTCACATATAATTTATTTAAGCATAATACAAAATGATGGGTGCTCAAAAATAGTGTATTTCAATGTTTAATTTTTTAAATTATGTACTAAAGTGTGTTTTTTTCATCAACTTTTTTACAGCAATTCCCTGTGAAGTTGACCACCGAGATGAAAGAGAGACAGATCTTGCTCATTTATAGATGTGTATAACGCATATGCATGTAATAGACCGATATTAACTTCTGGTGTTTTGGCAGTAGATTTTTGTATTAACATTGGTCTTGTTTTACCAGGACAGGCAATGCCAAATAAATAAGGAGTAGATGAGGTGAATGATGCTGTGGTTGACGTGTGTCCATACCTGCGTGGCCTCTGTGTGTGTGTTTGTTTAGAAAGGGTCAGCGCTACTTACGCAGAACCTCTCCGGATCACAGACTCACTCTCATCCAACAGCTGTTAAAACAATCATAAAGTGAGTCTTAAAGTCAAAGCACTGATCTGAGGACTCATGCACCGGTTATTCAACAGCAGCCGCTTTCTAAGACGGCACATTGTGACTTTGCTCTCCAGCGTGACCTCGTTCCCCTGGAGGAAGACCAATGAACTAGCCTGGATATAAACATCCACCCATAATAACAGGGATTATTGCTCAGGTCTAGTGCATGCACTTAATTAAGTCAAGCATCAGTATAGTGAACAAACCCATGACTGCATGCATGTTTTACAGACGCTAATGATTCATGCAATCATGTGGCTTCATGTATCAAAGTTTGTCCTTTTAGAAAACCAGTTGCTGCCTTAAATTTTAAAGTATAATCAAATACAATTTCGAATTACATCATATTAAACTGACTTAAAAACATATTTGAATTTTGTAATTTAGAAATGGAATTAAATTATTTTGAATTAAAGTAATGGAAAAAACAGATTTACACATTTTGAAGAGCCCACGAGTAACATTACCGTGATCTTATGAGTATTTTTACATAAAGTGTGGTTCTACCACAAGTGCATTTACCCAGGTGACCGATTTACGTTACAAAAACGTTGTGGGAACATTGTTCTGAAACGTCTGTAAAGCAATAGAATGTACGGCTTTCTTGTCATCATTAGAATGTTAAATAAATGTTAAATGTAACATCATTCTATTAACTTTATTTTCATTCAAAATATAATGTTTATTTTTAGTATTCTTAGAACAGTAGAACTACTGTCTGCTGTGTTGTTGTGATTAGAGCGTTATTTAAAGGTTACAAAAATGTTACTTAAAATGTACTTCCTGTAAAAACTACATCCTGAGGACATTCTGGGAAATGTTGATCTCAGGGTGTTATAAGAATGTATGTAAAATAGTTATAAGAACATTCCATAAACATTACTTTAAGTGACTCACATAATAAAAGGATGGTCGAGTGCTGATGTCACTGCATGCGTCTCTGTTTAGGGCACATTTTGTTGTGCTGCACAGTGTATTTAAGTCAGCATGTAAAGAGTTAAGAGTTCATGTCTGGTTATTTACACAAGTGAATAGAACGGCAATCATCTAATAAGCCAATTTTCAGGACAATTTTCCCACTGGACCACAACAAAACTAGATTGTAGGTGAACACGTAGTGTTTTTACAGTGAGTGCACATGACTGCGCAGAAGTTTGATGTCAGTAAGATTTAAAGTTTTAAAAATAAGTCCCTCCTGTTCACCAAGAATAAAAAATACAGTAAAAACTGTGATATATTTTTACAATTTCAAACAGCTGTTTTCTGTGTGAATATGTGTTAAACTGTAATTTATTTCTGTGATGCGCAGCTGTATTTTCAGCATCATTACTGCAGTCTTCAGTGTCACATGATCTTCTGAAATCATTATAATATACTGATTTGCTGCTCAACAAACATTTCTGATTATTATCAATGTTGAAAACAGTTGTGCTGCACAACATTTTTGTGGATCAGACAAATTAAGATGTTTTTAACAAAATTTGGTAAAACATCTAAAATAACTGTCTGAAATAATGAACAGATGGCAAAATAACATGGAAGTGAGGTCAATTAATACTATTTAAAACGTTTTTCACATGCAATTTTGGCACACTACGAAATTTGGTTTAACAATTCAGAAATTGGTTTTCACTCAGAAATTGCTAGTAAAATTTCAGAATTATTTGCAAAAGAAACAGCAAGTAACACATTGAATTAAACGTGAAATTTCAATTAAAACATAGCCAATAATCTTTGTTTTCTTTACAAGTTAGAAAAATCATTTATGCCACTGCATGCAGTATTCTAGTATTGTATTTATTTTCTATTCTCTTGATTATCTCATGTTTGAATGCATCATATGCCAGGAAAACCGTCAGCCCATTGCTCAAGGCGACCCGTCACTCCACAGACCAGTGCCAAATCAAACAGTCCCAGGTCAAAGGTCAAACCCTTAGCCGCTGGGACGTCCCAAGCGCTTCAGTACAGCATAATGAGCTTGTAAGACAGAGTTTGATATAATCAGGGGAAAAGAGCGAATCCCAGCCCAGAGTCGAGTTACGTCCTCGAACGGACACCTGTGAGATCTGCTGCTCCAAAACACACACACACACAGTCGCCCGCGCCACTTTGCTGCCAAGACATACAGTTTTAGCAACATGGAGATCTGGAGGTTTCTCCCGCGAGGGCTGGAGGGATACGTGACTGAGCGCATGCAGCAGCGGCGATGGGCGTTAGCATTGAGGAGACCTCGAGTAACTGCAAACCGGGATTGAGCAACTTCAAGTGGACAATAGCTCCTCTGTGGAGGACAAGCGTTCACTAAACGTTCAGTAATATCAGCAGTTTGACGGCACTGTCGCTCAAAAGAGACAGCGTATCAGTCTCAAGGGAGTCACATACTAACTCATACTATTCATGTTAAATTAAAGTAATATTGTTTGTATGCAATATTGATTCAACATTTAAATGTTACTTTTGAATATTCAATGAATGTAGTAATAACATTTAAAAATGTTCAACAAACGTCCAACTAACAATGCTGGGGAAATTTACTTTTAAAAGTAATGCATTATAATATTGCGTTACTTTTTGTCACCTGGGCTGGGCTTGCTTATTTATTTTATAATAACAACAAACCCTAAAGTTACATTTTTGGTAACTGTAAAGGCCCTTTCACACCAAAAGTGAAATGAATAATCCTGCGGCTGAAGGAAACGCCTCTGCACTTACTCACAATTTCTCTCAACGCAGGGACAGGAGAGCTGTCAGTCAATAAATGGGAAAAGAAAGTAATGTGCGTTACTTATTTGAAAAAGTAACTCTGATATTTTCTTGGAAATGTAAAAGTCATGCATTACTTTACTAGTTAGTAAAGTAATCTGATTACGTAACTTGTAATGCATTACCCCCAACACTGGCGCTAACATTTTGAGAACATTGTTAAAGATACACGTAACGTTGCACGAATGTTCTATTAATGTTCCTGGAAGAATCATAACTTTGAAAGAACATTGCTAGAAGTTCTGAGAACGGTCCCTGTTAATATAATATATAGGGCTTGATTATACATAATTTAAGATAGCAACTGAACTCGAATAAGCTGATAAAGTTTGACATACTTCTATTTCCAACTTTATATGAACAGCTGGGCGATGATATAGTTACATTATGCAAAATTAAAAAAAAAAAATAGGCAGTTAAGATTTCCTATATAGTATATCGGCCTATGCGAGTATACTGTATGTATTTGGACAAAGTAGGAGATGCTATATATATATATATCCAGCTTTATATACTGTATAAAGAGCTGTGCAATAATATAGTTACTTTAGCAATAAATAACTATATAGTTAGTATATATAATTTTCCATGAGTATACAGCATGTATCTGGATAAAGTTGTAGATAATTTCACAGCAAACAAAAATATATTTAGTTTTTCTAACATTCTCATTAAGTTATAAAATTTTATTTCTGAATGTTCTCTGAACTTACAAAACACCCATGTTAAATGTTTTTGAAATGTTTTTCTTGGTTATGCAAACGTTGATGGAACATTAAATGTTCACTGAATGATGTATAAATAAAACTTTTGAGCTAACACTTTGAGAACATTACCAGATAACTTTGAAAAAACATTCCACTAAAATTACTGCAAGAATGTTTGTTCATAACTCTGAGAGATCCTTGCCAGAACGTTCCCTGTTAGCTGAGATATTATCCAACTTTATATATAAAGCTTTGTAATAATATAGGTACAATATAAACAGGCAAGATTATATATTGCTATATAGTATACTGTAACTGTAAGAGGATAAATGTCAGCTCTAAAATGATTTGCATCCTTCAAAAGTAAGCAAAAATAGCATACTGATTTTTATGTGAAGTTCACATTGAGAAATGAAATGTATTATAGAAGACTAGATTTACGGAATATGGCATGTGTGACCTCAACTCAAATTGAAGAGCAGGAAAAGCGCAGCAGGAATATCTGCGGTGGGTGTGATTGCTGAAAACAGACTTTAATAAATAAACAGTGATCTGAGGTGCGGTGGATCTGTGATCCATTAACCCGCCGCGGCTGATGACCTCCACAGACTGTGTGTGTGTGTGTGTGTGTGTGTGTGCTCTGTGACATTTAAACACATTCCTCGTCCCAGTGCACTTCATCAGTTTTAGAGACAGCAGAGAGAACATGTTAATAAATATGAGTGATGGACGAAACCTCCCTCAGAGCTGAGCGTCTCACATCCACCTCAAGCACGTCTCTATCTGTCAAACACAGATCCTCCTCTCGTCTTCCTGGAAGTGAAGCCAACATCTCTACAAAGAAACACTCATCTAACACAGATGAACATGATTTATCTGCTATTAACACTGAGAGTGTAATTTATGATGAAACACATAATCTGAAGAGTGTTTCTGCCTGCTATCAGGCATATCCAAACATTCTGTGCTGTTTATAAGAGCACTTACCGTCCCAGCTAACTGAATGTTTCCATACACGTTCTTATAATGTTGGGAGGAAATGTTCTTAAAACAATGCTTTAAAGGGATACTCCACCCCAAAATGAAAATTTTGTCATTAATCACTTACCCCCATGTCGTTCCAAACCCGTAAAAGCTTGGTTCGTCTTCAGAACACAATTTAATATATTTTAGATGAAAACCAGGCTTGTGACTGTCCCATTGACTGCCAAGTAAATTACACTGTCAAGGTCCAGAAAAGTATGAAAAACATCGTCAGAATACTCCATCTGCCATAAGTGGTTCAACCGTAATGTTACCACTTATAGCAGATGGAGTATTCTGACGATATTTTTCATACTTTTCTGGACCTTGACAGTCAATGGGACAGTCACAAGCCTCCCGATTTTCATCTAAAATATCTAAATTTGTGTTCCGAAGACGAACAAAGCTTTTACGGGTTTGGAACGACATGGGGGTAAGTGATTAACGTCAAAATTTTCATTTTGGGGTGGAGTTAGCCTGACTATGTCAGACTTCGTACTTCCGCTCAATTTCAGTTCGCTTCTGTACTCAGTCTGATATAGCAGACCATCTCCCAGTTTATCTCCGGCTCCGCAGCAGCCGGCCAATCAACGAACAGAGGGCGGGCTGAGAGCCGTGACGCAGACGCTAAGCGCCAAATTTAAGGTTGTAGTTTAGGTGAGGGAAATCTAAAACGACAGCGGACATGGAGACACGGGATGCTATTCGCTCTGTTGTGGAGAATATTCCCGGCATTTACCAACTGATGCCCGGACAAGAAGAGTTTTTGGTTCACATTTTGAATGGAGGTGATGTTGTGGCCCAACTCCCGACAGGTTTTGGGAAAAGTTTAATTTATCAACTGCTATCAATCGTCAGCGAGAAACTGGGGAGGCCAAAGTTCGACAAGGCGATAATTGTGGATGCGTAGATTTACTTCACATAATCTGCAAAAGTCGTTCACAGCCATCTTCACTCTGGTATTTCGCTCGATGGTTTTGTTTTCGCCGCACACCTGTGTTTACAGCGGAAGTTCGAGGCGGCTGAGTCGTCGAATATCATACGTCATATCTAACCGTTATGTGATTGGCTTACGGGTACACCAATGATTTTAAACTTCAGACAAGCGCCCCCCACGAGAAAGTAAACGCTTGTCAATTATGCCCTTCCAGACTCTCTCCACGAAGCAAAGTGAAGCAGCAGAGTTTGGTATTACCAGGCTAGGGTGGAGTATCCCTTTAAGTCGGAACGTCCTCATGACGTTATTTGTATGTTCTCAGAACTGTGTTCAATTACGTTTGTCAGTAATATCAATAGAATGTTCTCATAACATTTTCAAAATAGTAGAACGGAATGTTCCTCTTACATTTGCATAACCAAGAAAATAGGTTCTTTAAATACAAAAAAAAAAGGATTTTTAAATGTTGAGAGAACATTTAAATGTAACATTCTCATAGCGTTTCAAAATGATACAACTGAATGTTCCTCCAACGTTCATACAGCCAAGAAGAAACGTTGTTAATTCATTTGATCGGAAGTTACAAAAAAAAAAAAAACATTTAGAAATAATATTTTCATAACTGTTATGTTAGCAAAACAATCTGAGAACATTCTGTATTTTTATTAGCTAGGATGCCTGTTATATCATCTATTAGACTGCAACTCACTAGCAATGTTTACATGTACATAATTAATAAATCAGATTGATGGAGCAATCGGACTGAAAAGCCTTCATGTAAACACCTCAATCGATCTGACTGAGCTTGATCCGAAACAATCCAATCAATTTTGAAAAAAAAAAGGAAGTAAACGCTTGAATCCTACTTTCTCAGCTGGATTCAAAAACACCTTGATGTGCATGTTTATGTGTTATGACATATGACTTATGTCTCATGTCATTTGTGTCTCACAAACTGGGCACTAAATATTTGCTATGAAAGTGCTGGTATTCTGGTATTCTGTTCAGAAAACATGTAATGTACATGTAAATGAATATGTGAAATGGATTCATATAAACAGAACTTTCAGAGTCTGAAATCGGATTGAATTCATTGCAACTGACAAATTAGTGCATGTAAACCTTCGTATTGTATTATCAACACATTTCACAACACAACATATGAAATAGAGCTCGTGCAGCTCATGTATTTTGCATTTGAGGCTCCATCAGGTCACTTGCACTGGTGACATTCTGTACAGAGTAAAAACAAAAACAATAAGCCTTTGTGCAAATCATTTTGACATTGACTAAATATGAGTTCTCAGATGAGACCGCTGGGACTCATGACTCAAACCGACAAAACATTTACCATGAATCTGCATCTTCTGGTGGTGCGTGTGGTCTGAAACTGAGACGGAAAGAAAAATCTTCCAGAAGATATTCAGTTCCAGTACAAATACAGATGCAATTCAGATGGACATATTTTGGACTAAAACACTTGTTAAAGGTGTGGAATTTTTTGGATGTTAAAATACTTTTTCATATCCCAGTTTAACTGTAGAGAAGGGCTGTTGTCCGGATGGATAAACGGGAATGTTTTCCCAGACCTGTGATGAAGAGAGACCTTAAGATGGTCTCATATGTGGTTTTTATAAACTAAAAAGACAAGAACCTTTGATTTAAAAAACACTTCTATAAACTGAAATGAAATAATGAAAAGTAAAAATGAAAAGTTACTGAATAATAATGCAAAATAATAAAATAATCGAAATAATAAAACTAAAGTAAAAATGAAGAATAAAGTTACTTAAAAACTAACAAAAATTATTCAGATTTAGAATTTTTTTATTTTTTTAGTCACTATTTCAAGTTCAGAAAGATTTCATCGATATTGAAACAGCATGTCATGATGCATTGCATTCACATATTTTGTGGTGCAGACAAATGCCTTTCTATGCATAACGTGCACTTTGTGACATGCTGAATCGCAAAATGAAAATATACAAAACAAATCTGTGGAGAAAATGCATTTTGTTTTCATGTTCATAAATGAAACAAACAGAATCAGCACTGCAATCACAGAATGCATTTTGTGACATGTTGAATCATGATGTGGAGCGAACACAAAACATTTACCCTTGGAAGGAACTTGTGTGGATTTTGTGCATGAAATCAATCGTGGGTTTAGAATTGTGTGCACACTTTACATTTCTGTTTCCAAAATGCAACTGGCTTTTGTCTTTGTGTGTAGGAAATTAAGTTTAATTGCATTTTTACCATGAAATATTGCATTTTTTGCCAAGTTTTTATTTATCAGGGCAAGAATTACATTTACATTTTACATTTATCTAAAGCGACTTACAAATGAGGACAATGGAAGCAACCCAAATCAACAAAAGAGCAATGATATGCAAGTGCTACAAGAAGTCTCAGTTAGCTTAACACAGTACACATAGCAAGGTTTGTTTTTTTAAATTATATAATAAAAAGAAACGGATAGAATAGAGCAAGCTAGTTAGAGGCCTTTTTTGGCTATTGGTAGCCAGTGCAAATTGATAAACAGGTGTGACGTGCATTCCTTTTGGCTCATTAAAAATTAATTGCTGCCGCATTCTGGATTAATTGTAAAGGTTTGATAGAACTGGCTTGTAGCAAATCAGCTCAAAAGGGAAATGTATATAAATAATTACAATTAATTATGATTAATTGCAATTATTTATATTGGCTGACAGTAATAACTGTAGCAGAATTAAATTGCCATCAACTGATCTGTTCGTCCAGCGAACATTCAGTGTAAGTTCATATAGAAAATACTTTCCTAAGTATTAATGCATTAGAGCATGTAGTAAGGATCAAAAATCATAAAAGGACATTAATTTGCAAGGCAGAACCAGAAACTCATGTAATTTGTGCACAGCAACTTTTATTAACTAAACGCTAACACACATAACTAATCTAAACAAACAAACAAACATACATACACTCGCACGTATATACAAATGGGGAGCTAAAGTGGATGAATGAAGCCATTAGAGAAAACAGAATGCAGTTATGGAAAGAGTCAGTGAACCACCTGAGTAAAACCATCAGCGCTGTTCATGACGGGGTCTATAACTTATACTAAACCTCTGTTTAGTTTAGTTAGATGTAACATACTTGCACTTCCTTGGCTGTTGGCGAGTGTCTGGAATGCAATCTCGGATGAAAAGTCTTGATGGTTTCAAGGTTTTGGACTCGCGATCATGTTCTTCTGGGTTGAAGAGTGATGAATTCCAAAAGATGTTACTCTGGCAGAGAAGGAAGAGAGGAGTGAATGATACACATTAAGGTCAGTAGGATTTATTTTATTTTAAAAGTATTAAATGTGTGTACTACAACAAAATATTTGGGTTATATCATTAACAATGAAATGAGTGATGATGATGATGATGATTATGAGTATAGGCAACATCGTATATGCTCAAGCAAATATGTTGGTGATAAAATTATATACATGTTGAGATCAGATCATGAAAGACCTTTTTAGAGAGTATTGTACATATTTTTATATGTTTATATGCTTTAATGAGAAATTTGATTTAATTTGTCTGTTGGGTGATTCACACAATGATATTATAATGTCAAATCCTATATTATAAAGCCAAATATTATAATCGTCAGATCTTATAGGCTTACTGAGGTGCGATATCAGTCCCCTATGAGAAAGTATTGGTATAACGGTCTCTTTTAATGTGTATTATTTTGTATTGTGTTTTTGGCTGATGGACCTTGAGTGTGGAAATAAATTTAGAATGAACAAGAAGTGCAAAAAAAAAGGCTGTTTAAACTGTTTAAAACAGTCATGTGACAATTGTTCAATGACTACCCTTGTGAAAAAGAAGTGCACTTAAGTATACTTTTATAAAGTGTACTTATTGCAGAAATAAATAATACTTTAAAAGAACACACATAAGTGCAAATTAAATGTTATTTTCGACGCTTAAATACATCGTATTTGTAATTAACTTCAAATGTTTCACATTTTAAAGTGATATTAAATGCAGTAAGTTGAACTTTTGAGTGATTGTTTTAAACCACTTAAGTGGGACTTTTTAGTACATCTTTATATGTACCTTCATAATTGTTTCTAGTGTCTTTAAAACATGGTTAAAGTGTACTACTAATGTACTGACAAGCAATTAATGTTAACTAAAACAGCTTAATGTCAGTTAATAATACACTTAAGCATGAATTAAATGTAATGTTTTCGACCACCTAAATGCATGTTATTTGTAATTGATTGCAAATATATTACAGTTTAAAATTACATTAAAGGCAATTAGTTGAACTTTTGAGTGATATTATTGAACCACTTAAGTGGGACTTTAGTATATTTTATATGTACTTTGAAATATGGTAAATATGTACTTCTCAATAAGCAATTAATGCGAACTAAAATATACTTAAATGTCATTTCAGTGTACTTCAGTGTCACATCTCTGGCAATGAAGTTGAAATTTAGTATAGGCTATTTAAAATTTTATTTAAAAAACAAAAAAACAACACACAACCTCTTAATTACCTAGATACAATCAACACGAACACAAAATCTCTAAAACAAATACACAAAAATGCTTTTTGCTTATGCACAAGAAAAACCCAACACTATACACAGTTGCAACACTTTAACTCACTTATTAGTAAGAGTCTGAAGAACAATGCAAAATCAATTACATACAAAAGTACCTAATCTCGTCATCATAGAAAACACCATTCTGTATTATGTATAAGCCCGTTTCCTCATTGGGGACCTAAAAATGTCCACAATGTCAAAATTTACTGGTATTACTATCCTTGTGGAGTCATTTGGTCTCCATAAGGTATAGGATTACTAACATACAAACACACACTTAATACAAAAAAAAAAAGAAAATCATCATTCGTACAACAACCGAGACCTTATTGTAAAACATTACCAAACTGTGTTAATGGTACCCTCAGTTTCACAGACAAGGCTTAAAACCATTGTAAAGTTATACAGCTACAGTTGTGTTGCTGAGTTTGAAGCAGGTTTGATTTTCTTTTCTTCCTTATCACTCTGTATTTACATCAATTTCACTGTCCACTCTGTTTAAGTTGTTACAGGAGACTCGGAGGATTAACAGGTAAGTTTATTAACAGCAACGGGTGCAGATAGAAATGGCAGGGGAGTATCTTGGGTAATAAAACAGTTCTTGGGTTGATGGAGTATATAACCTTGCTTCTTGTTTCGCAGGAGATCGTGGGACGGAGGCAGGAGAGAGCACACACCTCTGATGATGATTGAGACGGTCCACAAGGAGATGATGACTGGAAGAGACGCTGGAGCGAGGAGCAGAAGGTAACTCTGGAGGAGACACAAAAGGTAGGTTTCTCAATGTATCCTTTGGATAGCATGGAGAGAGTCCACGTTGAATGAACGAGATCAGACACAGAGTGAAGCGAAGTGAGGTGTGTGCTTATGAACTAGTCCTTGATGAGGGTGATGATTTCAATCAGGTGTGTGTAGTTAATACTCTGGTGACAGAGTGCGCTGTGACTGGGTGGTGAATGAGCCTGGCCGATCTGTGACATAAGTACTTTTAAAAGCATGTACTTCTGTACTTTTACTTAAGTAAAAATCTGTTGTTTCAACTTTCACTGGTAATGAAGTAATATTTGAACAGCAGTATCTGTACTTTCACTCAAGTAATGGAGTTGTGTACTCTGAAGGAAATAATAATAAAAAAAAAACATTTTGAAAATTCTGGGTTATTTCTCTCAGCAGATATTATTCCAGAAACAGAAAGTAGCCAGGATGAACTTGTTTGTTTACGTGGAGGCGATGTGGGCATTTACATTTGCGCAGGTCTCACGTGGATGTTTGAATCTGAAAAGTGCGATCGGCGTGTGGGCGTGGCCGCATTAGATATAATGAGTTGAGATGGAAAAATTGGACATTGCGTTGGTTTCATACGGATTACTTTAACAGAGAAGATTAGTTTTGGCTGTGACTTAACTTCATTTAAAAAAGTAGACATTTCAAGCTTTCTATACATATATCTCTCATGTATTTGAGGCGAATATTCGCGGAGATTCATGTTGTTTTATTTATGTGTCTGTGAAGAGAGGTGACAGAGACAGAGCCGGCAGAGAACGCACCCTGTTTATTTTCTTTATTTTTTAAAAGCACATTGTTTTGTTGTTATTATGACTATACACAAATTGAAGTAGACCATTTGCAGTTTCAAACAATATCTTATTCTTATCTGTACGATCAAAACTCATGGAGTATTTTTAGTTCTTTTCGCAGCCATAAAGAAAATACGAGACAGACCGCACTGGTGTGCGCTTCGACCCCGGGGGTTAATTGCAAACCTGAATTCCGGCAACCATCGATCCCACTGGCGATGCTGGTCCCCTACGTAGGAAGCGATCATTGTCTTGAGTGTGCAGTTGATGCGTTTGAAAATTTGAAAATTTGTTTGGTGATGGTAGGCTGTAGTCAATTTATGAATCACCCCCCATTGCTTGCAAACTAAGTTAAGTAGATGAGAGGTGAATTGTGCCCTGTGATCTGACACTAAATAAGCAGGTGTCCCCCACCGAGTAAAAATTTCCTCTACTAGGATCCTCGCTATTTGTGGGGCTTTTGCTGTTCTCAAAGGTAACAGGTCTACCCACTTAGAGCAGTAGTCAACAACAACCAGCAGGTGTTCATTTTGTTTGACACTTTTCAGGAAAGGGCCCATCAAATCAACTCTGAGCATGTGACCCGGTTCGACCACTGGTGTGGACTGTAAATATCCAGATAGTTTTGTGAATGAAGGCTTGTACCTTTGACATATCTGGCACTATTTGCAGTACTTCCACACATCCACTCTTAAAGTAGGCCAATAGGCTATTTCAAGAAGTCTAAGAAGTGTCTTTAGCCTTCCTAGATGACCGCTTAATGGGTTGTTGTGGGCACACTGTAAGAACTCTTCACGATGTTTCTGAGGAATAACTAGCTGGAGTTTCAGCCCCTTCTGACCATCGGGAACACTGCGAAACAGAATTCCATTCTCCAAAGAGTAATGTACCCGTGAAGGGTCATGATCCAGCTGAGAACTAGCCTTCCCAATTAGCTCCTGGATTTCAATGTCCTTTTGTTGTGCAGCAGCAATTTGTGCGAGATCTACTGGACTGTGAACTGAGAATGCAGTGGTCTTGGTGGCTTTTACAACTGTGAGCATATCAGATAGGGCAATATTTTCTTGGGTTGTTCTAGATAAGACATCTGGAACAACATTACACTGGCCTTTTCGATATTTGACAGTGAACTGAAAACCTTGTAGTCGTATAGTCCAACATGTGAGACGGGAGGTGGGTTCGGGATCTTGGAATGCCCATGTCAATGCTGGAAGCATAGACATGTTCTTCTTCAGACTCTTGTGTCAGTACCGCTCCCAAACCGATCTCACTTGCATCGGTTTGCACTCTAAAGTTTTTATTAAAGTCTGGTGGGATCAACACAGGTGATGACTTACACTTCTGTTCCATCATTGTAGTCAAGACTGCTCGACTGCAGTCACAACCTTATCTGAAATCATTTTTTCAATCTCGTGCTTATTTGCCTTCTGCCCACTTTCTGGAGCCAAGTGTAATGTTGCAGAGTCGTCCTCATATTTGGACCTTTTCATACTGACTCTGGTGCTTCTGAACAGAGGGAACAACTCCTTGGCAATACTCTTGGAGGTGGCTTTTCGGAGTGGAATGGCCTCAGGATACCATGTGGCATAATCCATGATGACCAAGATGTGCTCATGACCCCGAGCTGACTTTAGCAATAGCCCCACCAGGTCCATCCCTATGCGCTCAAAAGGTACCTCTATAATGGGCAGTGAATCAAGGGGCTGGGGGGGGGGGGGGGGGGGGGTTCTGTGGGGCTGTGCACTGACAGATTTCACAGCTTTGTTGGGAAATTTACAGTTAAAACCCAAGGGCCAGGTGTGTTGAATGAAAACCAGGAGTCAAGAGATGCCATTCAATTGAAGAAATTTACCAAAGAAGTAGTTTGCAGTTTCATCTGCAGAAGTCAGCTTTAACAGTCTCCATGGAGTTCGTAGGCTGCTCTGCTTTACGATTCATAAACACCAGCAATTATACCCTAACAGAGGTTGCTAATTGCGTCAATGCCAAGTCATCAAAATTCTGATTGGTTCTAAAACCTAGATAAACTTAGGCAATTTTCACATATGGACGCAAGCTTGAAGCACATCTTCTGATGACTATTTTGGTGACAAGTGATCAGAGGTTAGACGCAACACGTCTCTCCAAAGACGTACATCTGATACGCTGGACATCGGCAGCTGAACGTTTGTCCTGGGACTGTCTGCGCTTCTCCCTGTACAGACAGATACTAACACACATATGCAGAGAAACACTTATCTTACTTCAAGGTTGCCTCAGCCCTAAACCTTATTGGGCATGGTCACACACACAATGAGAGCAGCTTCTTAGAGAGTAAAAAGACAGACTAAAGCCATATTCAACTTATTCTCTAACATGCATAAATGTAACTTTGATTAATAATTATTCAAGAAACATTATAATTAATATTATTATGAAGGCCATTGTAGATCTGTGATCTACTCCTTCAGTCCCCCGTTTTAGACTGGTGTGGGGTCCAATACCCCACGTCTGGTCTACCGAGTGAGGTCACTACGGAAGGTGGAGTTGTGACGCAATGATCCCCTGATGCTTCACAATTGTCTCTTCACCCCATCATGGACATGCTGGATACTATAAATCCAGTCCCCATGTTTGGGGCTCTCCCAAACCTTCCACTCACAACAGGGCGTTGACGTCATTCTTAGTTAGCTGTTGCAGGCTGTTTGTCAGATTCTGTAGTCGCATCTCCTCCTCCATCGGATTCACAGTCCTGCAGGCAGATTTAAAAACATAGGACAGACAACACCGGACCAACATGCACAAGTAAGCATAAGACAACCAATCCTACGAATCCTCCAAAGGCGTACAACACATATTTTATTACTCCCATAATCACGTCCTCTGATGCTACAACAAAATCGTTCCAGGCTTCTTCCACAAATTCTTCTATGGAATCTGTCACATCCGTAAAAATGAATCCGCTCCTACCATAAAAGCAAACATCCACACTAACAGTGTGTATCACTCAGGGCCAACAGCATGGACTATCTGATGGTACAGACAATGACCTAAACTCGACCTATAATGCAAATCTCTTAATTCTTGAACCGAAGGAATGGGACTTAAAAACTGACAAAATAGATTTTCCCAATCAAACCATTTGTCTCCCATAACAACATCAAGTTTACATGTGGCCGCAGGTATCTGATGAGGCTGGAAATCTTTCCACAATAAATCATCAATCATCTGGGGTCCTTGCATTGTAGTTTTCCCACTGGCAATAACCTCTAAACACAAGTGAAACACATTCAAATGCATCCATGCAGTGACATTATAGACCATCGAGGTGAGGCTATAACACTTGGATTAGATGGTGGATCAGCACCCAGAGACGACCTCTAGAGCCCTGAACATCAGCGGAGACCAGGACACCTAGATGAGCCCCAGAGACAGATCCCCAGTGAGGACCTGGTCACCTAGACAGCCATCAGGAAAAGACCACTGGAACCAGTTGAGCCCTTATAATCTGACTTTTCTGCAGTTGGATTTGAACTACTGGTTGATTTGGCCAGAGGAGAACTGGCCCCCCGACTGAGCCTGGTTTCTCCCAAGGTCTTTTCTCCATTCTGTCACCGATGGAGTTTTGGTTCCTTGCTGCTGGTTTTCAGCTGGGTTTAGATCAGGACACTGGTCTGGCCATTTCGCCAAACATAACAATGTTTCCCATCTGACCCAAATAAATTAAACTTCCTCTCATCACTATGTGAACTTTAGACCAGTTCTCCTCTCTCCACACAACATGCTCCTCAGCAAAGGTGAGTCTAGCCTTTTGACTTTTTGTTCTGATGAGAGGTTTGGTCACAGTAGTGTGTGTTTTCAGTTTGACTTCTTTTAAATGTGCCGAGCAGATCCTTGCCCTGCTCGGCACTGAACTGACAAGCAATTCGCTATTGAGAGTCTCTGCATTATCCTGTCTTACTGTCCATTTGTCTCGTGAGGACAATCAGTCTTTTTAGGGGACTTGAATTAATTACTGTCATTGTAAAGATGTAATATTCAAGAAAGCACAGATTTGGAATGATTCATTTCTCTTGCAGTGGAAATTAGAGTAATCCAGCCAGTTAAACAAAACATAAGAGACTTTGTGAGAAATCGGGGAATTAGCTTGAAAAGAAAAACCCAAAATAAGTGATGTAACATCCTGTTCTCATTTGCATAGTGCAGAACTCGTGTATGGCAGCAGTACTTAATCACATCCAACTCTAGAAATCTTGAAGTTTAACTGTTAAGACCAGCCCCAGACTAAAATGTAATTCTGAAGAACACACTTAAGTTGAAATTAAAATAAACTATTTTACATGTGCTTTAGTATATTGATAAATATATCAAAATAAGTGTACTTATTTAAAACACAATAAAATCATAATTATGCAAAATGTATGTTTAATACTTAATTAGACATTATTATAAAGTGCATTTTTAAAAAGTGCACTTAAGTATGTTAAGACCTATTGTCATTAAAGTGTACTCTCTTTAAGTACACTTAAGTGGCCTTTAATTTAGATTATATTATATTATCTGCAAGTGCACTTTTTAAAAAGTATACTTTTAATAATTGAGGTATACGAAAAGTACACTTTTACTGCAATTAAGCACACTTCTTTTTCACAAGGGTACAAAAAGCATAATTCATCTGATTTAAAAAGAAATGCATATTTGGATGCTCATCTAACATTTTTTAAACGTTTCTACTAAAACGCTCAGTAAAGTTCCCATAATGTTTGCAAAATGATAAAATGGAACATTCCCTTAATGTTTTCGCTAATATTGAAACAATCAAGAAAAAAAAATTGAAACGCTCTGAAAAAAAGTTAATGAGAATGTTATATCAACGTGTTTATAGAACATATTTTTGCTAGCAGGCCTTGCACGTACCAAACAGCATTTAAAGTGAGTATGATTTGATAAAGCCTTTGGCATCAAGCATCATTTAACACTTTAGAAGGACCTGCAGCAGCGGGTCCGAGCGTGACCTCCCACAGCCGCTAATCCTGTAAAGATCGGCATCCCTCCGGGAGTCACGTTCTCCAGCTCCCGCCTCTGCTTTTGATTTACGAGCAGAGAGAGCAAGAAATTCACAGGACCTCACAGACATATGGTTCTTCTCAACAGCAGTAGTACAGTTACATCATCGTCACTTAAGCGACCGCCATCTTATCTGTCTGCTTTACCTCACGATAACTTCACCGATAACTTACCGTCACACGCGATCAGACGGGAGGCTTCCTGTTTCGTCATGTTTCCATGAGCACGTTTGCTAAAAACGAGATGAATTACCCACTTTAAGTGCATTTCATCATATTAGCCTTAAGATGTTTTGACAGATTAAAATCTAAAAATATAAACAGAGCTGAACATCTTTAGTGGGAAAATCATCTTGCAGATTCTCAGTGTCAAAGTGCACTCAACAATTTAAAAAAGTGCAGAGAACATTCAGAAACAGCCTAATCTTTTCAGAACTTAATGGGAAAGTTATCAAAATGTTCTCAGAACATATTTTTGTTAGTTGGGTTTGCGCAAGCCATACAACATGTGAGTGAAGTGCAAATAACAAAAATTTTATTTTTTAGAAATTTTTAATTGTATGTTCATTTTTCTTCTTTTTTAAACATAACTGCTTCCCAACTAACAGAGAACTTTCTCACAACTTTCACTACCGTTTTTTTAAAAGTTATATAAATGTAGGGAAAAAAATGTTTAGGCCTATGGATCGTTCATATACTAACTAACATTTGATATACTACGTTAGCTCATAAAGTTAAGAAAAACATTCTCAGATCAACATTCTCGAAATGTCCTTAAGATGTTATTTTATGAATGTTTTAAGAAACATTTTTGTAACCTTTAAATAACGTTATACTAACAACAAGAAATATTTTAATGTGGTTGGAATGTGAAATATCAACATTAACATTATATTTTGAGTGAAAATAGAGTTATAATAGAATGTGAGAAACGTTTTTGTAACCTTTAAATAACGTTATAATCACAACAAGAAAGCTGGACATTTTAATGTGGTTGGAATATTAAAAATGAACATTAAATAACATATTTTGTGTGAAAATGGAGTTACAATAGAATGTTGAGAGAAACGTTTTTGTAACCTTTAAATAACGTTATAATCACAACAAGAAAACTGGACATTTTAATATCTTAGAAATGTTCTCACAACGTTTGTATAATCTAAATGTTATCCTAATCATAACCTGGGTTACTACTTTGTTTCAAAGCACATTGAAAAGTAATGTTCCCATAATGTTTCCTTGTTAAAATTTTACGTTTCTTCCGGAATTCATCTATTTCATCCATTTTTTTATTTTTTTGCTTAAATTCAAATAAAAAATGAGCTGTTTTACCCAATATTTGTGTGTGTTGAGTATTATGTAGTTAGTTATGGTTTAATGTTTCGCTCAATTTTAGATTCACTGATTACAAATTGATCTTGAATCAATGATTATTGAATCGTTAATCTTGTTTTTCAGACAAGAACTAATTTAAACACTAAAAATTTAATTAGGTTAAACATGATCTGGTAAATTATCATTCAATATTTAAAAATGTATTAAAATTAAATTAGTTACATGAGCGAAATGGAATATGTCAAAAACATAAACTATTGATAAACTCATTGTACTGCTGAAATAAAATGCTTCATTGCATAAAAACCTCGCTACTGTTTTCTATAAGATAAAATACTGCTGTCTTACTGGCATTATTGCTTATTCTTGGATATAGCCAAGAATGTGGCTCTTGTATGATAAATTGCTAGTGATGTTCGTCAAATAAAAGACACTGTAAAAGCATCTGCTGAATGTAAATGTCCACAACAGTGGCTCTTTAGAGAGATGACAATCATCCAGCGTCCATCATCAGTGTTACGTTAAAAATGGTGCGTTCTGTCTGTTTACTGTAAAACAGAAACTGTATAAAGGTTGAACTGCCAAATCAAATAAATCTGCCAGCTATGTGTCATTGTTGTAAATGATCCACTGAAGACATTAGAGATGTTCAGAAACGCAAACACTCAGGATTCCCAACAGCAGTCGTCATATAAAATGTTCAGAAACATTGCAAGAATACAGACTGCTGCTTCTAACAGAATGAAATCTTGATTTATACAGACTAGCAGTGTTTTCCATAAGTCTCTATTCATGACATGCATGATACAGCACACATATCTGCACTTTTAAGACGTTTTATAATGCACATGTCCTGTCTGACGTGTTATTTGGCAGCGAGTCGCAGCTCTATCTTTGTTCTCTCTTGAGGAACATATAAAAGTAATGAAGTTGTCACGGCATTGGCTGCGGTTTCAGATGCATGAGATTCGACACGTTCTGCTGCTTCGGTCTCACAGCAAACACACTGCAGAGCATTAATTACAATTAAAAACAACCAAAAGTGATGTTTTATTCAATAAAATGCGGAGTCCTCCTTGTATTAACCAACAAAAAGTGATGTTTTGTTCGTGATTTACAGATTTATTGTTCTCGTTTGATAGGAAAACAACACACTGAGGCAAAAACGTTCATGTAAAAGTCAGTCATCTGAATGTAATTCTGCACCATTTTCACAACAACAAAAAATACGAAGAAACTGAAAGAACATTGAATTATATGAAATTTTGAAGTAGCATTTTCTTGCAAAACGTACTCCAATAATCTTTTTCAAGTTTGAAAAATCATTTTTTAAAGGTGTGCCGCAATTAACCTTTGCAGAGTATATCCTTCCTAGTCGTAATTTGTTAATAAAGTGTCCACAAAAATGCTTCAAAAGAGCAAAAATGAGTCTCAAAAGACAATGTGCTAAGGGTGTGTTTTATAACTGTAAAAGTAGTATATTCTGTAAATCAGTCAATGTGGGTAAATGCGACTCTTTTCCTTCCTCAGAATGTGTAAAGCAGGTTTTCCTTTCAATTCAGGAGAGAATAGTTAAAATAGATAGATGAAATTCCTGATTCTGAGCCAGTAAAAATCAGGGTTGGTATTTTTTTTTCCCAGTAGATTACTGTATATATTACTGTATTTTTTATATTTTATTTTAATAAAATATTAATATATATATATATATATATATATATATATATATATATATATATATATATAAATTAATTTCAGCTAGTTTCTCATTTCATTTTACAGTAGTTTAACTAAATTATTATTAATAAAACTATATAGACATTTAAAAAAAACATTTGAAATAAAAAAAAACTGCTAAAATAAATGAGAAAAGCACACAACAAAACTACTAAAAATGTAACTAAATTTAAAATAAAAATTAAAAAATAATAAGAAAAAACTATAATAGTATTTCAATGATACTAAAATCAAATCTCCACAAACAACATGCACAATAAAACTAAATTAAAAAAAACCCATCAAGCCCACAGTGAGGCCAAACTTTCATTAAATGTAAAAGGATTGTCCCAGTATTCTTACAGACAATCATCCTGCTTAATCATCAAGCACATTTTTCTTAACAAACGTTATCTGAAAGGATTTGAGTCAGTGTTCATCTCTCAAAAACATTAAATAAGAGTTATAAATAAATCCCAAAGAAAAGGCCTGAAAAAGAATCTGTGGTGTGAAAGTCAGGAAATGACCTTTGTTCCGGCTCTAAAGCACTTCCTCCGGGCCGTCCAGAGGAACCGACCCCAAATCACCTGAACTACGGCGAAACTGACCCTCACTTAATAAAACAACCCAGAGACACGGGCAGGAAGTCACTGCGGGACACACGGGAAGTTGGTGGAACTCCAGGAACATGTTTTTGGCATGACAGCAGTTACAGAAAAAGTACACGCTCTGTGCTTTCCTGTTTTCTTTGCTTAGCAGAAAATATATCAATATAGTTTTGCTTTTCAAGCATTGTGCTCCCTGAGTTTGAAGCTTGAATTTAACTTTTATATTACACGGCTTCCATATTGTAGACCAACCTGATCTCATAAAAGTGCGTATAAATAGTACGCCAAATAAACATGAAAACTCGTGGTATTTATACGCAAAACTGGAGTTTGGCGTATATATGCTACGCGATGGGTAGAATTAGGGTTGTGGAGTACATGCATATAAGTACACGAAAAAATGCGTATCGTATGCACGCCAACAAATTTGGTATCATATGCATGCGAAAACTGCGTTTTATATGCACGCTAAACACATTCGTATCATATATACGCCAAAGTCCATTTTTGCGTATCAATACCACGAGTTTTCGTTTTTTATATAGCGTACTATTTATACGCATTTTCATGTAGACATGTAGAATGAAACTGAAAGAACCAAAACAAAAAGTGAAAGAAACAAACATGAAGGAAAAATACAATGCAAAATAAAAAATGAGGGAAATGCAGCAGCGTTCATGCAACATTTCCACATCTCAGACCATCCATGTGTGTTTTTAAAGCTCTTCACACTGATGAAGCTAATAATGTCATTGATCAGTGAGGCTCAGTGATTGGTTCCCTCATTACCCACAGGCCACGCCCCCACAGGACACGCCTACTGGTCTCTACAGCACAGAAACCTTTTCAGAATAACACACTTTTAACATGTTCAGAAAACGCAAATTGTCAGTATGCACATACCCAACAGAGTCAGACCTACTAAATGTGTGCAAGTATATTTCTTATAAAAGTTCATATATTTTAAATAAATAAGACATGCAAAATAAACATTTAATTTCCAAGTTGAGAACTGAGTATTAACAACCCAGACTATTAACAACATAGTCACAAATTTTTTTTTTTTTTTCGTGTCACTTAGCATGATTTTCAGTAACATTCACAGCTGCACCACATTTTTCTTTCTACCACTGCAACACGTGCGGTGATTTCTTTTTAATCAGCCACCATATAATATTTACTTTTTACATTTTTTTTAATTTACACAATTTACACATGTTTGAGTATGTAATCCAACCTCACCCCTAACCCCTAAACCTAACCATCTGTATAATATATAAAACACAAGATATAACAGGCAGATATGACAACAAAGCTATTTAATTAAGAGTATTAAAAAAACAAACAAAAAAACAATTGATTTGTGTGAAGAACGCATGCAAAAGTGTTCTCTGTCTCCATCCGCAATCTGCCGTAGAACTGTGTTTACTGTGCACATTCAAAATTGAAAGAATAACAAGAAAAACATCAGAATAGTGAGAAATAAAATAAGTTAGAACTGCAAGATTTTAAGTCAGAAGAAAAGTCACCATTGCGAGAAGAAAAACTCAGAATTACAAGAAAAAAGTCAGAATTGTGAGATTTTAATTCAGAATTCAGAATAAGTCAGAATTGAGATAGAAACTTAGAATTACAAGGGGAAAAAAGGAGATTACGAGTTGCAAGATATGACCTCAAAACTTAGGAAAAACTGAACTGCAAGACATAAACTCAGAACTCAGAGAATTCTTTTGTTTTTTCAGAAAGTGCAAATATTTAGAAAAAGCGATTACCTTTTTTGTCCCCCCACAAACTATTTTTCAAAACCAGTACAGAGTGAATGATATAGTGCTCTATATGTGCTGTGCACTGAGTAATGCAGACATGCTGCAGGTGTACAGGGTGTTTCTGTATCAGCGTGTGTTACAGTATCTGATCACACTGATCACAGCTCATGTAAATCCAGCACAGATGAAGGCTTTGCGATCGGTGTGTTTAACTGCGGTTATTATTACTGATGTTATCGAGCTCCTGCTGCTGTTGGGACTTCATTTCCTCAGCTCTCTGAGAGACTACAACCTCATATTACAATGATTACAACTGCTTTTAGAAGGAAATTAGCAATTCTGCCTAAAGGAAATGAAAGTCCAACCACCAACGTTGAAAAGAAATCAAAGCCTTATATGAACACGAACCCTGCAAATTAGCAAATTCAGTGTCTGAGTGTGTTCAGACCAAAAGTCCAATAACAGCTAATATCACATCTTCTCTGTGCACTAATGAATAACTTTTTAATGAATAGGTTCATTTTGGATGGCCTGGTCAGGGCTTTGCAGGCAGAAGGTTAATAAGCCAGATTATGTAATCGTCCGTTCTGCAGTTTAAAACCGTTTTCCCCATCTGCAGGTTTAACGTCAGATTTGATCTTGTGTCCATCTCTTGTCTCTGTGTGCATCCTTGTCTGAGCAAACAGCTGTGATATCTGAGAGGAAAATGATGCACATGTGTTGAGTTTGTTAAACTGATCCCTTTTTTATTGCATGGAAACAGATGAGTGACTCAAGTTCTGTCGTGATGAAGAATGCCAAGGTTCTCTCAAGGTTATGAACAAGCATTCTTTCATTAGCATTAATAGCATGTTCGTTCAAAGTAGTCTAGTCTTTAATAATGTTCTCGAAACGTTAGCACAAATGATCATTCTTGGAACTTTTTTCCTAGTTGGACGTTCTTCTAACATTATTTAAATCTTACTTGTTTCAGAACGTTCAGAGAACATTCAAAGTAACCTTAATGTTACAAAGTAACGCTAAAATTCCCACAAAGTTTGCAACATAGTAACGTCGCCTCAACATTCGAAAAAAAAAAACCCGGTTGTAAAAGAGTTAAAGAAGTGGACGTTTTGAAACTTCAGAAATACTCTTTTCATAACTTTTATCATCCATCATATTTAATTATCTAGAATATTAAATGCATAATATTTATCTGACATAATATCCTACATCATCTGGAGCGTCTCTCTCCAAAGCGCGTTCTGATTGGTGGAGCGCGATGGGTGTTCTGCATTCCGCCAGCGGCTCGCAGTCGCTGATTGGTGGAGCGCGGTGGGCGTTTCGCATTCAGCTGCAAGCAGCACACGTGAGCCAAGCGCAGCGCGGAGACAGACGCGACGCGACGCGACGCATCCGAGACCCTCCTCGATATTCCGCTGGAAAGTTGCCCGTTCTGCCGCCGGGATGCCGTACATCCTCATCAGCACACAGATCAGACTGGTGCGTATGAAACACGAGACTGGCGCGAGCGCGAACGAGCAGACAGCGCATATGAGCGTCACGCACAGCACTGATTATGATATTACGATGCATTAGAGGATTACAGGTGCATGCATGCTGCGTTGGAGGAGTTGTTATTGTTGAATAAGTAACCTGCATATGCAGAAGACATATTTTGACATGATGTAGGTTCTATACTTCTCATGATTTGCGTTGCGTTGAGTTATGAATCATTATATTCAAACGAGGAAGTTTCATGTTTGCATTTCGTGCGCGTGTAGCTCGTACACCTGTCTGTGTGACCTGGACTGGAGCATAAAGTGAAAGTGAATCAGTTAATGTTGACAGATTCAAGCCGCAGCAGCATACACCACATAACAACTGCTTCAGTGCGAGAATGTGAGAGATTTGTGTTCTAGAGTCAAGCTCAAAGGAATAGTTTAGCCAAAAATTAATATGTGCTCAACCTCATGCCATCCGAAATGTAGATGAATGGGTGTCCTCAGTCCAAACAGCTGATAAAAACATCACAATAATACACACCACTCCAGTCCATCAGTTAACATCTGGAGAAGACAAAAGCTTTAAAGTTTCGAGCTGTTTTGTCTTGTAAACGTTGCTTGATATGCGCAGATTTCTCTCCTGATTCAGACCAGAACACATTTTCACTGGAGGAAGAGTTATTATGGATTATAGACTCGGATTTTAGTTAAAAACATCGTAATGCTGGATTTGTTTCAGCTTTTGTCTTCTCCAGATGTTAACTGATGGACTGGAGTGCTGTGGATTATAGGTGTTTGGATTATAGGTGACTCTCATTCTGACGGCACCCATTCACTGCAGAGCATCCATTGCTGAGACACTGATGCAGAGACACATTTCTACAAACCTGATGAAGAAACAAACATGTTTTACAAGAAAAACACTTGACGGAAGACATTTCCAGTGATAAAACAACAGTTCTAGTGTTGAAAATAAAGATAAAATCATATTAAGTGGTCAAACCGTGTTTGTTTTCAGGAGACGGGGCCCACAATGGTCGGTGACGAATATTCAGATCCATCCATCATGAACTACCTCGGAGCCCGGAAAACAACCATGCTGGGAAACAACTTGTAAGTGTTTGGTAATCTGATATGTTGTAGTTATTTCTCAGACAAATAAGTTAAAATTCAGTCAACACATTAGCTTTCCTTTTTGCTGATTTGCTGACTTTTTGCAAAATGACAGGTTTCTGTCTGAACTATTCAAAATGCATCATTTAACTTATATTTTTCAAGTTCTTTGCAGATTATGTTCAAATACTCCATTTAAAGTCAAACAACTTTACAGATAAGCTTTTTCACAGTATGGAACAGATGAAGCAGAAAACATCAGGCACATGTTTGTCATGAGCCATAATACTAACCTTGAAATCAGGATTAGTCAAATAATGTCATGCATGTGAAAATGGGCTGAGAATTGATCAAATTGCTGTAATCTGACTCAGATTCGGACAGGAATCATGTGTTTGTGGTGTTTTTTCTGACGATTAAAGGAGGTTAATACAAGACTTCATCACCAGAGAAATGATTCTCAAAAGCAGAAATGCTACAAAATGCATCATATTGTGTGAGAAAGTGTGATGCGCTCCAGCAAAACAGACATTATTTGTGGAATCAGCAGCACAAAATTAGAAAGAAACTTGGATTTATATCAGGAAATCAGGAAATATCAGTTCACATTTAGCCATTAATTGTAATAATCCAGTGAGATGTTTGAGATGTGATCTGATCATCATCAGTCTGTCTGGAACGACATGAAGAAACAGAACAAACTGAGACAGACGAAATCCAGAAGAACTGTGTCTCCGAGACGCTTCACGAAAGCTACCTGCGAAGCTACAGTACTGTTAACAGTTTTAGGCACTTGTGTAAAAATGCTGTGAAATGAGGATGCTGTCAAAATTATGTCATAAATAGATTTTCTTTATCAATTAACTTCTATTAACTAAATGAAATCAACATTTGTTGCGAGCATCCTTTGTGTTTAAAGCAGCTTTTGTCCTCTTGAGCAGAGTTTCTCAGGAGCTTCGCAGGCAGCTTTCTTGAAGCGTCTTGGAGAGTTCTTCTGGATTTAGTCTCAGTTTGTTCTGTTTCTTCATGTCACTCCAGACAGACTGATGATGATCAGATCACATCTAAAACATCTCACTGGATTATTACAATTAATGGCTAAATGTGAACTGATATTTCCTACTGACACACACTACAGCAAAAGATAGAAATAACTGACTTAAAACCATTTTTAGCTGTGAGCGCTGATTCAAACGCCATTTCAATACCCCACATATTGAAAGAGCCAAAATTATATTCGATACTAGAATGTTTGCGGGAGCAGGTTTAAGAAAGCAGTCGTGCTCAGGGCTCTAGTGTATACATTATAGTCTATAGCTTAGATATATGGAGTCAATTCAGGGCCAAATATGTTTGCAAAAGAAAATAAATGTGCTTTTTGCAAACAAAAATAAAGAATTGCAAAAGAAAATGAATGAACCAAAATAATGAATTGAAAAATATAAATGAAGCAGAGCAAATGCAATGATTTTGCAACATATTTTCCATGGCCATTGCTCTTAATTTATTTGCAACGCCGCTTTTATTTTACGTTTCAGCACACGATAGAGACACGCAAATAAATCAGGAACATTATGAATCATTATATGTGTTGCAAAATCAGTGCTTTTGCTCTTTTGCAAGTCTTTATTTTTGTTTGCAAAAAGCACATTTATTTTTTTCGCAATATTTTCATCAAAACTTTATTTTCTTTTGCGATGCTTAAATTCTTTTGCAAATATATTCGGCCCTGAATTGACTCCGTATAGATAGCTTATCTTTAACTGAATCGTTTGTGATATTTGTGTGTCACAGCTCAGAGTATCACGTGGACGAACCGCCGAGACTTGTTTTGGACAAACTGGATAAGCTCGGGTTCAGAGTGGTCAGCATGACCGGAGTCGGTCAGACGCTGGTCTGGTGTCTCCATAAAGAGACGAGTGACGCGCTGTGACTCAATGGCTCTTGTGTTGCAGGTAAACATGGTAAATGAGGTGAGGACGGGTATTCTAGTGTCAGCAGTATGCCTAGTGAAGAGATCTCACAAACTCGTATTAAACAAATGAAGTGACGTGAGATGAAATTACAGACTATTAAAATCTCAAAACATGTACAGTATTTGAAATCTGTCTCAATTAGCAATATCATCATCAATGTGCTTTCTCTGATGTATGATTTCTGGATTTAGTTTTTTATGTCAGGAAAGGAGTTTTTGTTTTGTGATTGTAGTAGCATAAATGAGTTCATTAAGGAACATTATTGTTCTGTTATATTGCATCTGTAGCATTTCTATATCTCGACTTATTGCTATCTTGAATAAATGCTTTGCAACAAAACATAAATTTTTTTTAAATCCTGTTTTAGCTCAAAATCAATCACATTCTTTGTTATATAGTTTTGAACAATCTCAAGTTTGTTTACAGTGTATGTAAACATATTTTGTCTGTACTGAATCCTGACATGTCAATAATGTTTCTTTATGCTTGTGTGAGAAGCTGTACTTAAAAATAAAGTAAAATGAAGTATGATCTGTTCAAAAGGGTTTAAAAGTGCTGCAGTTATTTAAAACAAGCAGTTATTTTAGTATCATTAAGATATTGTTATAGTTTTTATTAATATTTTGAATCAGTTTTTAGTTTGCATTTTAAGTTTAGTAATTCTTATTTTTTTGTTCATTTTTAGAAGTTATTGTTTTTTAAATGTCTATATAGTTTTTATTAACTTCTATTTAAATTTTAGTTTATTATCCTTTTATTTTAATTTTATTATAATTTTATACTTTTTTGTTTTTGTCATTTAGTACTTGTTTTTTATATATATGTGTATATATTTTTTTTTATAAATTTTTATTTCAGGTTTATTTTAGTGCATGAAGTTAAACTAAATAAAAATGATAAATGTTGCCTTGGCAACTAGCTAAAAAATATATATTTATTTATTTATTTATTCAATTTTTTTTTCTCCAAGTAACAATGTTTTTTTAATGGTTTTACTTTTAGTTTAAGTTAACCATAATAACCCACACTGTAAAAAATACAAGAAATAAAAAACCAACCAGCTTCAGCAGATTTTTGAGTTTTCTCAACTTGTCGTTTTAAGTTTATACAACATAAATTTGAGAATCTCCGACAAAAATAAGTTCTGATGAAGCTTTTTGCCTTAAAATTTTAAGTTGGCTCAAGTTATTCATTTTTTTTTTTTTACAGTGCAGCTATGAAAGGCCAAAAATCAAACTTGATTTGAGTAATTGATGCATTATATCCAAATGTGGATTTTTTTCAGAAATCAAATTCAGTTATATTACTATACCTTTAGTTGAGGTTTTAGTCATTTTATTAGTTACTGTGTTTCATATATCTATATAGTTTTTATATTAACTTTTATTTTCAGTTTTAGTTATCTCTCTCTCTCTTTATATATATATATTTTTTTTTTTTTTTTAATTAACAAAAATGTTTTTAAATGGTTTCAATTTTACTTTTAGTTAACCATAATAACCCTGCTATGAAGGGCCAAAAATCAAACTTAATTTGAGTAAATGATGCATTATATTATATTAACATTGATATATATATATATATTTTTAAGAAATCAAATCCACTTCTATCCTCTACATTTCAATGCAAAAGTAAAACAAAAATAGAAATGAGAAATGAAGTAATGTTTCCCTCTGCTGTGTGGATTGGACGCTGTGGGGTGACACCGGGTGAAGACGGCCCGCAGCGGGACACTTCTTCAGGACGGCGGCTGTAATTGTATTTCCTGTGCTGTAATGTGAACGGGACTCTGTGTTCCGC
This sequence comes from Acrossocheilus fasciatus, assembly GCA_036784905.1. NCBI lineage: Eukaryota > Metazoa > Chordata > Actinopteri > Cypriniformes > Cyprinidae > Acrossocheilus > Acrossocheilus fasciatus. Next base: position 1,542,692 of record CM071954.1, read on the forward strand.
TTCTTTCCAGGAACATGAAAGAAAAGCCCACAGAAGTAAACAGAACCATGTGACGGCCGCGAGGAGAGGATGATGGAGAGAAAAGCCTTCTGAGAAAAGAGACTCGCTGGAATCACAGCGGTTTGATGATGTGGAGACGACAAGAGGAACGTGCCGCACGCCAAAGAATCACAGCAGTGATGAATGTGCACAGAACATGCAGAAATACGGGAAAGAGATGACATGAAATCAGTTTCAGCCTGGTCCTTTAAATGATTAATTGGTGCACATTGTTCCAAATGAATAACATTTCAGGAAAACATGGTAATTTACACTGCTTTTAAAATAATACATTTCACTTTGGGATGTCTAGATTACCTTGAGATCTGCTGGCGTTCGCTTTCATCTCAAAGAAAGAACGCGGCCTACCTGCTGCCATCGCTGAAGACTGAGCCAATCAGCTGAGCGGAAAATATCACGTGACTAATGACTCTTGAGCCACAGGATTGGCTGATGATGCCACAAGAAACAGAAAGTCAGCAGAAAGTAAACAGAAGTGCACGGTCACATGCATAACATAAGAAAAATATAGCATTATAAAATGCTCTTAGAAACCATAAAATATAATGGATGAAAATGAAATCTCAAACATCATCATAATAAAGAAAGTGCTGGAAAATAAAAAGCAAAAAGCACACTGTGTGTTTCTTATATTAGGACAAAAAATTCTGTTGTTTCCACCACAGAACAAAAATAAACAATGCAATTGCGAATTTTTATCTCATAATTCTCATGTTTTTCAGAATAAGGATTGCTATAAATAAAGTTGTGAGATATAAACTCATAATTGCAGAATTGTGAGATAAAAAGTCAGAATTACCTTTTTTAAAACAAACAAACAAAAATAAACAGAATCAAGATGTAACTCATAATTGCAATAAAAAAGTCAGAATTGTGAGATATAAACATGCAATTGCAAGAAAAAAAAGTTAATGAGTCGCATTACAGCGAGATGTCACGACAGTAAAGCACTTTAAAATCTCTCAAAGTCAATGCAACCGATAAAAAATATTTATTTTAAAGAAACAATCACACTTCAAATACAAAATATTTCACAGATCATAATAATATTCATCTGTTTATCCAAACATTCTGCATTGACTCGATCCAGAGTCTTGATTTGACCGGGAGGATTCAACACTAAAAACAGAGTTTTCATCCCCATACTTCTTTACTTTAATAGAATGACACTATTGTCTTTCATAGAGTTAAACTGAACTCATTTCATAATTGATGAACTTCACAACATTGAGAGCTGATCTGATCTGAACTGATCTGAAAACAGAAATAAATACGACTGGACTCGCCAGAAAAGCACTATAAAAATCAAAAGGCTTTATTGATCAGTGGGAGTTTAATTCTTGTCAAATTCAGGTAAAATGCTGCGACTGAAGTGAGTCACGCCATCTCGTCCTCTTCCTCCTGCCTCTTCATCTCCTCGATCAGCCTCTTCCTCTCTTCAGCCTGTCTGAGTCTCATCAGCACCACGCTCTCGTAATCACGCTCGCTGCGCAGGCAACTCTGAAACACACACACGTTACAGTCAGCAGGTGTGATGAAGGCTAATTTAAGACGTTTAAGAGCAAATGAAGACAAGTCAAGGAATAAAGTTAAATGCAATATATCAGCATGTTCTCTAAATGTAAATGAGTTGCATTAGCAAAGTTTGAAAATACAACTTCCAACAAATTTACACTCCTTTTTTTAAATTAGTTTCCCGAAGAAATACACTGAAATAACTTTTACTGTATAATCACACTGCAGAAAAAGTGCTGCTCTTTCTCAGTGTTTCGGTCTTGTTTTCCAGTGCAAATGTTTTCAGATTCTTAAATCAAGATGCATTTACTTTGAGAAGCAAAATGACAGAAGAAGTCTTGTTTTCTGATGAACTGATCAAAATGAAGTGAGTTTATTGTTAAAAAAAGAGCAAATATCTGCAGTGGGTTCAGAAAGATGAACTTCGTTCAAAGCCAAAACAAGTTTTCATTCCCATTGACAGATATTAGTTCTTGTTTTAAGCAAAAACTCATTTAATTTAGTTTTTAAGGCTTCATAACTTAATGTATCATGATTTAAGGATGTTTAGATATTAGAATACAAAGCAAAAATTCTGAGGAAGATATACATTTCTAGTAATGCATGCAACATTTAATGCCACAACCTTATGAATTTAAGACTTCTGGCTTTGATTTAGGACTTTAATTTGTAAAAATGTGACTTTTTAAGACTTGCAGAACCCCTGCAAGAGGAAATTTGAATTGATGGATGGATTTTTGTAATGTATTAACTGTGTCTTAAATAGAAATAGACTGTTAAAAATTGGCAAATGTGATTTTATTGTAGATATACAGTGTACTGTAAAAGATTCTGCAGGTCAAAACTTTGTTGAAAATTTCATGCATTGAAAAGTTTTATTTGGCTCAATTAAATTACATGAACTAAATGTGTATTACATTTGCATTTTAATTGCTCCAAGTAAAAACTCTCAATGCAACATAAAATACTAAGTTTTGACAGTGTAAGAGTATAGAGATATTAAATTAATGCAGTAATAGATCAAAATCATTTCATGAGACTGTCTTCAAAAAGCTGTTTTCACAGGACAAAGATTGCATCTCAAGGAAATGTACCGTGATTTAAGGGTCTTCATAAGGGTCTAAGATTTTTTATTTTTTTTTTGCAGTGCATGCAATATTTAATGGCATGAATATCTGGAACAAAAAGCATCAGTATCACGGCCACTATAAGAACCGCATCAAAGGCAGTAATAGGAAGCGCTGTGAGTATTTGGCCTGGTTTGGATCAGAAATCTGACTCAGATCTTCTAGAATGTGGAATTTGTTCAGTTTGAGTCACTGGTCTGTTGTTCCTGTTGTGTTTTGGGTCACTGCTGTCTTTTCTTCAGCATTAGATCACACACAAACATCTCAGGAATCACCTTCAACGCCACAAACTCCTAAACCTGAGCATCAAACCTCAACGTGGAGCAGCATTTATTAATCTTGGTCAATTTGAACATTTACTAATACATTATTAAAATGAAAAGGTGTATCTATTCATTTCATTTAATAAATCTGATCTAACATGAATTAACAATGAAGTTGTTTTTTTATTAACTAACATAAAAAAAAAGTAATAAATACTAGCAAATGTTTTTTCTCATTGTTAGTTAATTTTAGTTAATGCATGAACTAATGGAACATTACTGTAGTCTTACCATAAAAATGAACATTATGAATTTCTGTAAAGCTGCTTTGAAACAATTTGTATCGAATAAAAGGAAACTTCTGTACTGTCATTATTTCTATTTATTTACTTTTTATATTTATTTTTCCAATCAGTTTTGTATTTTGTGGGTTTTGTAAAATGTCATTTCAAAACCAAATGCCATTTAAAAAAAAAATTATATATATATATATATATAATTTTTTTTAAAAACAGCCCCCAACCCTTAATATATTAAAAACATTTTAATATTTCAAATAAAATTAAAAAATTACTGGAGCCAAATAAAAATGTTACATGAAAAATTCTTTGATCCACATGATATGGAAGTGTCTGAATATTATATTATATATTGGTTTGAGACAATCTGAAATTGTTTGCTTTGCACTGAATGTACCATTAAGTATTGTCCTGTTAAATACCAATAAAAAAAGTTTAGAGGCAAAAATCAATAGTGAGCTGAATGATGTCATATAACAAGTGAAGAGAAACTGAATCGATGGCTGTGAGGGATTTAAGGCCACAGAAGAAGCTGACAGCAGCGGAGAGCGAGTGCGTGTCTACAAAACCAAGACAAGCAGAGAAAGTGATACTGCAGGGTTAGAAGCATCTGGAAGAGATGACCCGGGTCTCGCATCAACCACAGAGAAAGAGAGAGAGACAGAGAGAGAGAGAGAGAGAGAGAGAGAGAGAGAGAGACACACACACACAGAGAGAGAGAGAGAGACAGAGAGAGAGAGAGAGAGAGAGAGAGAGAGAGAGAGAGAGAGAGACACACACACACAGAGAGAGAGAGAGAGACAGAGAGAGAGAGAGAGAGAGAGAGAGAGAGAGACACACAGAGAGAGAGAGACACACACACACAGAGAGAGAGAGAGAGACAGAGAGAGAGAGAGAGAGAGAGAGAGAGAGAGAGAGAGAGACACACAGAGAGAGAGAGACACACACACACAGAGAGAGAGAGAGAGAGAGAGAGAGAGAGACACAGAGAGAGAGCGAGGGTAAGCACAGCATTCCGGAAGGAGGGCCGCGATTATCATTCCAGCCCCATGAGCTCAGGCTTCATCTCCCACCTAACCAGCAAATATCACGCAAGCTCAATTAAGTAAATAAACAACTGCTGCATCTTCAATAAACTAAACAAAAGCGGCATCACTTTACACATACAAACTTTCCAGAGCTCTCTGCTGAAGCCAGAGCCTGAAGGAGCAGCAGCGACCCAGTTTCCAGCAGAAGAGTGTCGGCTCGTGACACAAAAATGGGTCACAGGTCTGAACACACTGTACATGCCTGCTCCAGAGGGACAGCCAAGACTTCATAACATTTCTAATTAATGCTGCTCTTTTGAACTTTGTTCACCTCTGAATCCTGAAAAATAAAATATGTTTCCACAAAAATATTACTCAATGTTCAACATTGATAATAATCAGAAATGTTTCTCGAGCAGCAAAGCAGCATATTAGAATGATTTCTGAAGATCATGTGACACTGAAGACTGGAGTAATGATGCTGAAAATACAGCTGCACATCACAGAAATAAATTACAGTTTAACAGATATTCACATAGAAAACAGCTGTTTGAAATGGTAAAAAAAAAATCTAATATTTTTACTGTTTTTCTTATTTTTAAACAAAACATTGCAGCCTTGGTGAGCAGAAGAGACCGACCCCAAAATTGTGCATGTCATTAGTTTGAGTTTGCATAATGCAATAATATTTGACTACTTTTATGATATTTTTGATCAAATAAATAAACTTCTCAACCATAGTGTACATGATCATATAATTAATAGGACAGTAATAAGTCACGCATTCAGCACTTCGATGCATGTAAATCACAGTAATAATTATCTATTTCAGTCTTTGATTTTAAAGTAAATTGTTTACTTTTGTATGGTACTTTTATATTCTTGTCCTGTTGAATGCCTGTTAATAAATGAATGCCTGTTTAAATTTTTAATAAATTAAACAGTATGTTTTATTAAATTATTTTTATTACATTTTTGTATAAAACTATTTTTTTCATTAAATAACATTTTATATAAATTATGTTATTATATTACTTTTTATTTTATTAATTTAATTTGATCAAATTTAAGTCATTCTGTCACTTTTCGTCTTTTTTATATTCCATTTAGCTTTATTTTTTATTTCAGTTTTAGTAACTTGTAGTAACCTAAACTTATTTTATTTCATTTAGTTGCCAAAGAAACATTTTTCGTTATCATTTAAGATTTTCACCCAATATTTCTATTTTATTTTAGCTTTTCCAATGAACAAAAACTATTTTTACTGGTTTTAATTGTAGTTAATAACAGCACTGCACAAGAATGAGAAGAACACAAGCATGAGTTCACACCTAATTCTCTTCATTTTGTTCTTGTGTTTATCAGTAATTGAAAAAGAAGTCGCCCGAAGCGCTCATGTTCGCCTGACCAAAATCACTCAACAACATCACGTAATTACGCCTTCCAAACTCATGATCAGACTTCCCAGCATGCCGTGTGTGTGTGTGTCTGTCTGCGGTTCATGACAGTGTGTAAAACCACAGAGAAACAGCACACACTACAGCAGAAGAAACGAATGCAGGTGACATCAGACGCTGAGCGCTGACATCACATCCAGACGCTTCTGAGTGTGAACGCAACTCATCTCAACATCAGACAAGACAACAGCATCTGTTATGAGTTCATGTAAACGGACAACTCTTTTTTTCTTTCTTATACCATTTACACTGAAAGCTGAAATGGGAACATTTTTTAAGATGCCCAGAGCAATAAGTTTAAAACAGTCTAATACAAGCACTTTCACAGGTGCACACTAGATTACGGATCCAGTGCCATTTAGCATTATTCACTGGAATTTAGTATTATTTATATACTATTATAGTATTTATTAATATTTTGAATTAGTCTTCCGTTTTAGTTTAAATTTTTAGAAATTTTGGTTTTCTGCTTTTGTAATTTTTATTTTTTATTTATATTATTTTCTTTTCATTCTTGTTTTAGTCATTTTAAAACTTATTTCTGTTAGTTGCCAAGACAACGTTATTTTTTACATTTTGCATCTAATATTCATAATTTATTTCAGCTTTATTTCAGTTGATGGGAAAAAAAATTATGTTAATAATAGTTTTAGTTAACATTTTGTATGTCATCTTTAAAAAATATATTTTATTTCAGTTTTAGTAATTTTAGTGCTTTAACTCAACTTAAACTTACTTTAGTTTTAAATTTTTGTTTCTAATTTCTAAGTTTTCTATTTGATTTCCGCTTCATATCAGTTAATAAAAATGATTTGTAATAGTTTTAGTTAATATGTGCTTATTTTTATTCTTTTTTTATTCAGTTTTAGTTTTAGAAATGTTGCTACTTAAAATGAAACTTATTTAGTTGACAAGGAAACATTTCAAATGTTTAGGTTTTTAATGTTTTCTTGTAACATTTGTTTTATTTTATTTCAGTTAATGATATATACTTGTAATTTTTAAATTTCTATTTAGCCTCAATTTATTTTTACCTCCGTTTCAGTAATTGTATACTTAAACTTATTTTAGTTTGTTGCCAATGCAATTTCCAATTTGTGTTTTTTAAGGTTTTTATATAATATTTATATTTTATTTCAAATTTATTTAGTCTCAGTTAACGATACATGCTTATCATTTTTATTAGCTTTTCAGTTCTAATTGAGCTTTAATTTATTTTTAAATGTTTAAATTATTTAGTAATTAAGTAGCACTTAAAGTTAGACTTATTTCAGTTAGTTGCCAAGGCAACACCACCACCACCTCTAATCTAACAGACATGGACTAAAATCCTGATCTCTAACCAAACCACAACTTTTACCAGAAACACAAACACATGCAGGTGAATGTGATGAACTGCATTTGTTCTGCATCTGGCAGACATCACACAGCCAGACACACACACAGCCAGACACACACACACACACACACACACACACACACACACACACACACACACACACACACTTAAGAAGGCTGTTCAGATCTCTGGACTCATGGCTCTTCTCAAGAGCGTTCAGGTACGAGTGCTGAAAACCTGAGAGCGTCAGAGGAGAACCTCATTCATCCTCCTCTACATCTGTCAACACGAGCGCCCAGAGTGATAAACGAGTGTCAGACACTTAATTAAGATCATTACGAGGCTCAAAACAGCAGCGACGGCAACTACAACAACACCAAATCAAGAGAAATGAACCGATCAAATGAGACTGAATGGAGAAACAATTTGAGCCACCGATCACAAGGATGCAAGAACATGAAGCCACTTTTGTTTATTTACTAGCCACTAAAGTTCACACTTTTTTTTTGGTGTAAAATTATAAGCATAATTATTCTCAGTGTTTGTTTTTTGACCAAGGAGTCTTAAACATTGCTTCATTATTCCCATAATTGTCTGCCACAGATGAAAGTAGTTTAGAAATGTTTAGGACCTCATATTATTTGAGAAACTACAAGTAAAATTAATAAATATAAAATACATTTTATAGTTAAATGAAAAAAAGAATATAAATACACTACTCACAAAAAGTTAGGGATATTTGACTTTCAGGTGAAATTAATGGAAAATGTAAAAAGTTCATGCTACAATGATATTATATCATGAAAGTAGGGCATTTAAGTAGAAGCATGCGATGGTAATTTCTTCATCTCAAACAATTTATTGAAACAAAAGCTAACAACAGTGGTGGCTATACCACAGCAAAAAATGTCAATGTCTCAATAACTTGTCATGCGTCCCTGAGCATCAATTAAAGTTTGACAACAACATCTCATGCCTCAGCAGACAATAAGTCGACTTGTGAACAGCATGAGATGTTGTTGTCAAGCTGTAATTGATGCTCAGGGACGCATGACAAGTTATTGAGACATTGACATTTTTTGCTGTGGTATAGCCACCACTGTTGTTAGCTTTTGTTTCAATAAATTGTTTGAGATGAAGAAATTACCATCGCATGCTTCTACTTAAATGCCCTACTTTCATGATATAATATCATTGTAGCATGAACTTTTTACATTTTCCATTAATTTCACCTGAAAGTAGTGTATTAACATTTAGTACACATATACATACACTGAAACTGCACATTCAAATATCAAATTATTTTAAATTATTTAAAAATATTAAAATACACACACACAAATATATATAAAAAAATATAAAAATATAAAAATATTAAAATACACACACACAACTTACAATTATTTTTTGACTGTACAGCAGTTTCTTTTTCAGTGTTAAAGAATAAAGGCTTACCCAGGACACCTGGTCACACAATACAGACAAAAGTCTAAAGCAAATAAAGGCACTGAACACAATAAAGATGTAGCTGCATACAACATGGAGCTTTTCATACTTGCATCCCTAAGAAAAACCTGATAAAAGACTGCAGAGTTAAAAGCAGATTCTGATGTAGTAAATGTGAACGTGAGCATGCATGATTGTGTTAAAGTGCCAGAAACAAACCTCAGTACTAAGAGACGAGATAAACACAACTAACTTGAACTTGATTGGCAAAATAGTCTTCAAACTGTTTGTGATCATGACAGTAATAGTTTTGGAGCGATAACTCCCATCACGCCAACAGCTACAGAACACAGATGTTCAGAAATATTCACTATACAACATAATCACATACTGATTTTCTGAGTAAAAGCTCATTAATGTGCAGCAGATCCGAGCACATTCTCTTCATTATAACGTCAGTGGCATTCAGTAAAGAATGTAACACGCACCCACGATTATTCATTAAAACCCTGCTGTATTTACAGTAAAGCTGGCATGTGTGATCCCATCTGATCTCATTAATCTGCAGCGCAGAGCACAGATATTGCTTTAAAAAGACATTTATAACGTTTCAAATAAATGCTGTTCTTTTGAACTTTCTATTCATCTGTGAATTCTGAAAAATAAAATGCATCAGTTTTCAACATTGATAATAATCAGAAACGTTTCTTGAGAAGATTAGAATGATTTCTGAAGGATCGTGTGACACTGAAGACTGGAGTAATGATGCTGAAAATTCAGCGGCGCATCACAGAAATAAATTACAGATTAACAGATATTCACATAGAAAACACTTATTTTAAATCAAAATACTTTTTAATTTTTTTTACTGTATTTTTAATCAAATAAATGCAGCCTTGGTGAACAGAAGAGACATCTTTCAAAAACAATGTTGATGAATGATCCATAGTGTATACAGTCTAGTCTAATCCAAAAACCTAGTGTGCTCCCTACCTAGACAACATTTTAAGGAATCACAGACATTCTTCATGGAGAAGGCAATCCCAGAATGCACTGTTTATAATGTTTATTATAAATATTGCATTCAATACCAAAATGCAATAATCTAATGCATTTTGATACACATTATAATGTGCAAATCAGTCACTAATGCCGCCTATGAAGACAACATGTGAGTGTTCAGCGGGCGATATTTCATCATAATCATTTATAGGATTGTTTAGCTGAGCGATTAAGAGTAAAAAGAAAAGACGAAGACCAATAATTAGACAAAAGCAGCCGCAAGAGCACTTGGAAGCATTTCCCAGAAACAAGAAAAACAGAGTACAAGAAGAAATCTGTACAAAACACAACCGCAGAAACCAGAGTCTGGATGCGACTCAACAATCACTGGCTCTCGAAAAGAAGGCCAAAGTCATCAAGACGCATAGCAGGAATAAGGCTAAAGTCAGTTTGGTGTGGCTGCTGGGCCTCAGACAAGCAAAAGCCGTCGTATCGTCCTGATTATCTGTTTGCATGAAAGAGTTTCTGGTCAGAGAGTTGTTGAAATTCACAGTTCCAGCGCTGAATAAACGTTATGATGAAGAGCTGATGTTTGGTTTATGTGAATGGTTGCATGTGTGGAGAAAGACCTGCTTCTTTGAAGCCGCTGAAGGAAGGGCGGCCCTTTGTTTATTGGATGCGTTTGAAAGGACTCTGACGGAAAGCAAGCGTGGAGAAAACCCAGTTCTCGAGCTTCCCCTCTGAATCTGGCGTCCATCCGGGATCCCAGCAGGAACATTGGATGATCTTTTCATGTTGTTAGGGAGGGGGAAAAAACAGTGCTTCCCTTAACTCTGTTCAGGGCATTTTCAAATGACTAGACAAAATATTTCATAACAGAATGTATGAAAGTCTGTCCTGGAATAACACTGGAGCACTTGACAAACACAAGGACACGCAGAGCAAATGTTTAGAGCCGTTCTACAGAACTGAACATCAAGCTGCTCTTTTCCAGTAACTGTAATGTACTGTTGTCTGTTTGTCAGAATCTGTGACTGGATGTTGTCGTGTTTTGGAAATGAGCAAGTCGTCAGGGTGAACAGCTTTTATCTGTCTGCCGGGAAACCGAACACTTCTGAGGAACAACTCTTCACTGGATCTGCCAAAGTTTGTGAGGATCATAGGATCTAGTAGAGTTGCACGGTTAGCGGTACTACGGTAGTATCGCGGTATATTAATACTACGGTATATTTTAAATGGTAGTATTGTCATTACGGTTCTACCGTAAGTACTGTTGTATGTGGGGCAGTTGCTAAAATGTTCGAACACCTGAGCCTGCAAATAAACAATACAATTAGGGCTGCACAATAAATCACAGTAATATTGCACTCGAGATAATATCGCAGCTCATGCGCATCTTGTCAGTGAAGCACGGTTCTGTGATCAGTAGTAAATCTCCATTCGAAGGCCAGAGAAACTTCAAATACGCCCCGCAGAAGAAACCCAGGAAATCCCTATCGCTGCAGCTGAATAAACAGAAGATTTAACTGCTTTCATTGATTCAACATGACTAATGAACACACGACTACGGCGATATGAGTTCTTTTTATAATTATTATTATAATTTTCAATACAATAATACAATGCCTTTATCAGTGCTTAGAATACTATAAAATACAGGTGCATCTCAATAAATTAGAATGTTGTGTTTTGGCAGTGTGGGCAGGTGCCAAATCTTGCTGGAAAATGAAATCAGCATCTTTAAAAAGCTGGTCAGCAGAAGGAAGCATGAAGTGCTCCAAAATTTCCTGGTAAACGGCTGCAGTGACTTTGGTTTTCAAAAAACACAATGGACCAACACCAGCAGATGACATTGCACCCCAAATCATCACAGACTGTGGAAACTTAACACTGGACTTCAAGCAGCTTGGGCTATGAGCTTCTCCACCCTTCCTCCAGACTCTAGGACCTTGGTTTCCAAATGAAATACAAAACTTGCTCTCATCTGAAAAGAGGACTTTGGACCACTGGGCAACAGTCCAGTTCTTCTCCTTAGCCCAGGTAAGACGCCTCTGACGTTGTCTGTGGTTCAGGAGTGGCTTAACAAGAGGAATACGACAACTGTAGCCAAATTCCTCGACACGTCTGTGTGTGGTGGCTCTTGATGCCTTGAACCCAGCCTCAGTCCATTCCTTGTGAAGTTCACCCAAATTCTTGAATTGATTTTGCTTGACAATCCTCATAAGGCTGCAGTTCTCTCGGTTGGTTGTGCATCTTTTTCTTCAACACTTTTTCCTTCCACTCAACTTTCTGTTAACATGCTTTGATACAGCACTCTGTGAACAGCCAGCTTCTTTGGCAATGAATGTTTGTGGCTTAACCTCTTTGTGAAGGGTGTCAATGATTGTCTTCTGGACAACTGTCAGATCAGCAGTCTTCTCCATGATTGTGTAGCCTAGTGAACCAAACCGAGACCCTTTTGAAGGCTCAGGAAACCTTTGCAGGTGTTTTGAGTTGATTAGCTGATTGGCATGTCACCATATTCTAATTTGTTGAGAGTGAATTGGTGGGTTTTTGTTAAATGTGAGCCAAAATCATCCCAATTAAAAGAACCAAAGACTTAAACTACTTCAGTCTGTGTGCATTGAATTTATTTAATACACGAGTTTCACAATTTGAGTTGAATTACTGAAATAAATGAACTTTTCCACGACATTCTAATTTATTGAGATGCACCTGTATGTTGCGTGCCTTACTCTGTGTAAGAAGCCACATCATCTCACAGGAGGATTCATTTCAAACACTCCGCTGATGTTATGAAGTGAGTTTGGAGTAAAAACATGTTATTAAATGTGGTATTTTCACGTGCTTTCATACGGAGCAGCATTTACTACACAGAGCTGTAGTTCACTGAGAAGCTACGTAAACAACTTTATTATCGCAGTGCGATTTCATGATATCAATGATATCGCCTGCGATTTTTTTCACGTAGCTTGTCAGTGAACTACGGCTCTGTGTAGTAAATGCTGCTCCATCTGGAGGCAAGTGATGGAGATTTACTACTGATTACAGAACCGGCTTTACCGACAAGATGCGCATGACTTTCGCACGTGATTTATCATGCAGTCCTAAATACAGTAAAGTCTTTTTTTGTCCTATTGCCTTTCTGCGGTGCCCTTACAGGGCAAAATGCTCTGTAGAATTCGCACCTTATATGGTATTGTGCTTTTTCTGATGCTTCCGTTCTAACACGCATCTGATTCAGTTCGTTTTTAATTCGCAATGGTGTGTTCCTGTGAATATAATGGATTTACATACAACATTTGACAGTGGCAATCTCTTAAAAAAAGAGCAACTTGCGTAGCGAAATATGGAGTTACTTCGGAGACTGGAAAACCTATTGATGACGGAAAACCAATCTGTCATGAGAATTCAAGATAAAGAGGGAAACACCAGCAACCTCATTAACCCTCCCGGGGGTCGAAGCCCGCACCAGTGTGGTCTGTCTCTTATTTTCTTTATGATCGCGAAAAGAGCTAAAAATACTCCACGAGTTTTAATCGTACAGATATGAATAAGGTATCGTTTGAAACTGCAAAGGGTCTACTTTTATTTGTGTATAGTCATAACAACAACAAAACAATGTGCTTTTAAAAAATAGAAAATAAACAGGGTGCGTTCTCTGCCGGCTCTGTCTCTGTCACCTCTCTTCACAGACACGTAAATAAAACAACATGAATCTCCGCAAATACTCGCCTCAAATACATGAGAAATATATGTATAGAATGCTTGAAATGTCTACTTTTAAATGAAGTAATTCACATCCAAAACAAATATTCTCTGTTAAAGTAATCCGTATGAAACCAGTTTTTCGTCCGGTTTTCCCGTCTCAACTCATTATATCTAATGTGGTCACGCCCACGTGCCGATCGCGCTTTTCAGATTCAAACATCCACATGAGGCGCGCGTGAATGTAAACGCCCACATCGCCTCCGTGTAAACAAACAAGTTCATCCCGGCTACTTTTTGTTTCTGGAAGATCATCTGCTGAGATAAATATTTCAGAGAAATATTCCCAGAATTTCAAGATGTTTTTATTTTATTTTATTTTTTTACACATAAACAATATGGAATGCTACACTATGGAAATGCCAGGTATGTGATGTTCATTTATATATTTCAACATGACACACTACCAGTCAAAAGTTTTTGAACAGTAAGATTTTTAAAGAATTCTCTTCTGCTCACCAAGCCTGCATTTATTTGATCCAAAATACATAAAGTTGTATTTGCTAAAGCAGCAATATTGTGAAATATTTTTACTTTTCAAACGCTTGAAGTCAGTATATTTAGAAATTAAAACTTTTATTTAACACACAAGTGATGATAAAGACATTTATCATGTTACAAAAGATGCTGTTCTTCTGAACTTTCTATTCATCAAAAAAAATAAAACAAAAAACCCCCCCGAAAAATTCTTCGCAGCTCTTTTCAGCATAATAATAATAAATGTTTTTTGAGCAGGAAATCAGAATATTAGAATGATTTATGAAGGATCACGTGACTGGAGTAATGATGCTAAAAAGTCAGCTTTGATTGTTCATAATAAACTGTTTACACACCTTCAAACACATCTTTTGCAGAGTACACAAAGGTTAGTCAAATTGATTTACCTTAATTTACCATTTTTATAGATGTCCTGTTTAACATTGCGTTTTATACATCTGAAAATGAGGTGTCACACATTATTCGTGCTATGTAGAGAAGATTAAAAAAATTAGCACCTTAAAATGAAATGAAACTAGCTCTAAAGAACCATTTCGCATGGGTTTATCAAAATATCCTCGAGCACACCTGCATATTTTGCTATAAATCAACTCATTCCATACATGGCATGTAAACAAAACAAGCAGTGGTTGGTCATTTTACTAGTCACTTTCTGTCTGAGTGGGCAGTTCATAGCCGGGATAAACTGTGATGTGCTTTATATTCATCAGCATGTTGGGAACCTCCTAAACTAGCATTAAAGCACTTCATCTCCGGCCCTTCAGCGACAGATTTTCACTGAATAAACTTTGCTTCTCTTAGAAAAACAACAACAAGTCATGCCTAGACTTGACTCAGAATCAGAAGACGGTAGAATCAGGTCTCGATGTCTGTGAGGTCATGGGCGTGAAGCAGGAATTGCTACATGTCAACAGCACTTGTGTAACGCCGATCCGCCTGTACATACACGTCCCAGAGCGAGAGACCGCTGTCATTACAAAGCTGGAAGGGCTTTAGCAAAGCCTAGGGGAACAGGAAACCAGCAGCAGACACAATGACACAAGATTAGTAACGAGTGAAACCCCTAAACGTGACGTCAACACGACAGAAACCAGCCGTGCCCTTCCCAGCTTTCACAGGAACATGATGAAAGCCAGTGTGAAACGGCTCAGGTGAACTTCCTCAGTGTCTGAGATCACACTGCCCAGAAGTTACGCTACCAGGTGTGACATCAGCACAGACCAAACAAACGCCGAGCTTTAGGGAGGAGACACGGGTCAGACTCCATCTGCACCTGCGGAGCTTCACCTGTTTGACAATCTCTGGACTTTAACACTCGGGATCTACGACGGACTCTGTACCGCAGAAGAAGAGCTCAAAAACAAGACAATACTGCAAAGATCTCTTGAGTTACGGTAAGAGAAAGTCTTTGTTTTGCCTTGAGCGACACTTCAGATCACTTCCACTATTTTACTTCCACTATCATTAAATGGCGCTGCATTTATAAAGCCATAAACTGGTCGCACTCTTAAAAAATGAAAGGTTCTTTATTGGGCATTTATGGTTCCATGAAAAACATCCACGGAACTACTAAAGGTTCTTTAAACTAAAAAAAATATTTCTTCAGATTATCAAAGTATAAGAAGAAATGTTATTTTCAGAACTGTTCACTGAAACATTCTTTGTGGAACCAAAAACGGTTCTTCTACACTTTCAAAAATTAATGTTTTTTTACTGGCGTCTTGGTTCCATGAAGAACCTTCAACATCTATAGAATCTTTCAACTATGCAAAAGGTTCTTTAGACCATTAAAGTGTTCTTCAAACCAAGAAAATAAAGGTTCTTTGAAGAACTGATCGCTGAAAGGTTTTAAGGAGAACCAAAAATGGTTCTACTCTCTCAAAAATTAATGGTTCTTTATTGGCATTGATGGTTCCATGAAGAATTGTTACCATTCAAGGAACCACTAAAGGTTCTTTATAGTGAAAAAAGGTTCTTCAGAACATTGAAATGTGCTTCACACTAAGAAGAAATTGTTCTTTTAAGAACTGTTTACTGGAAGTGTTTTTAGGGAGCCAAAAACGGTTCTTCTATATGACATCTATACAACCTTTCCATTGTGCAAAAGATTCTTAAAAGTGGAAAAAGGGTTTGTAGGTGTCTAAAAAAGAAAAAATGGTTCTTTTAAGAACTGACCATTGAAAGGTTCTTTAGGAAACCAAAAGGGTGGTTCTACAGTATTAAAAATAAATCATTGGCGTCTTTGTTCCATGAAGAACCTTTGACATCTACAGAATCTTTCCACTGTGCAAGAGGTTCTTTATAGTACAAAAAGGTTCTTTGCATCATTAAAATGTGCTTCAAACCAAGAAAATAATAGTTCTTTGAAGAACTGATTACTGAAAGGTTCTTTGGGCAACTGAAAATGGTTCTTTATTATTGGCTTTGATGGTTCCATGAAGAACCGTTATTGTCCAAGGAACGAACAAAAGGTTCTTTATAGTGGAAAAAAGGTTCTTTAGATTATTAAAATCTTCTTCACACGGAGGAAAAATGGTTATTTTAGGAACTGACCACTTAAAGGTTTTTTGAGGAACCAAAAATGCATTCGCTACAAAAAACCCACCTTTATTTTTAAAAATGTAGCCAATTTTATGGCTTTATATAAAAGCAATGCCATAAAATGATGGTGAAAGTGAAATAGTGGAAGTGTACACTATTCTCAAAAAGATTTGCATCAATATAACATCCATATCAACAAAACATGATGAATATTTAGGGTTTTTGTAGCAGATTATCCAACGCTATTTAAAGAATTGCTCTGTTCAACCTGTTTTATAGCCTAACAAGTCTTGTCTTGTTAGCAGAAACGCCTCTAACGTTTGTTGGCATCTGACCTCAGATGTTCAGATGCGGGCGTGAAACACCTGCACACCTTTCAAGGTAAGACAAATTGGTTATTTTGGTGATTTATAAGTTTAAAGCCGCAAAATCGTGCATTTCCTTAAAAACAATCCACTTCTATCCTCCCTCCCTCTCGTTGCATGTTTGTAGAGGAATGCCGTTATGCGCTTGCCATCTCCCGCTGCTACTAAAGTGCCGATAAAACCTTTATTGGCCAACAAAACATGTTTTCTGTAGTGCCATACAAATTTAAAGAGTGAGTGTTGCGAGTCACGAAAGCTGATCTAATGAACTGTAAACCGCGAAACAGGGCCGTGACCGTCCACGCCGATGCCAACTGGAGTAAAGAGCTTCCTATGGACATTAGCACAACAAATGGGTCTAATTACTCTGTATACCAAACTAATTTAGCCATATTCATGCTTTAATGAGAGCGCTTTATGAGAACATGCTCTGAGAATGCAGGTCACTGGTTACGCATGAATCCAGAATGTAATTGTGCAATTAAAATATGTGTAAATCTGATTTCATTTACGTTCTCACGGAAGAATCAAAAGTTATTTGCTGTAAGTGAGAAGACGAAACATGCCAGCGGCTGTAAAGATGTCGCAATATCAACTGTTAATCTGTAACCAGCTGGAAGAAAACTTAATCTTAATCTAATCTTAATCAAAAACTGGTAAAACAGAAAATCTACAGTATATCTGAGATACAGCTACAGTTCATGTGCAGGATCAGACAAAGTCTCTTCTGCTCACCAAGGCTGCATTTATCCTGCATTTATCCTTTAATAGTTGTGAATATCTGTTAAAATCTAATTTATTTCTGTGATCAAATCTGAATTTTCAGCATCATTACTCCAGTCTTCAGTGTCACATGATCCTTCAGAAATCATTCTAATATACTGATTTGCTGCTAAAGAAACATTTATGATCATTAGCAATGTTGAAAACAGTTGTGCTGCACAATATTTTTGTTAGAACTGTGATACATTTTATTTTTCAGGATCCACAGATGAATAGAAAGCTCAAAAGAACAACATTTATTTGAAATACAAATCTTTTGTAACATTATAAATGTCTTTACTGTCACTTTTGATCAATTTAATGCATCCTTTATGAATAAAAATATGAATTTCTTTAACAAATGAATAAATAAATAAATAAATAAATAAATAAACTGCCTCCAGACTACACATTTATGATGTATAGGCTAATAAATCAATATGGCTTACAGCATTTAAGAACAAAATATGCCATACAGAAAAATATACTTATTTGACATTCAAAATATTTAAAAAATAATTCCAAAACATAAATAAATAAAACAACTAAAAAGCTAAATCAAAACGTATTTATTCTAGATACTCTAATAAATCAATAAGGCTTACAGCAACAAAGAAAATAAAATTTATTGTCACTTTTAATAAATTTAATGCACACTTGCTGAATAGAAATATTAATTTCTTGAAATTAAAAAATAAAAGTATTTATATATATATATATATATATATATATGTGTGTGTGTGTGTGTGTGTGTGTGTTATATTCAATATTTTTATTAATAAGGCTTATTGTAATTACTGTAAGTAATTATTTTTTTACAGTCATTTCTGATCAAATGAATGCATCCTTGCTGAATAAAAGTGTTTACTTCTTTTGAATTATATATATTTCTGTCAGGTCATTTTTTCTACAATTATTGTGAGGTTTCATGGCTTATTCCTGTAATCTGTTCCAGAACCAGTCTCTCTGCCACCAGCTGTCGCTCCTCACATGCTGTCACGCTGCTGAAGTCTTAAGATGCCCTTGAGGACGTTGTTACTTCGCAAACCCACGTCTGGACGCTGGCAGAGGAGGCTATCGAACCGAAAGGAGGTTTTGTCGGTAAACATGATCAGCCTTCCGCTGGGTGATTTCCGTCACCTGTCTCACATCGGCACGAGCGGACACACGGACAGCTTCGGAGACCTGTCGTTCCTGAAGGAGGGCCACAGTCTCCTGCTGCAGAGCTCCAAGAGCGAGCAGAACCTGTTCCTCCCGCCGCCGCCCAAGCCGCCCCGCGTAAACGTAGATGAAGCAGGCCGGTGCAGCCCGGTCTGGGAGCATGCGCCGGCCAATCAGAGGCAGAAGTGCAGCTCGCTTCCCATCCTGGACACGGAGGAAGACGAGGACACGTGTTCACACACAGAGCCGACCGGCATCAGCTGGAGTCCTGCTCGCGGCAGCCTGAGCTCCGGACGGGATTCGACCCAAACCAACCCAGAGGAAACACAGCCGGACCAAACGGACTCAGCGTTCGCGTTCAGTCTGGATCTGGGGCCGTCCATACTGGACGCTGTGCTGCAGGTGATGGATAAAGTCCATCAATAGTGAACCGGAAACTAGGGCTGTCAAATAAAAATTCAAATTTTGAATATTTCGAGAATTCAAAATAAAAATCCACATTCGTTGCATTCGAATTAGGGATGGGCGATATCTTATCGTTTGAGATATACTGGTAAAAACTCACCCCATGACAAGAATTAAGATCCTTGCACACTGAATCCGAGATTTTCACATGCGTTTTTTTTCGGATTTGTAATCCTTTCCTATCAAAATTCTTGCTACGTATGCGAAAACACAGAAAATCGAACCTGATCTGAATTTGTTTTATGACAGACGAAAGTTTCAGAGGCAGTGTGATAACGTAACTTTTTTTTTAATGTGCGAACATTTCAGACGAGAATTTCTGACAAAAACCTTAAGTCTTCCCGTGATAATAACGATAAAGTATAGTTGTTGACATATTTCTGTGTGCGACCGTGCGAAGCGACATGGCGGAAGGCGGACGTGAAATTGAGGAGGAATATATCGCTAAACGAGGCGCTCCTTCTGGAACTGTTTGGTCAGGGCTGTACAGTGCGACAAAAACGGTCTGAGCCTTGAATAAATGTACTGCAGTAGCACAGTTTTGCATGTGTATGAGCCTGTGTATGAGCCTGTTTACAAACCTGTTGTCCAACAAAAATATCTGCTTTTTCTCCAGATTAACTTCATAACATCAGTCAAGTGTTTGAAACAACTTTGTGATCAGACGTGGTTTCATATCACAGAATGAGGCAGAAATCATAACATTTTATAGTATTATATACAGTGATAAAGGCTATGTTGATTAGCATTGCATTATAAAAATACCCAAAATTACCAAAGATTGCTTGAACACCACAGATAAATCATATATTATCGTTTCCCAAGTTAAAATTTCCCTATCTGCCTTTTATTCAGCTACAGCGATAACTGGATACTTTTGTCCATATTAGGGATTTCCTGGAGCGTCGTCAGAGCGATTACTTCAGCGATGTATATGTGGAGTTTCTGTACTTCCAGTATGAATTACACTGTCATTACATTACATGCATACTCAGTAATGCATGTAAAAATAGAAAACATAATACAATTTTTTTTGGTCTCTTGGTGGATGCATAGGATTCCCTGAATTATCGTCATTGATACCATTAAATCGCAATAAATACCAGAAACTATCGTGATATATTTTTTAAGCCTGTATCACCCATCCCTAATTCGAATGCTTTAAATTTTAATATAATTCGAATATTGGTAATATTTAAGTACAAAATTCAAATTTAGCTTTTCAGCTATTTTGACAGCCCTACTGGAAACGGCCTGGAACTCGCTGCAGGAAGCTTGACGGAAAAACAGCAGTGTTTCAGATCAAACATCTGAACTCTGGACAATAATAACAACACTCAAAACATTGCTCAACCAGACATTTCTTCCTGGAAATGCAGTGTGCGTTTCAGACCAGCGTTTTGCTGTCCAAACCCCACACCCTTTTTTAAGAAATACCCCCTTCGAATGAAGTCTGTTATATAACGTTGTGTAACAGTCTGTCCACCATCAGATATTTCGTTAGTCAATGATTGCTGGAGTCTAGTTAATAATCGAGCAGCTTTTATTTGGCCTCTTCAAACTGTGATTTCCTTATCTGCTTTCTGAGCTTCAGTACATTGCATTTACAGACTAAATGAACAGATCTATTAT
The DNA here is from genome assembly GCA_036784905.1 of Acrossocheilus fasciatus. NCBI lineage: Eukaryota > Metazoa > Chordata > Actinopteri > Cypriniformes > Cyprinidae > Acrossocheilus > Acrossocheilus fasciatus. The sequence continues at coordinate 1,563,420 of CM071954.1, forward strand.
ATCGAGCTATATTATTTCTATAAGGCAAACCTGTAAGGTCAGTTCAGTGACAATCAGTCAGATTAACTATTAATATTAATATTCTACCAGTGGAAGGAAACAACAGTGATTTCTTAATAAAATGTTTTGATGAAAATGTATGTATTTATCTATGTACATATGCATATTATGTATATGTGAATATGCACATTAAAAAATATATTTTATTTTTAATATGCAGTGATTATATAAATGCAATTATGCACTTGGTTGCTTAAATAAAGTGCAACAAAACACTAATCAAGCGTGCTAGTTTTTTTTTTATATATATATAAATAAAAAGTAATTATCCTGTATTTTTTTTATTTAAGACAAAAAGTTTTAATATTGACAATATATTTTCAATAAAACATTTACAATAAAACAACAGCTGTTAAGTCTTTTTAAATATCTGAAATTCAATTTTTTTTTATATATATATGTATTTTATATTTTAAAAAGTATTTATTATTTATATTTATTATGTATTGTATTAAAGATTATTATTATTATTATATAATAAAATGACTACGGTAATTCTAAAAAAATTATAAAATTATTTACAATATAAATAATAATATTATTATAATATATACTAATAATAAACTATTCATGTAATAAAACCAATTAAGAATATATATATATATATATATATATATATATATATATATATATATATATTAAAGAATTATAAAGATCAAAACAAAATAAAAACTATTATGTTATTAGTATTTATATATATATATATATATATATATATATATATATATATATATATATATATATATATATATATATATATATAAATAAATAAATAAAACCAATAAGACTTATAGCAATTAAAAAAAATAACTTACAATATTTACAATCTCTCTTTAACAGCAATTAAGAAAATATAACAAAAAAAGAAATCAGAACATGAGCGATGCATCAGTCTATTACTGCAGGTCTGATGAGACTCGCTCCTGCTGCCTCAGTTCTGAGCACAAATGAGCCAAACGGCTTTAAAACGGCTGCATTTTCAGCAGCTGAACTGAATGTTCCGTGTTTGCCGTCCATCCGTGTGAAAGAGAGAGAGAGAGAGAGAGAGAGACCTTATACAGCACATGATCTCAGACACACACAACCAGAGCCGCCACATGTCCAAACCGATGCTATTTCTGTTCTCCTGACAGCTGGAGAGGTGAGGGAACACGATACTTCCACATGTGCATGAGGCTTTAAACACTACCTGCTGAACAAACAGAGCCGCAGGAGGCCATCAGACAGACAACAGACCTGCACATGACGAGAGAAACTGACACGATATCACTGCTGAGAATAACGAACAATCTGATCCCGTCTACAGCATGTGCGATAACTTCTGTACTGGCCAATCAGCATCCAGGACCAGAACTTTAATTAAAATTCAAGTGAAAACTGAAAATATTAAAATATTTTTTTTCCCCCTAAATGTAAGTGATATTACAGGTATTTTATTTATATATTTATTTTAATATTTTCCATTTTCATTTGAACCACACAGATGTAGTTTATCAGAAATGACAGAAGCAAAGAAAAAAATTACTAAAATTTTAGCTAAATTTCAAATGAACTTCGAAAATCTAAAAATGAATTAAATCTATTTAATATGTAGGTATTTAAAAATGACAACAACACCAACAAAAATAAATAAATAAATAAATATAAATATATATATATATATATATAATATATGTTTTTTTTCTTCTTTTCTTTCTCATTTTTGATTAACTACATTGGGGTTGTATTACAATTTTAGAATAAATGTTCTTAAAATTAAATTATAAAATAGATAATTCTGATCCTGGATGTTGATTGGTCAATACAAAACAATTTCAAAATATTTACGAAATTTATTTAGTTATTTTATACTTATCACTTACATTCAGTAAAAAGTAAAATAACAAAAATAACAAAATAAGATAAATAAAATATAAATGTTGTTAGTATTATGAAATTGCTTTTATTTTTATATTATTTCCAAAATGAGCATAGTTAAAATTTTGTTTTTTGTCATTTTTATTAGTTTTATTTTTAGAGCTCATTAATTTTTATTTTAGTTATAATTTGAGTTATTTTAGTACTTAAAGTTAACTAAACAAAAGGCAGCTAGCTGAAATAAAATAAGCTTTCCATTTTTGTATTTCATTTCAGTTAACGTTTATTTTATTTTAAGTGGCAAAAATGTTTATGGTTTTAGTTTTAGTTTTGCTTAACGATAATAACCCTGACGTGATGTTTCTTCACCGCATCGCGTGGCCAAGCAGCTAAAAGATCTTAGAAACAACAGTTCAAGTTTACAGAAAGAAAAACATGCACGGGAACTGGCTGTACTTTCTAAATATGACTTATACTTTGTCTCAAGTCGGTGAATAATGCATCTAGACCATAAAAAACTCAATCAATCAATGCAAAAGGAGAATGAGAAGAAAAATAAACCTTGGAAGGGTTTGAAAAGCGTGGAGAAAGTCAGGAAACACAGGAATATTTCTCCGTTCACGTCAGACGGTAGACAGGGGAGATCCTCGTTATTTTATTATTGACATTAAAACAATGGACATCGTCCAGTAAGTCATAAGCAGCGACTCCTATTACCCAGCTTTACCCGACTGCTCAGGAGCGTAACGCACGCGATGGGCTGTTCATCATCAAAACCAGAAACACAACGCACTGCAACATGAAAGATCCTTCAGCAGCAAAGCACTGCCACGCAAACCTACACAAACGGCCAAACTACAGCACCTCTATCACAACTCGTAGCAAACTCTTTTGTTTTGACAGATCAAGTAAATGCATCTTGATTTAAGAATGTTTAGATGTTTGTGCTGCGAAACAAGACAAAAAACCCGAAGAAAATCATGCTTTGCTGTGCAACATTTTCTCAGTATTCTCAGAAAACTCAGTCCTGTTTTCATTTAGATAAAAAGTCTTGTTTTCTGAAAAAAAAAAAAAGGTCAAAATGAAGTGAATTTAAGCTTTAAACAAGAACAAATATTTGCTAATGGAGTAAAAAAGAAATCAACTTAATAAAAAATTCTGACCAAACTACCAGATCTTGTTTCAAAGCATAAACTCGCTTCATTTGGATCATATCATTTTGCATCTCAAGTAAATGCATCTTTATTTATGAATGATTATCTGGCTGTACTGAAAAGCAAGATAAAATACAAAAAAAAAAAAAAGTTTTGCAGTGCAAAATGTAAGAAACAGGGTATTTTGAGTGTTTTCAGAAACTTCAGTATTTTGTCTGGTTTTCATTTACTTTAAAAGCTAAATTACATAAGATAAAAAGTACTGTTTTCTGAAAAACTGATCAAAATTAAGTGAGATTTTGCTTAAAACAAGAACAAATATCTGCCAATGGGGTCAGGAAAAAAATCAAGTTTATACAAAAGGAAAACAAGTTTATTTTTCTAACCTGATGGACAGTGTGTTTTTGTTTTAAGCATAAACTCACTTAATTTTAATTAATTTATTTCTTATCTTCTGCCACTTTGCATCTCAAGTAAACGCCTCTAGACTGAACAATGTTTATATATTTGTGCTGGAGAACAAAATCAGTCTTGTTTTCATTTATTTCAGAATAAAGTGACAAGATAAATCTTGTTTTCTTAAAAATTGATCAAAATGAAGCGAGTTTATACTCAAAACAAGAACAAATATCCGCAAATGGAGTCAGAAAAATAAACTTTATACAAAAGGAAAACAAGTTTATTTTTCTGACCCAGCTGGGAGATTTTGTTTTAAACATAAACTAGACATTATCTCATTGTGCATCTCCAGTAAATATATCTTGATTTATGAATGTTTAGATATTTGTACTGGAAAACACCACAAAAATATTGCAAAATTTCACTTTTATAGAGAGAGAATCAGTGTATTCTCAGTATCTCTGTCTCACTTTCATTTACTTCAGAATAAAATAACAAGATAACAAGATTTTCTGAAAAACTGATCAAAGTGACTCAAAATGAAGCGAGTTTATGTTTGAAACAAGAACAAATATCTGCAAAGTGAGTCCGAAAAAATAAGCTTACATTACTCCATTGTTGTTATTTTAGGCAAAAATTTGATTTTTTTTTTTTTGTAAACAAGACTTTTTTGTCATTTTGCATCAGAAGTAAACATATCTTGATTTAGGAATGTTTAGATATTTTTACTGGAAAACAATGAAAAAATAAAAATTACTGAGCAAGAAATAATTTTTTGCAGTGGGAGAAAATCTCACAAAAACACAGCAGAATATCATCCCACATGCACAGATATGCATCTCAGATTAAAATACCCCTCCCATAAACCACCGTTCTCACCACAAACTAACACGGGTCAACCGCCCATCCACCAGATCCCACCGGCCTTCCCAGAAACCCCTCCGTCTGGGCAAAGCCAGTTTATTCTGGGGAGGAATGTGCTCTACAGATATGACTCCTCGAAATAGCCGTCCATCTGCTTCATGTTGTGTCTGGCAGGAACGCCGACACGTTTGACAGCGCAGAAAAACAGACGTGTCTCAGACTCCCTGAGTTTGCACTTTTATCTGAAACTCCACACGTAGATCAGCGAGAGAGAGAACAGCGTGATTTACGAGCCAATGTGCCGGGAAGCGCGATTACGCAACGCTTCTCGCAATATCTGTGGAAGCGACCGAATGACCGTGTTATTGATGCTTCTGGTCAGATATCATAGCAGTGTTTTGTTGTCCTGGGAGTAGAATGAGAAATAGGTGTGTAATGTGTTTGTCACTTCGTTAAATAAATGAATCGTCGCGTGCAGAACATGATATAGCGCTCAGAAGAGGAGTGACAACTGTATTTATCTGCAGTGTGAACGTGCATCGATGGTAGCAAGATGAGTAAATATTTAAATTAAGCTGCACGATTCGGCCCAAAAAATGTAAATGTGATTATTTTGTCATATAGTTCAATTGAAATTTGAATGGTGGAATTATAAACATTTATTTATATTATATATTTATATTCTAAACATTTTATACTACTACTACTAATAATAATAATAATAATTATTATTATTATTATTATTATATTATTATTATTAAATAATATTTATTATTGTTAGTGTTCATAATAATAATAATAATTATTATTATTATTATTGGTGGTATTAATAGTGGTATTAAATAATAATAGTATTTATTATTAATTAATAGTGTTTATATGTTGTATTATTATTTAATAATATAATAATTACTATTATTATTAAATTAAATAATATGCAAATAATAATAATAATTATTATAAATTTAAATAATATTTTAAAAATTAATATGGAAGAAGAATATATTTAATATTGTACTGTAAATAATTAATTATACTATTTCAAGTTTTATTTTGCAACAATAGCAAAATTGCAATACTAATATATTAATTTATTCACCTTCAAAAATTAAATCGTTGAAAAAAGAAGTTTACAAATGTAGTGAGATGGTTTTACTGTAGTAATGAATATCTTTGATTTACTGCATTTATTAATCTAGATTAGAAATTTATAAGTAACTTTAACAGTTTTCTAAAAGTCAGTTAATAAAACATTAACAAATGTTGATTTATACAACTTAGAATGTTAAAAGGTAGACATTTTAATCAAAGATAATAAATAATACTCCATAATAATACTAGTAATAAATATTATTAAAATTATTATTCATAATATTATTAATTATAACAACATTTATGTTTTTTTTTTTGTTTTTTTTTTAATAATAGAAATGTTGTTCATTGTTGTTTACATAGTCACAAAATTCCATCTATATTATCGCACAAAGATATGATATGATTCTCTGCATACAGTCATGTAAAGCAATAACATGTCAGATATCACATCATCAAATCCTGACACGTTTAATCCCAGGCGGCGAGGGCAGATGTTTCAGAGAAGCTACTGGGAACGAGTCTATTAGTTTACATATCGAGAACATCGAGTGAAGCCAAAACTCGAGTGTGTGAAAACCCTGAAGTCAGGGAAAGTAAATCGTGCAAATTACATTTCTGCTAAACATGATGATTTCTGTTCATTTCTGAATAAGCGCACCATCCAAAAACTCTTATTAGTCATTAGACGTTTCACAACCGTCCGTGCCTTCATATATCACGCAAGCCCTGAGAATTTATCACAGCTCGGAGCCGTGAAACCAAACCCAATCCAAATAATCTAGATTTATTGTCAGAGGCGTGCGGAGGGAACAGTTAAATGTTACACGGAGGCCAATGTTTCTAAATAACTCCACAGAAGAAAATCCTGCTTCGGGGCTCAAGTGCGTCTCTACTGAGGATACCACACTGTGATGATATACAGGATTCAGACATGAAATATGAAATATGAGCTGAAGGATAAAATCATTTTCATTTGTACACTGCTTTTCACCAAACACATTGATTTAAAGCAGCTTTACAGAAAATCATGATGTTAATGTTTATAATATCTTAAAATCTTCATGCATGTATCAGATTAGAGCTGGATGATGATAGTTATATTTTGCGATAATATAAACAATCAAGCAGTTCATATTTGCTATATGTTATTGTATGTATGCAAATAAAATTTGTTGTTTTATATACACTAAAAAAAATTCCGTAAAATTTACGGTAAAAAAAACAGCAGCTGTGGTGCTACCGTAAAAAATACAGTAACAACATTTTAGGTTTTACGGTTTTAACTTAACTTTACAGTTAAATACCGTAATTTCATTAACTGATATAATGTTAATATACCAACCTATTAAAGTACTGAAATCTGTTTTGTACCTTTGTAATACACTGATAACCACCAAATGCAGAAGGTGATGAGAAAGTCACATGATGAACCAAAGCCCATCACAAACAGCTTTTAAATAATAACATATATAGAAGGTGCACAGTGTCATTCACGCAAACACTAAACACCATCATGGTGAGACTCATTAAACTGAAATATGCAATAAACATTAATTTAACAGCATTAGATGTAACATACAACCCTAACAAACATAACTGATACGAAAAAACTAAGAAGAAACCTAGTTATTTCAAAGAAAAAACATCAAATTAAAACAAAATTAGAAATGCAGTGAACGTCAGTTTACGGTTTTTCCCTGTAAATTTTACAGGAACTTACCGTTAACCATTTAACAGTTTTTTACTGTTACAATCAGTCATTTTTTACAGTGAGATGACTTTATTGTGACTACGTAAACAATAAAGAACACTTTTAATATAAAAAGAAAACATACATACTGGTATAATTAATAATAAATAATTAATATATCCTAATATAATATTTGATTGAACATTATTTACTATCTTGGATTAAAATGTCTAGCTAAACCTATAAATTGTATAAATCAACAATAGTTAATAAATGACTGACTTTTATAAAACTTTTTAAATTGCTTATAAATTCCTGAACTAGATTAATAAATGCACTTAATCAAAGTTGTTTATTATTACAGTAAAACCTTTTAACTACATTTGTAAAGAGAAGCATTTAAACATCTTTTGTTAATGATTTAAATGTAAGAAAGTGATTAAATTAAGACATAAATATTAGTATTGCAATTTTACTATTGTTGTAAAATAAAACTTGTTATTAATTATTACCATTACTAATTATTGCTTATTACTATAATTATTATTAAATATTTTTTTTTACTTTACAGTACAATACCAATATACTGCCATATTCATTTTTTAAATATTAAAATAAAATAATAACAAAATGATTCAAAGGCAACACTTTATTTTAAGGTGTTCTTGTTACATGTTACATGTACTTACTATTATAATAACAATGTATTATGCATAATTACATGCAAGTAACCCTAATCCTAACCATATACTAAGTACATGTAGTTAATTAATATTACTCGGTACTTAAATGTATAAATTACACCTTAAAATAAAGTGTAGCCAATTAAAATAATTAAAATAAAATATTAAAATAATAATAATGTATGAACACTAACAATAATACATATTATAATTATGTAATAATAATTACTATTATTATTATTATTATGAGAAGTTAAATGTTTATAATTTAAATTACAACTGAAATATGACAAAAAATAATCACATTTGCATTTTTTGGGCCGAATCGTGCAGCCCTAATTTAAATATTTACTCATCTTGCTACCATCGATGCACGTTCACACTGCAGATAAATACAGTTGTCACTCCTCTTCTGAGCGCTATATCATGTTCTGCATGCTACACTTCATTTATTTAACGAAGTGACAAACACATTACACACCTATTTCTCATTTCTACTCCCAGGACAACAAAACACTGCTATAATATCTGACCAGAAGCATCAATAACACCGAGCTGAGATTCTACATCTCCATTTAACATAAACATGGAGAAATTCCCCCAGAGCTCGGGTGCAGCTGCATTAAACCTCAGAGACGACCTGCAAGAGCAAAACCCAGCTGCAGGCCGGCCCGCAACCCTGAAACCAGATCTGCACTCACGACTGGTCAAAGGGAATTATGGGATGCGGAGGGGCTCGGCCAGACCTCCACAGCGTCTCAGCTGACCTCGGCCTGCATGTAGATCTGAGCTCCCAGATGGGCGACACGACTCTGAGAGGCAGTAAATGTGAAAATTACCCTGTTTTTCTTTACTTGCAGCCTGATGAAGCAATTCAGCATCAGATCCCTTAATAACATTCATGCGTGTTATTCTGGAAAATCCCACAACTTGGCTCCATGATCGAAACGAGGAACCTGCAGCATTAAAACGAGTTCATTAACAGCCAAATGAGTAAATGTTGGATCGGCTGAGGATCGGCTCACTATAGCACACTTCATATGTCATCCGCTTTATGGATCCACCCTGCCTTATTTATTTACAACAAAAGATGTGATTTCAAGGCTGCTAATTGCACAAAACTATAAATAGTTCATATAAATATATATCTAGTGCTTGTTAGAAAACAAACTAGCAATGACTTGCACAACCGTTCATAATTTTCAAGTCAATATTTTGTTTAAAAATACAGGAAAAACTGTAAAAATTGAGAAATATTATTACAATTTAAAATAGCTGTTTTCTATGTGAATGTCTATTAAACTGTAATTTATTTCTGTGATGCGCAGCTGTATTTTCAGCATCATTACTGCAGTCTTCAGTGTCACATGATCTTCAGAAATCATTCTAATATACTGATTTGCTGCTTGAGAAACATTTCTGATTATTACCAATGTTGAAAACATTAATATGTTTGTGGAAACCATGATAAATGTATTTTTCAGGACTCACAGATGAATAGAAAGTTCAAAAGAACAGCATTTATTTTTTTGTAACATTATAAATGTCTCTAGTGGCATTTTTAATCAATTTAATGCATCCAATTTAGAACAGTCTAGCGTACTTCTAGTGAACATTAAACAGAGATGCAAGAAAATATACAAACATCAGAAAACCAGCAGAGTAAAACTCTTCTCAAACCTGCATCAGTTTAACAAACAGACGGCCGGATTTATTTTTTATAATTCTCTGTATCAGTGGCTTTAATCATTATTCACTGATGTAACTGGAGGCCTGAAGCTCTTCTGCTGCTGGATTAGATTTAGTTCAGGTTAGAGCTGCCGGATGAACACTGATTCACAGCGACGGAGACAATAATGGACCAGGAACGGATGCTTACTGATGCATCAACCATTATTTCAGTGCTTGTAGTTCAATACGGTATGGTATAAAACAGCAATGGTACCATTATTTTTTAAAAACACATTTTATATAAAAAACCAGTCAGTAATTATAAGCCTATACAATAAAGCTATATGAAACCAACTAGCAACCACTCAGTGACATACTAAAAGCACTCAGAACTAGGGTTATTACAGTTAACTAAAACTAAAAACACAGTAAAATAAGATATTAAAAAAACTTTTATTTCAGCTAGCTGCCAAGGCCACATTTCCCATTTCATTAAGTTAAAGTTTATTAACTTTTTAAAGTAATTAATAAAAACTTTATAGATGTTTAAAAAAAAAAAAAGTAATAAAAATGACAAAAATACTCATCAAAATTACTAAAACTTTAAAATTACAGTAAAAATAATAGTTAATAAATAAATAAATAAATAAATAAAAAAAATATATATATATATATATACACACACATACACAAATATATTAACTAATTAATAATATTAACTAAATAATACTGTATCAATGATAATAAAATTGCTCGTAGTATCTTTGCAAATTAATGAGCATTTATTAATATTTTTAAATGAGCTTTTTTTTTTTTTTTTTTTTTTTAGATATTTACAATTTAATTCTAGTTTCTGTTTTAGTAAATTTGTAAAGTGCTTTTGTCTAATTTATTATCTTTTCTTCTATTTTAGCTTTATTTATTTTTTCCGATTTAGCACATAAGCCCATAATTGAAAATGTTGCTTTAGCAAATTATACGTTTCAGTCGTCATCTAATATCCGTATTTAATTTCAGCTTTTAACAAAAGCGCCTGCAATAGTTTTAGTTAGCAGTAATAACACAGCTCTCTCATCACAATCAGACGACACGAAAGCATGATTCGCAGCTGTCCTCGTCCGTCCATGCTCAGATTTTGCTCTGATAACAGCAGATATAGATGTGAACTGTGCAGAAGAGACTGGAAGCAGGACAGAGGGAGGCAGTGAAGTCAGGAGGGGTGTTTTGTGCAGGATCTCGTGCCAGTCACACATTACACACACACACACACACACACACACACACACACAACTCCTCCCTGTCCTGCCGTGTTGGGCCATAATGAGACTTGTGCTGGGGGTCGAGAGCCGTGAGCTCCAAGTCAAACAAACCCAGCGAAGTCATTGTTCAGGAGCCGCTGAAGCTGTGTGTTTACACTCGTCTCTCTGACAGAGCTATGAAATATGTTATTTAGATTGAACGCCAAATCTATAGAATCATCTGGAACGCTGCGGTAACCTTATACTTCTGTAACACTTAGACTCAGACAAACACTCACGCACAGAAGCAGTGACTGTGTTTACATGCTCGTTACTTTCCTATTAAACTGCGTTTGCTGCTTCAGCTGATGTTCATGCATTTCAGCCATTCACTGATGTTTATTTTGTTGTCGCTGTTGTTTTCCCGTCCTGTATATGTCATAATTTTTTTTAAATAAATCATGAATAAAAAATCTTTGGAGTGGGTTCAAAACTATATTATTAAATATATAGATAATTTGCATATTAAATGCATTTAATAGGGTGAATCTTATGGAACCTGTGAAGAATATTCAGGATTATTTCTGTTACTGAATATTATGAAAGTAATTGTGACTTTTTATCTCACAATTCGGACTTTTTTTCTCACAAGAACCTTCAGATTTGTGAGGTATTAACATATAAAAATTATTTCTTCTGTGCATCAGACTTTCACAAAAACAATACGCAATAAATGTAATTCACCCTAATCTAGACATTTAAAATATAAACAAAATGTATAATATACATATTAAAAATATATAAAAATATGCTTAATTTTCATGTATTTGTTGATCATTTAATTCTGTTTTTTTAATTAATATTTTCATTTAAATCATTAGAATTTTTTATTTTAATTTTCATCATTACCTCCATTTTTGACCTATTTTTCATTTTATTTATAAATAATTTTTTAAATAAATTAAAAGTGTAAATACATTTTATGTGGGTTTAAAATCACAATCATTTTGAAACAAGCTTGACTTTTTTTGAATTGTGAGAAATAAAGTCAAGTTTGTTTCTGCCATGGAATAAAAAAAAAATCCTAAATGTGACTCTGTATTGTTTAGTCCATGGTGAAAATGAGCTTCTATATATTTCAGCCCAAAATAAAAGAAATGCAATTTTGCATTATGAAAATGATTCAATTTTTTAATCTGATGAAGATCATTATTGAAAAAAATGAGACCAAAAAGTAAACGATTTAAACACATTACAATAATGAGAATTTGGGGAAAATGTGCTTAACTGTACAAATTACTGTCACAATGCAAATATAAATATAAAACCGATTATTTTCCTGTGATTTTGTGCAGTTTTATGGTTTACTGTACCTGTTGTGCGGTGTCGTGTGACGTCGGGGCCGGTTGTCCTTCCAACCATGTGATTTTCAGAGCGTTTCCGGTCAGGCCGGTCTCGTTTTTAAACGCCAGGTCCTGATTGAGAGCACAGAGAAGATCGAGATGGCATGAAATCTCATTAAAAACACAAATGTGATCCTGGGCCACAAAACCAGTCATAAGGGTCAATTTTTGGAAATTGAGAATTATACATCATCTAAAAGCTGAATAAATATGCTTTCCGTTGATGTATGGTTTGTTAGGACAATATTTGAAAATCTGGAATCTGAGGGTGCAAAAACATCTAAATATTGAGAAAATCACCTTTAAAGTTGTTCAAATGAAGTTCTTAGCAATGCATATTACTAATCAAAAATGAAGTTGAGATACATTTACGGTAGGAAATGTACAAAATATCTTCATGGAACATGATCTTTACTTAATATCCTAATGATTTTTGGCATAAAAGAAAGACCCACACAATGTATTGTTGGCTATTGCTACAAATATAGCTGTGCTGCTTATGACTGCTTCTGTGCTGCAGGGACACACATAATGCCGTGAAACGAGTTCTGGTATAATGCTGCATAATAAAGTAGGTTTCTATAATAAATGACTGAATGTGTGTGTGCTTTCATTCATATGAACTCAAACACAAAGCCTGTTCTCTCCGTGTTTCTCTGAGCAGAACCACAACAGTCCCGTCCTGACCGACAGACCCCAGTCTATCAATCTATTAAAAAAAATTAACTATTTAATCGCACATTTTTTCTGAAATTAATCGCGATTAATCCCACCTAACATTAAAGGATTATACCTTTATATTGCAATAATTTCACATTCAATCTTCAAATTAATGTAGAAACAACAAAGGCAGTATATTTTTAATATTTGTTTAATGCCATCTTTTGTTATGACTGAAGGCAAGTATTGCTGACAACAACTGATGTCTCTATGAATTATTTTTCTATTATTTAACCATCATAGTTTCATTTGGGTTTGAATATGATACAGAAACTGAAAAAATTAAATCGCCTGCATTAACGCGCTAATTTTGACATCACTAAAGAAAAATTATTTTTTTTCATCTAACGAAAATCACCATTAAGAAATATTAGACTAAAAAGTGAAAGATTCATTACTACAATAAAAATTAGGGAAAATTTGTCCAGAAAATAATAATTTTCTTTAAATGATATTACATGGATTACTCCTCTTTGATTTTGGGCTGTTATATGACCCTCCAATATGTTTTGATGAGATTCTTCTCAATATGCGGCTGAAATATTTTGACAATGATGCATGATAAAACAGTGTTTTGTTGTGTATTTGGAGATGTAAAATACTCACAGCTGCTTTAGCTGATGCAAACTCAACCACGGCACTGCCTTTCTTCTTACTGGATATCAGAATGTTCAAGACGTCTCCGTACTGCAATGCAAACATCATTAAAACTCAATGATGAGCGCTGCAAAAAATGGGCAAAAAACTCTGCTTTTGATTTTGTGTGGCCAGAAACGAGGGAAGCAGAACATAAAACCGTGAGAAGGACAGTGACCCTGAAGAATCAGATTTAATTTGACTATTTTTAGAGTAAACCATTTCTTGCCAAGTCTTATATGCTTATAAATGTCTGTCATAAATCAGCAGGACGGCCTCTATTTCTGTTCAGAGCATGAGAAATTCATCCACTCCTCCAGCTCTTTCTGCTGCTCTCGACGAAAAACAATCAGGAATTCTGGGAGTGAATTTGGAGTCGGTATTTGACCTTTGACCCTCGGAAAGGAGGACGTCCAGACTAAACACTGATTCAACCGCTTGATTCCTCTCGAAGATTATTACAGCGGCATTCTGAGAGTGAATGCTATGAAAACACAGCCATTTCACCTCAAAATTTAAAAGAAAATATTAGGATTTTTCTTTTGTATTGTTATGGCATTAATGCACATTTTCCTCCCAAAGGTGAAATGTCTGGATGTCTTACTTTACAATAATAAAGTACAGTTTTATTTAAATCAGCATAAATTAAAGGCAGTACAACAAATACTACCGTAATGTCTACTTTACCGTTTAAAATAATATTTCATTTGACATATTATAGTCATGAGAATCGAGAAGAAATGATCTTAAGTGTCATGAAAATACAGTAATTCTAAGAAAAGCTCTTACAATAGATTTAATTTTATGGAAATTATTTATTTATTTATGTTTTGGTTAAATTTTAACTTTTACAGTTTTAAATTTAACGACCTTTCTTTTTAAGGTCTTAAAATAGACTTCATTCTACAGAAAACTTTTTTTTTTAACTTCTTTTTTTTTATTTTGTGGTTAAATATGTACCACAAAATGTAAACAAATTTGTAAGAAAAGAAAAGAAAAGAAATATTTTAGAACCTTTTTAGGAGTTATTGTTTTGTCACATTTTCATGACAGTTACGCTCATGCAATAAATCCTTTAAAAATTATTTAAAATAGACATCTTACAAAAAAAATATATATATATATATATATATATATATATATATATATATATATATATATATTTTTTTTTTTTTTTTCCCATTTCTGTCTTTTAAAAATATGTCCACAAAATTTAACCACAGATATTAAACTACAAAAAAGTAAAATTTATTGTATTGTCACATTTTCATGACAGTAAACTGCAATTATGCAATAAATACCAAAAAAAATCCTTAAAATATATGCTATTTTACAGAAAATATAATTTTTTGTATTTAATTATTTATTTTGATTTTGTTCAAATAGGACCAGAAAAAAAAATATTTGAAATTATTATTACTATTTATTTTATTTTATTTTTAGTATTTATTACATCGTCAAATTTTCATGGCAGTTTATCTTATGCAATAAAAAAGTTCTTAAAATAGACTTTATTATACAGGAAACATAACATTTTGTTTTGTAAAATAATATCTTTTTTAGCACCTTTTTAAGAATTTATTGTCACATTTTCATGACAAAAAAAAATGTATCTTACTTTATATGAAAATGATTTTCTTCTGTCTTTTTTTTTTTTATTTTTACACAAAACATAATTTGTTATTTCTTTCTTTTGTTGTTTGTTTTCCACGTTCCAGTATTTTTAAGAAACCGTGAGCGTCGGGAAGATGTTTCTGAGAATCTGCCGTTTTACGGCTGCCTGGGAAAAGCAGAATGCGTTTGACATTCAGAAACAGGGAAAACCTGCCAACAGTGACAAAGCAGAGCATCCCAGAGGAAGCCTAATTCATACATCCAGACGTTTCCAGAGGTTTCCGAGGCCTCGACCCACGCTGGCGGCCCAAAACACAGTCTTACATCATCCGTCATTTCACGAGTCTTCTGGCTGTTTACGCTGATGCTCAAGCTGATTAGCCTTTTCACAAAAATCGGAAATTACATCAGCGCAGGATAAAGTTAGTTCCATTCCAGGTCTGCGCCGATTATATCAGTACGCCCTTTTCTCAAATAATGCTTCTTACCTTCTCTGTTTTGTCTGTTTTCCAAGTTGTTGTTATATAATCTATAAAGAAATAACATTTTACTTGTTTGTAACTTATATGGCTGCTGACTCGTGAGATAATACGCTCAACACGTATTATCCCTTTTTATAGAGGCCCTTAGTCTTTGATTTCCAGCACATTTGAGCATATTATCTCATTTCACTCTAATCATCACATCATGATAAATTACTTAAAAATGACAACATTTATGTCCATATGTACATTAAACCATTCTAAGTCCGGTTTAAGCATATTAAACTCAACACAACAACGTAACCCGATACAATAGGAATAAAGTCATGAATCCGAGTCATAATGCAAAGAAGACCAAGCAGAAAATACAATATTACTTTAATAACTAGCCAGAAAGCTTGTAAAAGTTTTAAAAGCTTCAAGTTTGAAGGTTTTCAATTTGAAGTAGTTTGACATACGTGAAATAGTTTTAAAGATTAAAGTTTGAATGTTTTAAAGGCAATACAGTCTATCTGAAGAACAGCCACAGAAAAACAGATCGCTGGAGTACCTGGGGTGGCTTCTAGGGTGGTTGCTAGGGTACTCAAGGTGGTTGCTAGGGTGTTTCTAGGTTACCTGAGGTAGTTGCTAGGGTGTTGCTATGCGGTTGCAAGGGTACCCGGGGTGGCTGCTAAGGTGCTGCCATGCAGTTGCTAGGGTACTTGGGGCGGCTGCTAAGGTGTTGCTATGCAGTTTCTAAGGTACCTGGGGTGGTTGCTAGGGTGTTGCTAGGCGTGTGCTATGGTACCCGAGGTGGTTGCTAAGGTGTTGCCATGCGGTTGCTAGGGTACTTGGGGTGGTTGCTAAGGTGTTGCAATGTGGTTGCTGGGGTACTTGGGGTTGTTGCTAGGGTGTTGCTATGTGGTTGCTAAGATACCCAGGGTAGTTGCTAAGGTGTTGCTATGCGGTTGCCAGGGTACTTGGGGTGGTTGCTAGGGTGTTGCTAGGCATGTGCTATGGTATCCAGGGTGGTTGCTGAGAGTCATAATGCACAGCCAGCACCAAACGGACAGAAAGCCAAAACTAACTGCCACCATTTAGAATTAAAATTTAGAATTAAACGAACTTGTACAGTCGTGGCCAAAAGTTTTGAGAATAACATAAATATTAGTTTTCACAAAGTTTGCTGCTAAACTGCTTTTAGATATTGGTTTCAGTTGTTTCTGTGATGTACTGAAATATAAATACAAGCACTTCATACGTTTCAAAGGCTTTTATCGACAATTACATGACATTTATACAAAGAGTCAGTATTTGCAGTGTTGGCCGTTCTTTTTCAGGACCTCTGCAATTCGACTGGGCATGCTCTCAATCAACTTCTGAGCCAAATCCTGACTGATACCCATTCTTTCATAATCACTTCTTGGAGTTTGTCAGAATTAGTGGGTTTTTGTTTGTCCACCCGCCTCTTGAGGATTAACTGCAAGTTCTCAATGGGATTAAGATCTGGGGAGTTTCCAGGCCATGGACCCAAAATTTCAACGTTCTGTCCCCGAGCCACTTAGTTATCACTTTTGCCTTATGGCACGGTGCTCCATCGTGCTGGAAAATGCATTGTTCTTCACCAAACTGTTGTTGGATTGTTGGAAGAAGTTGCTGTTGGAGGGTGTTTTGGTACCATTCTTTATTCATGGCTGTGTTTTTGGGCAGAATTGTGAGTGAGCCCACTCCCTTGGATGAGAAGCAACCCCACACATGAATGGTCTCAGGATGCTTTACTGTTGGCATGACACAGGACTGATGGTAGCGCTCACCTTTTCTTCTCCTGACAAGCCTTTTTCCAGATGCCCCAAACAATCGGAAAGGGGCTTCATCGGAGAATATGACTTTGCCCCAGTCCTCAGCAGTCCATTCACGATACTTTCTGCAGAAGATCAATCTGTCCCTGATGTTTTTTTTGGAGAGAAGTGGCTTCTTTGCTGGCCTTCTTGACACCAGGCCATCCTCCAAAAGTCTTGGCCTCACTGTGCGTGCAGATGCACTCACACCTGCCCGCTGCCATTCCTGAGCAAGCTCTGCACTGGAGGTGCCCTGATCCCACAGCTGAATCAACTTTAGGAGACCAAAGTTTGGAGAATGACACAAAAAAAACATCCTCCGAGAGCAACTTCTCCCAACCATCCAAGAACAGTTTGGTGACGAACAATGCCTTTTCCAGCATGATGGAGCACCTTGCCATAAGGCAAAAGTGATAAGTAAGTGGCCTGGGGAACAAAACATTGACATTTTGGGTCCATGACCAGGAAACTCCCCAGAACTTAATCCCATTGAGAACTTGCAGTCAATCATCAAGAGGCGGGTGGACAAACAAAAACCCACAAATTCTGACAAACTCCCAGCATTGATTATGTAAGAATGGGCTGCCATCAGTCAGGATTTGGCCCAGTAGTTGATTGACAGCATGCCAGGACGAATTGCAGAGGTCTTGAAAAAGAAGGGTCAACACTGCAAATATTGAGTCTTTGCTTAAACTTAATGTAATTGTCAATGAAAGCCATTGGCACTTATGAAATGCTTGTAATTTTACTTCTGTATACCATAGTAACATCTGACAAAAAGATCTAAAAACACTGAAGCAGCAGACTTTGTGAAAATTAATATTTATGACATTCTCAAAACTTTTGGCCACGACTGTACACTGAAAAAAAATTAATTAATTGATTTTTTTTTTATTTTAAAGGTAAGTGGTTGCAATTAATTTATATTAGATACATTTAAATAAACAAATTTAGCTGACAAACTTTCAAAAAAGTTTTAATGTAGCTAAAATGAGCTGTTTGCAACCACTTACCTTTAAAAAATTTAGCAAATTCAATGAATAATTTATTTTCAGTGTATTTGTGATGACCCGAGCTAATGCAAACAGTTAATTGTTATCACCGGAAAATCCTTTACCCTCCAAGCGCCAATCCGGAAGCAGAAACGCGGAAGTGTGAAGAAGGCTAATTGAATCAGACGTCATTAGTTGCATGTGAAGAGCAGATTTCCAGCGAGTCCCCAGACGGTACTAAACGCGTCCGTAACGGTGGCATGTGCGCTGCGTTGCCTTCAGCGTTCTGCGCTGCTACAAAACTTAATGGAGCTCACACACGAGGGGAATAAAAGCGTTTAACGGCTGATGTCATGCAGACCTCGTTAACCACAGCAAACTGCTCATTCACACACGAGGTCACTCTCTCACACGCTTCACTCCCAGCTGATCAGATTCAACTCATCAACAGCCATTAGCTGAAGAACAAGCAAACCATTCCACTGAAAACTACAGACTCACCTTTTGGAAGAGGCTTTGAAGGCATTCGTGAGAATAGCCGGCGTTGCTGGCGTCGTCTTTTTTACACTTCCACTTCAGCTGAGGACAGCAATCAAACACAGAAAATTAACATCAATGTAAGGCGTTTCTTAAAGAGGACATAAATAAGATTCTAGTCTGCTGTGATTATCTTCATGAAAATTATGACATTTTCTCCTTCAGTTCTCATACTGTAACATAAAAATCACTGTAATGCAGCAAAAAAAATAAAAATAAATAATAATAATCTTTTTTTTATTATTTATTCTGATTGCAGTATGTCCAGAGACTATGTTAAATATCATTTAATTTTATATGGCTAAGAAAATTTTATAATTATATATATATATATATATATATATATATATATATATATATATATATCTGAAACTAAAATTAAAACCATTAAAATATATTTTATTATTATATTATATTATATTATATTATATTATATTATATTATATTATATACTGTTTTTGAAAAACTGCTAAAAATGACAAACACAACAAAATTAATAGCAGAAGCTAAAATTAAAATGGAAATAGAAAAACAAAAACTGATTCAAAAATTGATATACAGATATATAATAGAGATATAATTTATATTTTAAATTTAATTTATATTTCTTTACATTTACATGCATGTTTATTTTATTTGTTCTTATTTTTTAATTTGGGTAATAAATATGTATATTAATGTAAATAATAAATAATGCATATACTATTATTTACATTAATATACAAGTTTATTTTCCTTTTATTTTAATTACTTTATTTGTTCTTATTTTTATGTTTGGGTAATAAATATTAATGTAAATAATAAATAACGTATATAATATCAAATATTACAGCATATTATTTAGTATTCACATTAATATGCATATTTGTTTATTTATTTATTTTTTTTATTTTGGGTAAGATTCCCTCGAAAAGTGTCTGCTTATGCTTCATATTGAGTATTAATTTTATTTCTCAGGTTTTGCACCAAACTTGGCCCAATAATCAACTGTAACAGTATTCATCAGCTCTCTAATAAAGAAAGCGAACACGAGTGCGGTTTGAGAACTCCGCTTTAATTAATAGAGCGGTCCAGTTAAAGAGCAAAACTAATTAGTTTTATTGGGCCTGTACTCGTTTAATCAGACTCCTCTGAGAAAGTCAAGACAAATGAGTTTTAAAGAAAAATACACATGCACAGATCCGTCTGAAACACTGATCGGCCCGGGCTGATCTATCAGAGACTGCTGGGAAAACCATTTAAGACTGAGTTCAAGCCAAACCTCACGTAACGTAACCGTACATCAGCCGCAGTTTCGTCTAATTCAGCGCTGGTGTTTATTTTTGCTAACCGAGCTCACAAACATGACGCCAATTCACCGGAGGATAGGACGCTCGGATCACAATAATGAGATTAAATACATAAACACATTAGCTAACATCCCCTCCGTCCACTAATGAAGAAAACCAAGAGCTTTCCAAAGGAAATACAGTCCTGCTGGTTTTCCATAGATATGAGTCTCCAGACGAAACGATGACATTGAAGAACAGGAACGGATCATTAATAAGAATTACGGGTCAGCGAGTTCTCAGGTCCAAACAGGACAGATGTCCATTACAAAGCTGCATACGCATGTGAATCATGTTTATGTTTTCATTTTAAAATACATTTAAAATAATAAACACTTAATAAAAAAATAAGAGTGTATATATATATATATATATATATATATATATATATATATATAGATCTATCAGAGACTGCTGGGAAAATATATATATATATATATTTATTTTTTCATATTTTATAATATATTAAATTATCAAAAAATGATCTAAATAAAACACTTTTATGAAATATAAGCATATGGACTCTAAAAAATATATTTTAGATTTATTCATTCATTCATATAATTTAATATTTTATAATATTCAAAATAAAATGAACGATTAATTCATAATCATTTATTTTTAATATTTTGTCAATAAATGTATATAGTTTTTAATAAAACTAAATAAAAATATATCTAAAATAATTAGTCAAAGTAGTAGTTAAAGTAGTCAAAATAAAACATTTAATAAAAATATGAAATATAAGGATGAGGACTATAAGTAAATATTTTACATACACATTTATTAATTAATTCATATAATAAGATTTTCATAATCTATTAAATAAAATTAACAATTAATTTATAATTATTATTTTTTATATTTTATGAATAGCTCATTTTAGCCCCTTTATTTAGATATTGATTTATATATATATATATATATATATATATATATATATATATATATATATATATATATATATATATATATATGTATGTATATATAGTACATATGTGTATGTATGTGTGTGTGTGTGTGTGTGTGTGTTTTCAATTTAGCTATTCACTCCTATTCATATGTATTTTTTATTATTCATTTATTTTTTCTATTCTATTATTCACTACTATGCACATAAATATCATTTTATTCACTTCTATGCATATATTTTTTTATTCATTCTTTTTTTTGCCATTCACTTCTACGCACGTACCTTTAATTTAGGAGTCACGTTGCGGTTACCCTGATGTACTGCTGAAGAGTCTGTGAGACACAAATGAGGATGTTGAGAGAAAACAGAGAGGAAATATGAGTTCTAATCACAGCCCGCCCTGCTCTCATTCAATCAGACACAAACATCACATTCACAGCTTCTGTCCGCTGAGAGCAAACGCTCATCATCCTCACACGGCCGGCCGCCTGTACTGTCGCTCTGTCGAGTGTTTTCTGCTGAGCAGCATCTTATTCTGTGGAGATTTGCCCATCAGCACCTATTTACTTGAGATGTTCATGCATCAGGTGCAGAAGAGACGCTTTCATCTCCATGCACTAATATTACAGAGACACTAAACACACATAAACATGGATCTCATTTGAGGTTTTCTGAAGCAACCTGCTTGCGTGTGACTCAAGAAAGCAACTTAATTTTTTTCGTACTTATTTTTCTTCTAAATTACTACAATATGTAATAAATTAATTAAAAATGTAAATAATAAATAAAACACTGTGTTACTATAATATTATATTTAGGGATTTGTAAAAAAAAAATTTATTATGAAATAAACTCAATTTATTTCATACTATATTATATATATATATATATATATATATATATATATATATATATATATATATATATATATATATATATATATATATATATATATACATACATATACATACATACATACATATATATATATGTGTATATATATTTATATTATATATATATATATGTGTATATATATATATATATATATATATATATATATATATATATATACACACACACACACACACACACACACACATACACATATATATATATATATATATATATACACACATACATAAAATCGCACATATACATATAAGGGCTGTCAAAATTAACGCGTTGATAACTAATTTTATTAATGCGCGATTAACGCAGCGCGTATTTTCTGTTTGACCCGTGGCCTAGCACGTAGTTGGAGAAATGGATGGAGATGCTGACAGTGTTGCCAATTTAAGCAACTTTTTTTTTTTTCAAAAAGCACCTAGCGACTATCTTTAGGGTTTTCCAAAACCTTATTTAGTTTCTGAAACTCACTAGTACTGCCCCGTGGGGTCTCTCTTTCCCGCTGTGCACACACCTAGGGGTGTGCGATATATATTGTCTGCGATAATATCGTAATTGTTGTTTTAACAATGTACAATTTGACATTACTGAGTATTTTGCAAAACCCAAACAAAACACCTAGCCTACGGAGTGCACGCATACATAACGTGATGAAGATTAGTGGGTTAAACAGTGCATGTGCGCATTTAGAGTGTGTGCTTTCACTGCACAATTCAGTCTATTAAAATGCATTAAGAAAGATCACAAAATTCAAAATACGGGGGCAGAAAATGTACAAATATCATTTCATATAGTTAAAAATCACACGAAGAGTGCTGTTTTTTTCTTAAAAAATAAGCATGATTACAAATGTGATACTGATTTTATACAACAGTTCAATAAACAATAAGTTAATATTAAGAGAGTTACGTTTTAGACACCTTATCGTCTGTTTATGCTCTATTTCGCCAACAAAAAATAATTCCAAACAGCCACCACAGAACAGTTTTGCATCTCTGAGCGACTTGACGGTGTTTTGTTCCTGAATCAATCAACCATTTAAATGATTCGGTTCAGCCGCAATGTTAATAGTGACTTGCTGCCACCTACTGGCGGTTTTAATTTCACATTCAAAGTATCTTTTCATTTTTAAAATAATTTCAAATATCAGTATTCAATGTTTTATGTTTAAAATATCAAAACATTATGCATTTGTAACTGCAGGTTAAAGCACTCCATGACCCTCTGAGCTGCATTAAACCGTGTGTAAACACATCTAAATGCCATTCAGATGCAAAGATTAATTTTGTTGATACTGGTTTCATCTGTTTGGTAACAGCCTAAATGTCTTATTATTCTAATTGACTGATTAAATGTAACAATTTGATTCAAAAGATGCACACTTTTAGAAGAAAAAAAGCCTTTATTAAAAGGTAAAAATGCCCATAAAAGGTAAAAATCTATTTAAACTTATATGAAAAGATTAATTTCTGTTCACTAATGTGAACTGACCACACAGAATATCAAAAACTGCAGCTGTCCACGGTAGTCAGATATCAACACAGTAACACACTCGGCAAAATATTGTCTAATTATTATTATCGAAAAAAATCCCCCAAAATAATCCCCAAAAAAACACAAATATTATTGTTGCTTCTCTAATTTTACGTGCAAGTACAGCTGAAATCACAGCACAGCTATTGTCTTTATCTTATGTGTAGCCTATTTGATTTTATCAGACGACGGCACGATTATAAATCAGGACTTTTTTGCAGATTAACATCTTGGAAGGGAGAGCTGGTTATGTAGCCTAGTCTTAATGGGTCGCGTTTCAGTCACTATTTCATATTCATCCCGTTGACTGACAACAGAAACAGTAAAATATATCAATGAAAACAGTTTGAATTTAGCTGCATCAAAATACAGTATGTGGCACAGAGAGGCAAACAAATGTGATAATAAATGTACATTTTGCATGTTCAGAAGAAGTGAGCTGCCCTGTCGTGTGAAAATGTAAACAGGTTTGTGTCAGTAAATTACTCAGTGCAAAAAAAGAGAAGTAATGGGAACCTGGTGTTTCTATGTTCTCTTTTTCATGTGTCTAATAGACATGAACAAGTTCTTTGAAAAACATCTGTGATCTTTGAAACATGTCTAGACTTCATGCTCTATGCTGAGTATGGTTTCAATAATAATAAACATATATTGCATAAAGCATCCATATTTGTCTATGCCCATGTTGATTAGAGTATTAAAAACTTGAAAACTATTAATTTAAGGTACATTTAGAACAAATAAAAATGTGCGATTAATCGCAAGTTAACTCATGACAATCATGCGATTAATCGCGATTAAATATTTTAATCAATTGACAGCCCTAATATATTATATATATATATATATATACATACACACACACACACATATATACAGCACTCAGCATTTGAAGTGGATCAAAAAAGTTTATCAAAATTGTCCTTAGACAAGAATGCATTTTGGTTGTAGGTTTTAGGACAACTTTGTTGGAAGGTTTTGATCCACTTCAAATGCTAACATGTGTATGAGTGTGTGTGTGTGTGTGTGTGTTTGTGTGAGTGTGTGTGTGTGTATGTGTATACAAAACTGTAACACAATATTGATCAGCTCTCTATTAAACAAACCGAACACCGGCACAGTTTGAGGAATCTGCTTGAATTAATGGATAACTAAAGTTTATTTATTCATTTCTAATGATTTGTATCATTGAACCCTGTGACAGATTCATAAATCTGTGCTGAAACGTGCCGCTCAGACTCCTCAGATCAGACTGAAATGATCTAGCAGAGAGATTGTGAGACGGCGATAATGAGCAGCTGTGTGTTGCGTGTCGTAAAATCTGTATTTACAGTAATAAGGACAATATTATCTATTTATACTCGCTGCATCGGTTATAAAGCAAACGCAGCAGCTGTTTCTGATGCTGTGAGCAGTGTGCATTCCAGAAATCAACACAACAATCACAATAAAACAAACTACCGGGCAAATTAAAGGATTAAACGCACATAAACATGATTCTTGGACTAATGAGGAAATGATAAATAGAAAAGATTGTGCAACTCCAGTTTGAGTTTCCAGGTTTGTGTAATTTAGGTCTTAAAGGGATAGTTCACCCAAAAGTAAATGATTCTGTTCTGAAGATGTTTTGAAAAATGTCTCGGTGTTTTTTGTCCACACAGTGGGAGTCAATGGGGTCCAATGTTGTTTGGTGCCCAAAGCTCTTCAAAATACCTTCTTTTGTGCTCAATAGGTGTGGAATAGGGTTGCACTATTGGGGGGGGGTGCTTTTTTCTGATTAAAATTGTGAGTGTGATTTAAAATACGATAAATAAAAATCTTAAGGTTTGCTCTGTCTGGGCTGAAAAATATTGTGATTACATATCAATATGACTATATAAGAAGAAGAAGAAGAAGAAGAAGAAGAAGAAGAATAGTAATAGCATTAGTAGTAGGCAGTGCAATAATAATAATAATAATAATAAATCATAACAATCATTATTATTATTATTATTATTATAAATAATAATAACAATAATAATATAAAGTAATAATTATTATAAGTATTATTATGATTTATTAAATGGTAATTATTATTGTTTATTAAATAATAATTATTATTATTATTACTATTATTAATTTATAGTCATACTGATATATAATCATATTTCATTATTACAAAATAAATTAAATTAAATAATTAAAACACAATTATTTTAATTACATTAAATATTAAACAAAATACTGCCATTGTACCATTGTAATATTTCACTTTAAAAATAGTATTTAAGAAAAATATGATGATTATAAAATGTATAATAATATAATTTTAATCTAAAGTACTGTAAAATTTAATCTAAGTAAAACTGTAAAATTATAATGCTACTATTTATGGCTGTCTTAACTTCCTAATTTTCAAATGTTAAACTATTGCACTAAACCATACTGCAGTTTTGATTAATTGTGCAGCGAGTTTGGAACATGAGGGACAGCGAATGTTTACTTTTATGTGAACTCTCTCTTTAAAGATCTGTGTGTGATTATTTATCTAATAGCAAATTTATTTATTTTATTTATTTAGTTTAATAGTAGATCCACACGAAATTAGGAAGGAATTTCTTCATTTAGACTGGTAAATATTGGTATGTAAAAATTAGGTTTTATATTTTAATGCACTTGCCAGATGCTTTTATCTAAAGTCTCTTCCAGTGCATTTAAGGCATAAGGCATATATCATGCATTTCCTAGGAATCAAACCCATGAGCCTGGCGTTGCTAGCAGTATCATGCATGCATAAACTATTCATAATGAGGTAATAAAAATAAAACATATACGCTTTCAATGCAATGTGCAAGTGCTTTGGATAAATGCATCACGCAAATGCATTAATGTAAATGTGTGTGAGAGTGTGTTTAAGCACCCGTGCCTGTGTTCATGTCTCTCTCTCTCTGGATCTGCTCTCGTATGAGTCTCTGTTGTTCCTGTAGCTCTCGTGATCCCTCCTCCCTCAGACGGGTGATCTACAACACAGAAACACGCAACCACACGCATTCCCAGAATTATTATATGCATAAGCAAAACAATACTCTGTGCCGTTAGAATCTCCTGCAGTGATTCAGCCGGCCTGACCCGCAGTAACCCGTCACTCAGACTCCACAAGACAAACACTGACACCTATTGGCTGCTCACTAATCAAACGAGGCATTACTGCAGCACTGACGCTTACACACAGATTCAGGACAGAGGAGTTACAGTCTGAATGTGACTGTAGATAGAAATATATGTATCTGAAAGGAATAGCTCATGCAAAAAGGAAAACTTGCTGAAAATGTGCTCATCCAATATTAGGATGAGTTTGTTTCTTCATCAGATGCATCAGTGTCTCAGCAATGGATGCTCTGCAGTGAATGGGTGCCGTCAGAATGAGAGTCTGATAAAAACATCACAATAATCCACAGCACTCCAGTCCATCAGTTAACATCTGGAGAAGACAAAAGCTGAAAAAAAAACAACATTAAGAGGTTTTGAACTAAAATCCAATCCGTAATCCATAATAACTCTTCCTCCAGTGAAAAAGTGTTTTGGTCTGAATCAGGAGAGAAATCTGCACAGATCAAGCACCTAAACTGTAAAGCTTTTGTCTTCTCCAGATGTTAACTGATGGACTGGAGTGCTGTGGATTATTGTGATGTTTTTATCAGACTCTCATTCTGACGGCACCCATTCACTGCAGAGCATCCATTGCCGAGACACTGATGCAGAGACACATTTCTACAAACCTGATGAAGAAACACACTCATCCTAATCTTGGATAGACTGAAGGTGAGCACATTTTCTGCATATCTTAATTTTTGGGTGAACTGTTCTTTTAAATGCAAAGTAAGTCGCTTTGGATAAAACCATCCGCCAAATGTGTTTAAAAAGTCGATATTAGCTGTACTTGGTTACTAGTCATCTTCTAGCAGAAGAAAATGCATCCACTGTACATCTGGAGGGACTCACAAACACATTCTTACTACTAAATAGTAAATACCATTCATTAGGCTTCAACACACAAATCACAAGCGCTTAACAGTTATATTCGACTTCACACAGAACAAACGAAGCTCTTACCTCCTCTTCTAACGTGCGTGTGATTTTAACATCATCTGCTTTCACATTCTCTGCCTGTCGCTCACGCGCCTCCAAATCTACAAAACAGACAATAAAATGTCATATGCATTACACAGACAATCATATGGCAGTCCATTTCTGCCATATAGTAGTGCAACGGATCACAAAAATCACGGTTGATCAGTTTACTTTTCATTTATTACTAAAAACTTACTTTAAGTACTTCTATACCCCAGCAGAAACTTCTAGCTTAACTACTAAAGTCAGTAATACAACAAGAACAATTGCACAAATTCCAAGCATAGATATACAGCCTACAACATAAAATTATAGGCTATATAAAGCCAGTAACAGTAGTATTCAAGTGCAGAAATGTAATAATTAAGTGCAAAACAACACAATAATGCTTACTGCATAAGTTAAAAACAGATTAATCTTTGTTAAAGCTGTGGTGTTGTTTGATTAGCAGACAAGACAGAAGTAGGCATTTCTAGGCTGCTGTCTCTTTAAGACTAAATGCACGGACCTAAATACAGACACACGTTCAAGTTTTTTCTTAGTCAGCTGTATACGTTAACTTAAGACATTAGCGAGTTTATTTTTCACCATTCAGACTTCTGTTCTCTGATTTGCAAGCTAACATCTCTCGCAAACTGTCATCATTATCACTTTTTTCTCAGAATTGCATGTTTATCTCGCACTTCTGAGAAAAAAAGTCTGAATTGTGAGAGATAAAGTTATTTTTATTCCATGACGGGAAAATTTTTTATAAACAATGTAAACTCAGAATTGCAAGGAATGAGATTATATCTTGCTTTTCTGACTTTTTTTGTCAGAATTGTGATAAAAATGTCTAAATTGTGAGGTAAAAATACACAATTCCCTATTTTTATTATTTATTTTTTTTTGCTCGTGGCAGATACATGCCTCCATACAATTGATTTATTCCCATAATAAGGGAGCAGAAATGAGTGTACGTGATGAAGAGTAGCTGACCGAGTTTAATCTTCTTCCTCTTGTCATCTAGCTTTCTGTTTCTCTCCTCGGCTTGTTTTTTAGCAGCACGGACCTTGTCGTAAGCAGCCTGAAAGAAAGAAAAACAAACGTACGAATGATCAAATGATCATCCTGATGAAGACCATCAAGCATTCCTATATCAGTGTGAGAGGACCTCAAGACGACTTAAAATGATTTCAAATAAGACGAAACAGGATCAGACATTTCTTATTATAATTAATTTCTTTCTCTCTGAAGAACCGGTTTTTCTGCATTTCTGGAAAACATGGATATAGACGTGTTTAATACGGCGATTTCTAGACCTAGAAAAGTCACGGAAATTAACTGCCATGGGAATCTGTATTATGAATATGCATTTTTTTCTAGTTACGCCAGATTCCTTTTTAAAAATCACAAACTACTGGAAGAACATTACACTCCCAAAACTTCTAGAATTCTGAAATTTATTTAAAAAAATTTAATTATTTTTATTTTAATTATTTTATTTTTAAATTTAATTTATGGGCCCTCCTACTGTTTTGTAAATTTAAAAAAAATTAGATACAGCCGAGGAGACCTATTGGATGGAAGGCCTTCAAATACTGTTGCAGACAATGGAGTCAGAATGATTGAGCTCATCTCATGTAACTGTGCTTTATGATGCATATAGGAACATGTCAAACGGTTGAGGTGATTCTCACCTTGGCAGCGGCGTCTGTCAAAACCTCCAGAGCCTGAGACAGCTGGTGGAAGAGCTCCGCTGCAATGAAGAAAAAAAAAAAATCTCATTCATTTGACTGTAAAAACTCTTGCACTGGTATAATAACTCCTATCTATTCAAACACTCAACTGAACATCCCTGAAGAAACCATGCAAACTTATAAAATGGGATGTGATGATTTATTTAAAGGCCTCAGATCATATATTTTTATTTATATGACAACATTTCCTCTCTGGTGCATTTATTGAAACTCAACAGCTCAGTGTCTGCACACATTTACACATCAACAGCTATTTCAACAACTTCACAATGTATTTAATTATTTTTATTGTATTCATTTTTTCCAAACCATTAAAAAAGCAAAAATATAATTGCAAAACATTTTTACCATTATCGCTAAAATAAATAATTAAAATACCCATAATAATAATAAATTATTTACATATACATACACAGTACATCAAATGGTTTTAATTACTTATTTGTTGTTTTAATCTTTAACAAAGAATTAAAAAAGAAAAAGCGTAATGTAATTGCAAAATTGTACATTGCCAAATTAATGAATCAAAATATGCATGCAATTTGAATAACAATAAATTAACATAACTATTTATTTATTGTTTTAATCTCTTTCAAAGCATTAAAACCTAATATATTGCAAAATTTTACATTTTCACACCAAATTAACCCTTTCCACCAAAATAATTCAAATATACATCAAAACATTAATAATTAAGATATACATACACAATTAAAAGACAGTTTGGTGTACATATTGATTGCTTTATTATTTTCCAAATCATAATATGTAATATAACTGCAAAGTTGTACATTATTATTAACTATAATAAATATAAATACACAATTAAAAATGTACTATTTATCATTTATTGTTTTTATATTTAACAAAGCATTAAAAAAGACAAAATTTACATGGTACACCACATTATGTGACCCTGCAGCATATATTTGTAGGTATATTTGTAGCAATAGCCAACAATACATTGTATGGGTCAAAATTATACATTTATCTTTTATGCCAAAAATCATTAGGATATTAAGTAAAGATATTTTGTAAATTTCCCACTGTAAATGTATCAAAACTTCATTTTTGATTAGTAATATGCATTGCTAAGAACTTCATTTGAACAACTTTAAAGGTGATTTTCTCAATATTTAGATTTTTTTGCACCCTCAGATTCCAGATTTTCAAATAGTCGTATCTCAGACAAATATTGTCCAACAAACCATACATTAATGAAAAGCTTATTCAGCTTCAAAAATTGACCCTTATGACTGGTTTTTGTGGTCCAGGGTCACACATTATTTATCTTCTTTTTTTGTCTTTTTATACTTTTCTATTTTCTATAGCAGGTTTGAAGCTCTTTACGCAGGTTTATTGTTGAAGCATTAAGTGCTGTAGTCTGACTCTGTTTCCTGAATTACAGCAGGGTGCAGGCGCTCTCACGAAAGCTGTTCCCGCTAATGACACCCTGCTGTGCTCCTGCGTGTAAACGCGGGGCCCCGCCGCAGCACACGAGGGGCCGCCGGACCCCTAATGACTCGCTGATGGCACGACTGCTTCTGCTCTCCACTAACAAGCGTCTGCGAGCTCCGCTTTCACCCCAGAGAGCCCCGACCCCCAGCGGCTCGGGTTACAGCGATACCTGCGTGATTAACAGAGCGAAGCCGTCCGCACGCAAACCGGGTCAAATGTACACCAGCGGCAGTTTAAAATCTTCCAGAAAGAAGTCTCTTCTGCTCAACCAGGCTGCGTTTATTTGATCAAAAATACAGTAAAAATTGTGAAATATTATTATGATTTAAATTCACTGTTTTCTATGTGAATATCTGTTAAACTGTAATGTATTTCTGTGATGCGCAGCTGTATTTTCAGTATCATTACTGCAGTCTTCAGTGTCACATGATCTTCAGAAATCATTCTAATATACTGATTTACTGCTCGAGAAACATTTCTGATTATTAGCAATGTTGAACACAGTTTTTTTTTTTTTTTGTAGATGAATAGAAGGTTCAAAAGAACAGCATTTATTTGAAACAGAAATCTTTTGCAACATTATAAATATCTTTACTGTCACTTTTCATCAATTTAATTAATGCATCCTTGCTGAATAAAAGTATTATTTTTTAAATCAATTAAGCACCTTCTCCCCATTACTGTAATGCATCAACATATTTTCTTTTTTCTTTTATTGTTGTAATTATTTATTAATGGGGATTCTCAATATTGCACTATTTAATAAAAATATTATAATAATATTATATTATATTTTATGTTTATTAATATAGAATATAATAATTATATCCATTTTTAATTTATTTTTCCATTTATTTTATTTAAATTCATCCTCATTACAGTGATAATGAGATAATGAGAATTTGATTGGAAAATGATGGCATTTTGGTGGGGTTAAACACACTTAATTGTCATGAAAATAATGTCACAATGCAAAAATGATCTTAAAAAACTTAGTTACGCAAACTATAATTTCTTACACGAGACACAACCAGATTTAGTGGCCTGTTATAATTATCCAGACTGCAGTAATGATGCTGAAAATTCAGCTTTGACCACAGCAATAAATAACATTTGAACAGATATTCACATAGAAAACAGCTATTTTAAAATTGTAAAAAAAAATTAAAAATCTAAATTTTTACTGTATTTTTGATGAAATAAAAGCAGCCTTGCTGAGCAGAAGAGACTTGTTTCAAAAACATTTAAAAATCCTAATTATTCCAAACTGCCGCCAGTGTAGCGTGACCTTTGCCTGACCCCTGTGCAGACGGACCGCTCTCGCGTGAGCGGCCATATGAGAGTCTGCATATTCCATGATTTCTGAGAAAGCAAACCTGCACCATAACCCATTATGCCTCGTTTCCCAGTTTTGACTTAATCAGGAGTTGTTGAAGGCCTCCAGAGACCGCAGAGAGAAAAAAAAACGGCCCTCAAACACGCCATCTTCGTCCAAGGTGCTTTTTTCCTGACACTGAATGATTTTCCCAGCATTGATTATGCACATGTTCTGGGCAGACGGAGTCACGGGGGGTATAAGAGAAGCCACATGCTGCAGCTCTGAGCGCTTGTGCTGGAATCTGCGGCCGTCTCGTCTTATGTCATGCTGCCTCGTATCTGCCCCGATTGTTTGGTCTCAGTTTGGAAGTCTGTGCTTGTCTTGGCCCGCTTAGTTTTGACTGGTTTAACCCATGAATTTACCATATCTGATCTACAGTGGCTTTACGCTGTTGGCTTTGTGCTTCAACTCTCATGAAAATAATGTCCCTCCAAAATCAACTGAAACATTTTGTAGGTTATATTTTGCAACAATAAAAAAGGTTAACGTGTTCATGGAATTGCAACATTATTTTCACAACAATTAAGCAACTCCTCCTTACTACGGTAATGCATGAATACATTTATTTACATGAATACACCCTGGGTACCCTAGCAACCACCCCAAGTGCCCTAGCAACCACCGAGCAGTGCCGTGGAAACCACTCATATCGACCTAGCAACCGAGTGCTGAGTTTTGCCACATTTTCTTCAGGAAATATACATTCTAGTTTGTAATGTTTATTTATAGTGATTCACATTAAATTCTCATTATTGTAATAAGTTTTTTTTTTATTATTAAAATAAGCACTATTTATATTTTATTAAATATAATACTATTGCAATAATTTTAATAATATAATTATAATATTTTTCTAAATAATAAAAACTATGAATGCAACAACAGTATATTTCCGTATAATTTAATACATAAATACATTTTTGCATTTTATTAAAATTATTGTTTTAATTTAAATAAGGCAGCATTTAAAATACCAGTATGAAGTATAGATTCTCATTATTTTAATAAGTATTTTTATTAAAATAATAGCCATTTATATTTTTATTTAATATAATACTGTAATAATTTTCATAATATAATTATAATAATTTTACAATATGTAATAAAAATAAGTAAAAGAAAAATAATGAGAAATAAATACTTTTTACATTTATTTTAATATATATATATATATTTTTTTTAAATAAGGCAGTACTTAAAATAGTAATACGAATTATAAACACTTAATATATATACTATACTTATATAATATACTTAATATCTAAACTTTTCCCATACAGTATTAGAAATAAGAATTTGAAAATGAGGAGAATTTGGTGGAGTTCACTGCACTTAATCAAAAACATAATCGTTTGCAAACTATAATTTCTTGTGATTTGGGAGTGAAATGTTCTTGACAGGCTTTCGTGAGACTCATAACCAAATTTAGTGCCCTGTTATAAGGATTTACTGCCAACAAGTAACAGGGTTTCTCTTAAAGGCTCATAAACAGGATGTTTCTTGCTTCTTCCAAACAAGTGTGCAGTGCACTATGCAGACAAACATTTACTGAACCTGCAAAAATAACTGATTCAGAAATCATCTGACATCACAGACACTCATTAGCATATGACCGTTCACATTTACAAATCAACACTGAGTGTTAACCTGCCTGACGAACCACAGCTTGATCTATGCAAGTATACAGATGTTAGATAAATATACAGCACAGGATCAGAGAGAGTGAGGAAATGATTGTGAAAAACAGGGCTGTTTTTGGTGCATATTATTATAAATATTCCATTATAAATATTTGTAATTTTAAGGAAAAACATTAAACATATATGTGACCCTGGAGCATAAAACCAGTCTTAAGTCGCTGGGTATATTAGTAGCAATAGCCAAAAATACACTGTATGGATCAAAATTATACATTTTTCTTTTATGCCAAAAATCATTAGGATATTAATTAAAGATCATGTTCCATGAAGATATTTTGTAAATATATCAAAACTTCATTTTTGATTAGTAATATGCATTGCTAAGAACTTCATTTGAACAACTTTAAAGGTGATTTTCTCAATATTTAGATTTTTTTGCTCCCTCAGATTCAAGATTTTCAAATAGTTGTATCTCAGACAAATATTGTCCGATCCTAACAAACCATACATCAATGGAAAGATTATTTATTCAGCTTTCATGTGATCTATAAATCTCAATTTTGAAAAATTGACACTTAAGACTGGTTTTGTGGTCCAGGGTCACACTTGTGTCAACAAGTCAAGCACATGGGTCAATTAAACCATGGTAAGCAGCTACAAGAGACAGAAAAAAAAAAAAAATTGAAATAAATAAATGTATTTAAATATGGGAAAATGCATGTGGGAATAAATAAATAAATGCAGGAAAGAAAACGTTTCAAAGAATAAAATTAAGTTAAAAAATAAACAGAAAACAAGTGGAAAGAATAAAACACACAAAAAAAAAAAAAGGAAAGAATTAAAAAGTTACAAAAATAAATACAGGAAAGAAAAGAAAGAAAGAAAGAAAGAAAGAAAGAAAGAAAGAAAGAAAGGTTAAAAAGAATAAAAATGAAGTTAAAATAAATACAGAAAATAATCAAATCAAATAAAAACACAAAAATAAATTTAGGACTAAATTTAATTAAAAATGAATTGTATTTGTTTTATCAACTAATATATTCCTTTATTTGTTATTATTATTTATGTATTTATTTAGCTATTATTTACTTCAGTCAGTCAGTTAAAGCAGGGGCCTGTTTCATAAAACAAGTTCACCAAATAAGCCAGGCTTTTTTCAGTTAGTCTGATTTACCATCAGTTGATTAGGTTGAAAATAAGTCAGACTAACAGAAGAAAGCCTTATTTGTTAAACTTGTTTTATGAAACAGGCCCCAGAGGTTTGGGAACTTTGAATCTCGTGGATTGGCGTCTCAATCGCTCACCAGCTTTGGGATTGTCGGGGTTTTTATCAGGATGGCAGGACAGAGCTTTCTGTCGGTACGCTTTCTTGATCTGCAAAAGAGGAGAGAGAAGTATCAGATCCGGTTGCATCACCGCAAACATCCGGCCTGATATCGCCCGTGCCGTTCTTAGCATTTACCAAATTTCATTCTCGATTGTTTCTGCTGCAGCTATTTCACAAGAAAAAATTTGCATACAAAACATTTGACATAACTCAAGACTCCACGGAGCTCACGCTTTCCTGGAAGGCCTGAAGCATCAGAGATGTTTTATAACAATAGACTGCGGTCACATCCACCGCAACCCAGAAATCCCAGCATCATCCGACCCGAGCGCCGCTAAATCACGGCACACATTAATGTCAGACTGCACACGTCTATATGCCATGAACTCCCATGAGCCTTTGGGAATGTGAACCGCACGTCTCTTCGGGTTGACAATGGTGTGTTTCTCATTAGACGCTGTCTATCAGCTGACAGAGACTCAGAGCGGCCCTGGCAGCGTCGCACCGATTCACACGATTCGCTCGCTTCTGCCAGCACAAACATATCCACATGTGTTGATTAACAGGTCTCAGTACTGACGTGTCGAGCTGCTCTCTAAACCCATTTATCAACACTATCTTTTGCAATCTACACATACGAATTAAAAAATGCCTGCCGGGGTTCAACATGCAGCGACAGACCCATAAAAACACTTCCTAATAAATCTGACTCGGTGATTTCAGAGTTTATTGCTACACGACGGAGCTCAGTTTACAGTAAAATGTGACCTCAAGAAAACTTGATTCGATAACGATCAAGTTTGTGATTATTCTCAATATCACCGCTATTTTATCATTTATAACCATTATTAATTTATAGCCTCTAAATGACACATGTGGGAATAAATACACATTAAAATTAAAAATAAATAAATAAAGGAAAGAACAAAAACGTTTAAAAGGATAATAAGTAAATAAAATCAATTTAAAAGAACAAAAACAAAGAAAAAAATAAAGTTAAAGATAAATACAGAAAATAAAGAATATTTTACATTATATGCATTACAAGCATCAGAATGTCATCATATAAATATTGCACCAAATTGCATGTTTTCTCAGTTTGAGTCTCTAAATAAATATGAATATATGAAAATATAAATATAATTCACCTGTTTTTTCTCCATATTCTTACTATATCTGACTGTATGATCCATGAAATCCTGAGGCATCAAATATGACACGCATTAAAAACACATGCAAAAATATTTTTTTTTTAATATTGTGTCTAAAGTTTCAATAAACTGTTCCATTTAATAAATAAATAAATAAATGTTCTGTCTATTTTAAAGTCATTACGACTTTCTATCTCATATCTTTTACTTTTTTCCTTTTTATCTCAAAATGATGGCTTGGTGTGTCATAATTAACTTTCACCTCATAATTGACTTCTCATTATTTAGATTTTTTTTAATTCTAAAAATTATTACATAGTGTATAATTGACTTCTTATCTCATAATTGTCTTGTCACAATTATGACCTTTTTATCTCAATGATGGCTTGGTGTGTCATAATTAACGTTCATCTCATAATTGACTTCTCATTATTTAGTTTTTTAATCAAAAAATTATTACAGTGTATAATTGACTTTTTTATCTCGTCATATATATATGATCTTTTTATCTCAAAATTATGACTGCAAGCAATAAAAGCCTGATGAATCAAATATGACTCTTTTTTATTATTATTTTTATTTATATTTTGAATAAACGGTTCAATATTTTTTTTTTTTTTTTTTAAGTGAATTTTCTGACTATTATTTCATATGTCAGGCCTCACAGCGTTAAAATAATCCCAGAAACCCCTGTGTTTTCAGTAAACGGCTCTTTAACAGACGTCTTTATCTAGACTCAGATCTATCTGCAGTTTGCATGTCGTCTCTAGTTTCACAGTCCACAATTTAATAAAACAACTGAAAATGGCTACAAAAGTTGCATCTACTCAAGATATTAAAGATGCTTGACGTTCCAGACGTTTGATGCGTGCGCTGGACAGAAGTCAGACGGCTGGTGGATGAACGCCATTCAAGTCTGTAACGTAATAAACTCTGTGTCAGGATTGAGCTGGAGGGTTTTTAAACATCAGCTCCAGCACTGACGGGCCAAACATCCCTCTGGACATTCACTTTTACTCATTAGCATCTATTCAAAGCCACAGCTGGATGTTTTGTGCTCAGTGAATGATATTACAGCATCACAGAAACTGGTATAAAGTACCAATCAAACACCTTTGAACCGGGATTGATCCAGAAACTGTGAGTTAGCAGAACAACAAAGAATACTGAACTTATAACATTAACTGTATACGATATTAGTTTATACAGCGGGTAAAATAAGTGTTGAACACGTCACCATTTTTCTCAGTAAATATATTTCTAAAAGTGCCGCTGACTTGAAATTTTCACCAGATGTCGATAACAATCCAAATAATCCATTCATACAAAGAAAACAAAACAAACAAGTTCCAAAATTAAGCTGTGTGTGATAAAGTGGAATGACACGGGGAAAAAGTACTGAACACATGAAAAAAGGGAGGTGCAAAAAAGCATGGAAAGCCAAGACTCTAGCTGAAATCTATCAGTAATTAGAAAGCAATCCTGCCTCTTGTCAGAGGAAATTAATATTAGCTGCTTCAGTCCCAACACCTACAGAACCAGGATGATGAAGATGAAACAAGACAATGATCCCAAACACAGCCAGGAAATCTCTCAATTGGTTTCAGAGAAAGAAAATAAAGCTGCTTGATGGCCAGCCGATCACCTGACTTCAATCCAACAGAAAATAAGAACTAAAGATCAGAGTTCAGAGAAGAGACCCACAGATCCTTCAAGAATTGAAGACAAAATCACGCCTGAGCGATGCATGAGACGAGTTTCTCCAGCAGGAGGCGTCTCGAAGCTCTCATTACCAACTTTGTACGAACTACAAAGTATTAAATAAATTTCAGTAGTTCAATCCTTTTTCCCTGGGTCATTCCTTTTTATTACACTAAATTAATTTCTGAACTTATTTGTATTGTTTTATTTGTATGAATGGATTACTTTGGTTGTTATATATTATATATATATATGTATTTTTTTTTGTTGTTGTTTTTATTTATATATATATATATATATATATATATATATATATATATATATATATATATATATATATATAACAAATTTAATATACAGTTAATGTTGTAAGTTTAGTTTATATATACACATATATATATATATAAGCTATTATTTTAATTTTAATATTTACTTTTAATTTTTTATACTTATTTTACTTTTAATATTTATAATATTACAATGTACAATATTCACAATATCTATTATGTACACATAATACACAGTGTATCAAAATTTATAATACATTTAATTTATACACACACATATATATATATATATATATATATATATATATATATATATATATATATATATAGTGTGTGTTTGAGTGTGTGTGTGTGTATAGATAGATAAAATGTTATATTTATAATATAATTTATAATATTAAATATACATGATGGTAAAAATACTGAAAATAAAATAACTTTATAATACAGAAAATTAAATAGATTTCATTTTATAAATTACATTATAAAAATAATAACTGCATGAATTTAAAAATAATATAATTTATAACAATCATATTCTTAATTATATTATATAATAAACATTTAATGTACTGATATTAATTATATATCATTCAAATATTTGTTATTATTATTATTTAATTAAAAAATAATAATTTTAAATGAATGAAATCCTGATTTTCGGGTGAAATTCTGACCTGTACATTACTGGAGGACTCTGAGGACAGTGATTTGTTGAACTGCAGCGCCACCTGCTGATCACAGACTACCTCACTCACTGCTGTACTGCAGTGACAAACGTTCCTCAAACATTTTACACTCAAAATAACTTCATTCTCGTTCCAGACGTTATTTGCAAAGCTTGTTGTCTTCAACATCTGTGTTTACTTTCTGAAATCAACCAGCAAAACAGGCCATATGTGTGTCTTTATGTCTAAAACCATCTTTAAAACATATAAAATACACAAAAGTATGCCTTTATAAGCCTGTCGTAGAGGATAAGATTAAATATTGAACGTAAACAAAGTAAATAATCAGTAATTTGTTCATTTCAAACATGTTCTGAGATGTAAACACTTCAGTTTCTTGTACTCGTATTCTGAACACCAAACATCCTCAAGAACCGCGACGTGTGACAGAAACGATACCGTTATACTGTTATTTTATTGTTATTGTGTATACTTTCACACATGATTATTAATCTTTGCTTTATTGACAGAAACACTCGTGTGAGCAGCTTCTGAATGCTCTCTCAGATTCACGCACCTGTTTCTCTGTCGCGGTCGATTCAATCCCCAATAAAGCGTAAAGATCCATCTCTAAAATCTCTTTTGTTGACGCCATGATTTAATTCACTAAATAAAACAATAAACGCGTGAAAATAATATTCTTGGGTTCCTCAGCAGCAGTTTAAAGACTTCTTCTGCGCGAGTTGAAGTCTGCTGGCATGTGCATGCAGGAGGAGCGCAGCGCCCCCTCAGGCAGGGATGAGCGACCAAATCAAAACAATCGTGTTATTTTAGCAGGTCTATCAAGTTTTTAATCGGTTTCTATTCTTATTTATTTATTGTTTAATTTTAGTTTTTTTTTTTTTTTTTTTTTTTTAGCTATTTTACCACATCAAGTTAAACTAAATTTAAATTAGAATTTTTTCTGAAAGAAAAATTTTTTGTATTTTATTTTATTTAAGTTAATGTTTATTTTAAGTAACACGTTTTTTTTAATGATTTTACATGTGTAAAATCACATGTGTGATTTTAATGCTTTTTAAAGAATACACTTCTGCTCACCAAGCCTGCATTTATTTTATCCAACATTCATCAATAAAAGCAGTAATATTGTGAAATATTTTTACTGTTTAAAATTTACTACTTTCTATTTGAATATATTTTAAAATGTAATTTATTTCTATGAATTTTCAGCATCATTACTTTAGTCTTCAGTGTCACATGATCCTTCAGAAATCATTCTAATATGCTGATTTGCTGTTCGAGAAACATTTATTATTAATAATATTTCAAACAGCTTTTTGCAGGATTCTTTGTTGAATATAAAGATCCAAAGATCAGCATTTATCTGAAATAAAAACCTTTTGTTACATTATACACGATACCATTCAAAAGTCATTTAGCAAGGATGCTTTAAATTGATCAAAAGTGATGATAAAGGCATTTATAATGTTACAAAAGATTTATCTTTCGGATAAATGCTGTTCTTTTGAACTTTCTATTCATCAACGAAATCTGAAAAAAATCTACTCAGATGTTTTCAACATAATAATAATAATAATATTAATAAGGTTTTGAGCAGCAAATCAGAATATTAGAATGATGCTTTCTGAAGGATCATGTGACTGGAGTAATTATGCTAAAAATTCAGCTTTGAAATCACAGGAATAAACTACATTTTAAAATATATTCAAATAGAAAACAGTTATTTTAAATAGTAAAAAATATTTCAACATTTTACTGTTTTGCTGTACTTTGGATCAAATAAAAGCAGGCTTGGTGAGCAGAAGAGACTTCTTTAAAAAAACATGAAAAAAAATGCATGGAGGGATGAACACTTTTTAGGCATAAACAGAATGAACTAATCTAAACTTTGCTAAAACATGCCAGTATGATCTTGCATTTATGCATATAAAACCTTGATTCATAAACATAGGATTTTCTTTGTATATTCATTAAAAACAGGCAGGGAAATCGTTTCCTTCTCTTTCTCTGTCATGCATGCATGTGTCAGCTGTGAGTGACGTTACTTCTTGTGTTCATTCAGCTCCTGTTTATCAGATTTTCTTCTGTCTAGACGCTGTCACGCTGCACTGAATCTCTCAGACATGCATGACGTGCAAAATCTCATTTATCAACATGCTTGATTTTGTAAAAATATCTTATCATCTGATAACACTAGATTCAATCAAACAAAACACTGCACAAGATCACTGTTGATCAGTCACACTGTAAAAAGTGACAAGTTGACTTAACTTAAAAAAATTGAGGAAACCCATTGCCTTAAAATTATTAAGTAAATAATATATTTTTTTAAAAGTTAAGCGAGCTTGACAATTCACTTAACTTATTTTTTTTTTTTATTATCATTTACTAAAAAATTTAAGGCAATGGGTTTCCTCAATTTTTTTAAGTTAAGTCAACTTGTCACTTTTTACAGTGCACAGAGATTTAGAATACAGTTATGTTGGTTTTAAATAAGATAAGACCAAAAAAATATAATTAATTCTGGAGAAAATCTGTTGCCTTACTAATCATCTTTTTCTAAATCGGACAGTTTGGTAATATGAGTTGTAACATGACATTGCGTTGGCTCGGGTGTCTCTTTCCATCTAAAAGGAATAGTTCACACAAAAATGAAAATTTGCTGAAAATGTGTTCACCCTCAGGCCATCCAAGATGTAGGTGAGTGTGTTTCTTCATCAGATTTGGAGAAATGTAGCTTTGCATCAGTGTCTCTGCAGTGAATGGGTGCCGTCAGAACGAGAGTCCAAACAGCTGATAAAAACATCACAATAATCCACACCACTGCAGTCCATCAGTTAACATCTGGAGAAGACAAAAGCTGAGACAAATCCAGCATTAAGACGCTTTAATTTCAAGCCGCTGCTTCCAGCCAAAATCAGAAACCATGATGATAACCATAATAATGCTTTCTTCATAATAATGCTTGGATAAAAGCGTCTCCTAAACGATTAAATGTAAATATTCAGTGAAAAAGTGCATCTCCTGTTGTCTCTCACATCAAAATCCAGCCACGTATTTGTTTAGAGCTGTTTTGGCATCTGTGCAGATTTCTCTCCTGATTCAGACCAGAACACTTCTTCACTGGAGGAAGCGTTATTATTATGGATTTGGATTTTAGTTAAAAACGTCTTAATGCTGGATTTGTTTCAGCTTTTGTCTTCTCAAGATGTTAACTGATGGCGTGGTGTGAATTATTGTGATGTTTTTATCAGCTCTCATTCTGACGGCACCCATTCACTGCAGAGCATCCATTGCTGAGACACATTTCCCCAAACCTGATGAAGAAACAAACTCATCCTCATCTCGGATGTCCTGAGGGTGAGCACATTTTCATCACACTTTCATTTTTGGGTAAACTGTTCCTTTAACAGGTCAGTCGTTGCATACTCCTACACACTCGCAGTACGCAGTACTTCAGTTTCCCGGAATGTTTGGATTGGCAGCAGCGCGTTAAGCCACGCCCCGCCGCGCTCAGTGGGCGTGGTCAGCACATGTGTCAGCAGCAGCATGAGTCAATCCAACAATCTCACCCTCATCCACCCGGAATACTTCAAACTATCAGGAGAGACGCCCGGAATGTGTCTCCTCGCATCAGTCCTCCTCTTCATCACATCTTAAAGGACACTCGCTGAATCACAGGTAGGACACATATATATTTAATCTCTTAAAGATTCCGCTTTCACCATAAAAACACAAGTAAAACCTAGTTTAAGACAAAAATCTGAAGTAGCACCTTAATATAGTGTCCTAAATCGGTGGTTATACATCATGAATATGGCGCTGAGGAGGAAAAATCGCCATGTTTTGATGAGATGAAGCTTGGCTGTCGGTAAAACAGCGGAGATTTTGTTATTATTTGTTTATTGTTTATTGATCTGAATATGGAAACAATGTTGCATTTGTCATATAACGCCAAACATCATCTGAAGTCGGTGTCACGAGCGCGTTTGTGTCATCGCATGTCGTCTGTATGTAAACAGTGTGAGGGTCGAAGTTACTGTACGTATAAACCTGATTTAATGATGCTGTCTGGTCAGTAAGACACGCTGTCCTCTTCAGTCTTGAGTTGTTTGTCACAGACTGTGATTTAGTTGACCGTGTGGGTGTAAATGCATCAGTGTGGGCGATATGTTCAGGAGAGGAGATGTGGAGGAGGAGAAGCTTTCGTTATGTTAGTGCTGGAGTTGAAAAAGTCTTAATATGAAGCAGATGTTGTGCAGAAATGCAGCTGCAGTCTGTAAAAACACTGTATCAGATGGATTTGATCTGTGTAATAACCCATGGATGCACAAAAGTGACACAATCAGGTGTTTGAGACCTTTGTTTTCATGTTTTTTTGGACAATATACCAGAATAATTGCTGTAGGATTGACTTTTTGCACTCAGAAATTGCTTGTAAGTTCACAATTAATTACAGAGAGAAGACAAGTAACACATTGAATTCAACATGATGATTTCAAGTAAAAAAAAAACTGTCTGTATTTGTTAAACAGTAAATTAATGTGACCTCTAACAGTGTAGAAACCTTTCACAATCTCTAATTCTGATTCTTTTTTTTTTTATTTTATTTATTTTTTTGCTGACACTGATGAGTGACACCACAATATTACAGTTTTACTTTAGTAATGTGGGCTTTTT
This sequence comes from Acrossocheilus fasciatus, assembly GCA_036784905.1. Lineage (NCBI taxonomy): Eukaryota > Metazoa > Chordata > Actinopteri > Cypriniformes > Cyprinidae > Acrossocheilus > Acrossocheilus fasciatus. The sequence continues at coordinate 1,607,175 of CM071954.1, forward strand.
GTCACAATTACTACAATTCAATCCCCCAAAAATAGCAATGCAATAGGAATTTAAGGAAGTTATCATTTTAAAATTAGTATTAAAGGAAAATGTGCTTTTTGTGACACTTTTACGACAATTCCGTCCCAAAAAATAGTATTTCAATATGACTTTAAAATGACAAATCTTAAAATGATTATTAAAGGAAAATGTGCTTTTTGTAACATTATTTTCACGACAATTCCGTCCCAAAGATAGTATTTCAATATGATTTTGAAGTCAAAATTTGTACATTATTATTATTAAAGGAAAATAGCATAAAAACATTTCACAATCTGTCATTTTGATTCATTTTTTTTTTTTAGCTAGACACTGGGAAATAACACCACATTATTGCACTGTGGTAATGTGGTAAGTTGTCAGTAAAAGGTAATTTATTGTAATTATTGATTTCCAGTGAAGTCAGGTGTGTCTGCTTACAAAAGGCAAGTATGGGCTTATGGGTGTATATAATTATATTTATGAGCAAGAGGCTTGTGAAGTTGTATCTCATGCGATGCATTGTGGGTTTTTTTTTTTCTTTTCAGCTATTAAACTGGTTTTATTGCTCTGAATAATGTCTAATTCTCTAGATTCCTGTTGATGATGATAATGAAGTGAGAGGTTGGCTAGACTGAATAATGCATCCAGTCATCAGAAACAAAACTGCATTGCTCTCATGCTGTTATCATTCTGGCACGATCCATGTCATTTTATGTAAGTGGTTATTAAACGGCCTATTTGCATTTCACAGGAAACGGCTGCTGTTTGTCCCGTTAGATTGTGTCGTGTAAGCGTGACAGCCAGGAGGAAATGTGATAAATTCACACTATTTCTAGTGATGCTCTTAATAAGTCGCACATTCCGGTGAAATAAGCAAGCCGAGTGTTTGTATGAAATCTCTGTACTTATATGGCCTGTGCTTAGCTCTGAGCTACTTTCACCCAAACATCATCTGAGTGAGTGTGACTTTCATGTTTGCAGGTTTGTGACAAACACACGTGATTGTGTTGCTCATATGTAGGTTATCATCACTCGTGAGAGCGTCTGACCTCGCGGAGAAGCTTATCAAGGTCAACACAGAGAAGACGCTTCTGAGCTTCTGTTAAAAGCCGTTGCAGCCAAATAACCTTTGGACTTTCTTGCTGCTTCTCTAAAAAAAATATCAATGCAAAACGATTTTTAAAGTTAAAATGAGTATTACAGGAAAATGTGTTTTTGTGACATTAGTTTCATGATAATTCCACTCCAAAAATGCAATGCAATATGATTTTTAAAGTTAAAATTTTAAAATGATTATTAAAGGAAAACATGCTTTTTTGGGATATTAGTTTCATGATAATTCCAACCCCTCCCAAAAAAAACAGCATAAATGGAATTTTTAAAGTCGGAATATTACAATGAATATTCAAGTAAAAGTTTCTTTTTGTGACACTATTTCTTGCCAGTTTCATCCTAAATTTAAAAAAATGATAATAAAAGCAATGCAGTGGGATTTTTAGAGTTAAAATGTTCAAATGATTATTAAAGGTAAATGTATTTTTGCGATGCTATTTTCTTGATAACTCCATTTTCCAAAAAATAGCAATGCAATATGATTTTATACGTAAAGTGTTAAAAAGATCATCAAAGGAAAATTTGTGTTTTTGTGACATTATAAAAAAAAAATGCAACACAATGGGATTTTATTGAAGTTAATATATTAAAATATTTATTACAGGAAAATTGGCTTTTTGTGACATTTCTTGACATTTCCATCATGAAAAATAACAGTGCAATGGGATTTTAAAGGTAAAATGTTAAAATGATTATTAAAGGAAAATGTTTTTTTACATATTTTATTTTTTTTCCAAAAGTGCAATGCAATATGATTTTTAAAGTTAAAAATTTTAAAATGATTAAAGGAAAATGTGCTTTTGTCACATTATTTTCTTGACACTTGTTGGATTACACATTTGTAAAATGTTAAATCTAAGTTATATACATTGTATTTAGCATTTATGGTGAAGATGGTGACATCAGATGAACGATTCTGTTGAACAAAGTTTGTAGCAAGAGGTTCCTGCCGGTTCCGCTTCTCGTATTGTAAGTCAAATGAGCCAGACGACGGAGACTCTCACCTTTTGTTTGTAATGGTTCTTGGGACCCTGGTATCAATCTGTGGGCAGTTATGCTGATTGATTAGGAGTGGTTAAATGGGGCAGGTTGCTATAGCTGAATACTTCATTTGCATGCTTTAAGGTCGTCACCCAGGTGCTTTGTTTCCATTCCTAAGCACTGCGCCCTAAATGTATATAAACTACAATGTATCACTGCTTTAGTTGGAGTTGGATGACTACAGCGACGCACAGCGAGTTTTCAATAAAGAGTAACTTCTGTATGAAAGATATCCCAACGTCTCCTGGTCTCTGCTTCGACAAGAGGAATAAAAGTTTGCAACACACTTCCATCCCAAAGAAATAGCGATATAATGGGATTTTTAAAGTCAAAATGTTAAAATAATTATTAAAAGAAAATGTCATAATTCCATTCCCAAAAAAAAACATCATTGCAGTGGGATTTTTTGTAAATATGTATAAAATAGGAATTAAAATCATGAAGTTGCCATGACAATAATATTCTTCAGCATGATTTAGTTCCCTATTTCTATCTGCTTGACTTTTGGGTCAAAATATGGCCTGATTTTACAATTTTGTGCAATTCACTCTTCAGAAAAAATGAGCACAGTGTGCATTACTGAGAAAAGCAGAAGTATCGGGTCGTATTGTTCTGCGAGTTTCCCTTCACGTGAAAGTCTTTCCTTCCTGACCGCAGCTGAAGACATTGGAGGGTCTTTGTGAAAGGCATTCCTGGCATTCGTGCTGAGATTCCTTCTTGCATGAACGTTTGCGCAATTTGTTCTCTAAACTGCAGAAAGAGAGTGTTTTTGTCTTATCTGAGCGGCTGTGTGAGACAGCATGACATGTATTTCACCAGTTTCTGTAGATCGGTATCAGCTGTAGACGTGCTTCAGTATGTCATAAAAGAACTTTTCTTGTGATTTCTTGTTCTGAGAGGGTCTTTGTATTGAGTCTCTGGCATCCAGAGACGAAACAAGCCCAAATATGCCCAGCTTTCCCCAAGCCAAACATCTAAAATAGCCTTTAACGATGAAGCCAAATAAAGCATCTCTCTGACTTTCCCTCGGTCAAAACAAACTGGGGTAGAGAAGGGAGAACTGAATCCGGTGCCAAAGACGCTCTGGCACTTTTGTTGAGCATCGCTGTGGCATAAACACTCTTTTGTCAGCAGTAAATCCCTGCAGGACGTCCCGATGTGGCTGATGGGACAGATTCCAGCACCGGGCTGGTTTGTTTTGTGTAAGATAATCAGATATGAAGTGAAGATTGTGTCGAATCAGCAGATGTATAGATGGATGTACAATACACTGCAATGCTTTTATCGGTGAGCATTCTGAAATAGACTTGATTTATAAAAAAGTGACACTATTTCTTGCCAGTTTCATCCTAAATTAAATAAAAAAATAAAAGCAATGCAGTGGGATTTTTAAAGTTAAAATGTTCAAATGATTATTAAAGGGAAATGTATTTTTGCGATGCTATCTTCTTGATAACTCAATTTTCCAAAAAATAGCAATGCAATATGATTTTATACGTAAAGTGTTAAAAAGATCATCAAAGGAAAATTGTGTTTTTGTGACATTATAAAAAAAAAAATGCAACACAATGGGATTTTATTGAAGTTAATATATTAAAATATTTATTACAGGAAAATTTGCTTTTTGTGTCAGCAAGTCGGTGAGCAATCTGAAATAGACTTAATTTATAAAAAAAGAAGTCTCCTCTGCTCCCCAAAGCTTCATTTATTTGATTAAAAAATTGTTAAATATTATTGCAATTTAAAACAGCTGTTTTCTATGTGAATATATATTAAACTGTAATTTATTTCTGTGATGCGCAGCTGTATTTTCAGCATCATAAGTGTCACATGATCCTTCAGAAATCATTCTAATATACTGATTTGCTGCTCGAGAAACATTTCTGATTATTATCAATCTTGAAAACAGTCGTGCTGCACAATATTTTTGTGGAAACCGTCATACGTTTCATTTTTCAGGATTCACAGATGAATATAGTTCAAAAGAACAGCTTTTGTAACATTATAAATGTCTTTATTGTCACTTTTGGTCCATTTAATGTGTCCTTGATGGATAAAAGTAGGCTATTCATTTCTTTCAAAAAAAAAATTAAATGAAGTCTTACTTTTCAAGGGTTTTGCACATGAAAGTGCATGAATCAAATGTCTTTTATTTGGAAAATATTCATGCAAAAGGAACTTTAATTCAGTTTTTATTTTCAAGGCTGCTGTTCTCAGTTTATCCAGAAGCTTAGACTAAGTGTAGTTTGGTCTAATATTTTTCTATTTGAGTATATTGTAACATGTAATCGATTTCTGTGATCATTTTCAGCATCAGTTCTATGTATTCTAATACGCAGCAGGTCTGTACGTTAACCTCGTATGACTTTCTGACCTTCTGCATTGGCGTTTGTGTGTGAGATCAATGGAGTATCTGGTCTCTGTACGTCTGAGAGGTTCCTGTGTTTGCTGAGTTTAAGGGTGTGTTCTGTCAAAGCTTTCAGCTCGTGTTTACTTACAGTGATGTGGAATAGAGCTGAACTTGCTTTCGAATTGACATAATCATTTTGCATTAAAAAGAACCTTTAATCTTCACAGTTACTATAAAAACTCTCAAGTCTGTGGTTCAAATGAATTTGGTGCCAGCGTTTGCCATTGAAAGCCTCTGTCTGCGTCTCTTGATCCCAGAACAGCTCATTTGATGAATCACAGTGACACATGCAGGAAAGTCTAAACCCACATGGAGGAAGACGAGGAGAGCTCGTGTTGGCTTGAGTTTTGCAAGTCTGAACTGATCATCCATTCCTCTGGATAAAAGAATGTTAAAGCTGCTGTTTTTGCTTTCCTTCCTGTGACACTCGGCCCTCATTTCCTCTAAATACGGGTGTTTCTGATAGACGCTCTGACTTTCCTGCATCTTCAAGCCTAGTTTGGATGTTTTGCAGCATGAGAGTTTTAAGAGATGAATTATTCCTCAAATCATGTGTCTTTATGCTTGCCAGATGTTGCTTTATATTTCACCAGCAGCACCAAATGTGTGCTAATGACTCAGAATTTGTCTCTCTTTTATGAAAAGTATAGGTTGGGCTATATTATTTATAATCTATGTTTCATACCTTTAATGGGGAAAAATGCATTCTGCATGTTTGTTAGACCTTGAAAATGAATGTAAACTTCACAGAGTCAGCTACCTTTTAATTTAGGGCTCAATGAAATTAGTTTTATTTTTATTTATCAATTATTCATAAACTTTTTTTTTTTGTTTGTTTGTTTTTTCTAAATTATGTTTTCCTTTTTATTTTTCCTGGATTCTGTGTTTTGTGTTTTATGTTATGTTTTTTACATGACCTTTTCATCGAAAATGGTGTCTAAAGAAATTAATTCTTTAAACTTTAGCAATTTAATAAAGCTTTTAAAATGTAATCACATGAAAATATAACAATTTACAGTAGCCTTAATAAAATACTATTATTGATTTTTTTTTTTTTTTTTTTTTTTTGTCAAAAAAGGTTCTGCACAACTTGTATAAATTAAAACAGATAAAAAAAATATTGGTTTTATGATATTTTGTATAATAATAATAATAATAATAATAATATTCAGTTTATTAAAACATTTGTTGTTGTTGTTGTTATTATCATCAGCAGTTTTAATTTATAATGTATGCAAGCTCTATTGTACCACACTTTATTAAAAATAATAAATTAATGTAACATTTTAATACAATTATTATTATTATTATTATGACTATCATAAAAAGATGGTTTTATACGGTATATATGTTCTGTTGCACAGCACTTATTTTATAATAATAATGATAATAATAATATCAATGTCAATGTAATGTTTTAAAAATGTTTATTATTATTATTATTATTATGAATTTCATAAAAAATATTTTTTTTCCATCCGATTTAATTCATACAGTATACAAGTTTTGTTCCGCAGCACCTCATTTTATGATAATAATAATAAAAAATAATTGTATTTATTATTATTGTTATTATTATTATTATTGCTTTGAGAAGTGCAGTAGTTGTATATTTCTGTCACAATTTCTTCAAGTTAAACCAAACTTTTATTTTGGCAGGTTGCAGAGAAGAGATTTTAGTTTTTGTGTGAATCTAAATAAAACTATTAGTATTGTGTGTTAAATTCTCTGCTTTTTACCTTCACAGCACCTCCCTCGATCTTCATCATCATCATCATCATCATCATGTCTGGGAAATCAGACGGCGCGCAGAAGAAGTGGGCGGCCGTGCGAGGTCGAATGGGTTCATCTCAGGACTCGGACAGCTCGCAGGAGGCCAACCTGGAGAACGCAGACGCCGAGCTGTGCATCCGTCTGCTGCAGGTGCCCACCGTGGTCAACTACTCGGGCCTGAAGAAGCGTCTGGAGAAGAGCGACCAGGTCTGGATGGTGCAGTTCCTGGAGCTCTCTGGGCTGGACCTGCTGCTGGAGGCCCTTGACCGTCTGTCGGGACGCGGCTGCTCTCGAATCTCAGACGCTCTGCTGCAGCTGACGTGTGTGAACTGCGTGAGAGCCGTGATGAACTCGTCCGCCGGGATTCACTTCATCGTGGATAATGAGGGATACGTGCGCAAGCTGTCGCAGGGTACAGACGCTCTTACTGTCTTATTTCAGCCCTAGAACTCCTACTGTATCATATTTGATATGCAAAAGCCTCTATCAAAATATTGCGTATATTTGCTTAGTTTGAGTTGTTTTTCCTCCATATTCTTACCATATCAGACTATATGAGCCATAAAAGCCTGATGCATCAAATATAATACTAATTAAAAACACATATGCAAAAAATGTTTTAAATATTTTTTCTAAACTGTCAATAATCCGTTCCATTTCCAAAAAAAAAGGTCATTTCAAAGGATTGTTTTATAGTCAGAATTAATGACTTTTAATCTCATAATTGACTTTCTGTCTCATAACTATGACTTTTTATCTCATAATTGACTTGACATAATTTTGAATTTCTATCTCATTAGTGAATTATGAGATTAAAAAGTCATAATTATGAGATAGAAAGTCAAACTTACAGGTAGAAGTCTATTATGTGATAAAGTCATAATTTTCACTTGATATCTTATAATTATGACTTTTTATCTCTTCACTTGTCATATTTTGACTTTGTCTTATAATTATGACTTTTATCTTAAAATTTTGACTTTTTACCTCAAAGTTATTACTTCTAGTGTGTAATATGATTTTTTTGTCTCATAATTATGGCTTTATCTCATAATTCAATTGTCATGATTTTGACTGACTTTTTACCACAAAATTGACAGTGTCATAATTATGACTTTTATATTAGAATTATGGCTTACTATGTCATAATTTCAACTAATTTCAACATTATGACCCCTAAAAGCTAAATAAAATATGATACTCAACAAAAAACACATGCAAACTTTTTTAAAAGTTTTTTATTTTTAAATATATTTCGTTTAAGGGTTCAAATAAACTGTTAAATTAAAAAAAAAAAATTCACTATAGTTTCATTTGTCAGCCTTTACAGGGACAAAGGAATTGTTCACCCAAAAATCATTTACTCACCCTCATGTCATTCCAAACCCAAATTTCTTTCATGCTTCTCTTCTGACGATGCACATGTTCACAATCCTAAAACAAGCCTGTCGAAGTCATGCAGTCGCTGTATCTACATCCGAAAGAAGGATTTGGCCGAACTTCTCCTTTAAAACTGTGCTCTGTCCAGTAGATAAATTCAGAAAACACACATTCCTCCAAAGCATTGCTCACAGTATCTGCATTGCACAATCTTCACACCTATCACATGCTTTGGCTGTTTTTTTTTAACCATCAGAAGTACAAAGTTCACATTACGTCTCCCAAAAATTAGCTCCTAAAAGTGGAGAGGGACAAAATGATGGAGGAGGAAGCTAAAGACACTGCCTTTCCCTTCCCTTTCTCTCCAGCTCTGGACACGTCCAACACCATGGTGAAGAAGCAGGTGTTCGAGCTGCTGGCGGCCCTCAGCATGTTCTCCTCTGAGGGACACAGACTCGCTTTAGACGCTCTTGACCATTACAAGGCAAGTGTTCATGTGATTTATATGATTGTATGATTCATGCTCCTCTATCTGGCTGAGTTAAGGGACTGATATCAGGTCAGAAAGTGAGTTTTAAGTGTGTTTTACACCTGGTGATCTGAAGTGCTCAGCTGAGACAGAAACATGCGTCTCCTGTGAACGTTTGTGATGGATTGTGTCTCTTAATAAATCAGTGCGTAACTGCATGAGAGTAAAAACACAACACTTCACACACTGTAGCTTCTAAATAGACTGAGGGATTTTATTCTTCTTTTTTGGGGGGTTTTCCAGTACAAATATCTAAATATTCTTAAATCAAGATACATTGACTTTGTTTTTTAATTGCTTGCTGGCATGTTTATTTATTTACTTACTCATATTTACTTAAAATACTTAAATACTGTACTTACTTAAAATCATTTTTGTTTTCATGAATATTTTCTTTTTTAACCAGTTGGCATATATTATGATTTTTATTATTTTTTACTTATATATTTGCTAATGCTGTCAAACAATTAATCGCATCCAAAATAAAAGTTTTTGTTTACATAATATATGTCTGTGTAGTGTGCATATTTATTATGTATATGCATGTATATATTTAAGATACATTTGTTTATATATTAAATATATTTATAATATAATATAAGAATATAAATATATAAATCTATATACATGTAAATATATTCAAAATATATGCTGTGTGTGTGTGTATATATATATATATATACACACAGTATACATACATGTATTATGTTAACAAAAACCTTTATTTTTGATACGATTATCATTTGACAGCACTAATATTTGCTTATTTATGTACATATCTCTATACTTATTTACTTGCCTATTTACATATTTTTTACATATCTATCTGCTTATTTGTGTACTGTATTTACTTATTTATGTACTAGATTTCATTTTGTCTGTAATGTACTAATGAGATTTTAAGAAAATAAATCTTGTTAGTCTTGTTTTGTTGAATTAAGTTTATTTGGCAGATAAACTCACTCTAATTAATTTATTTATTTACTTATTTATATATATATATGGGTTTTTTTTTTTTTTTTTTTAACAAAACTTAATATCTTGTCATTTTCCATCTCAAGTAAATGTGCCTTGATTTCAGAATGTTTAAGTACTTGTTATTGAAAAAAGACAAAAATACTAAGAAGATTAGTTGTGGTAGTTATATCAGCTGAACTTAAACCAGAGATATTCTGTGAAATCTTATGCTTGCATATTTTATCAAATTTTCAATTGGACAATTATGTTTGTTTTTAAAGCGCAAAGTTTGATTGACAGGGCCTGCATATTAAAATAAGCTCAGTATAAAGTGTGCATGACATTAGTGACATTAGTGTTGATGCGAGTGTTGTGTGTGTCTAACAGTCTGTGAAGATGCAGCAGTATCGGTTCAGTGTGATTATGAATGAACTCCAATCCACTGATAATGTGCCTTACATGGTGACCCTTCTGAGCGTCATAAACGCCCTGATCTTCAGCGCCAACAACCTGCGCCAGAGAGACAAGATGCGCAAGGAGTTCATTGGTACGTCAAACCTAGATGCTGCATGCTATGCAGTATGCACTTTGAACGGTCTGCAATTGCCTGTAATATTTTGAATAGTACATTAAAGTTTTATTTAGTGTATACTGCAGAAAACGTATGAGTAGCATGCAAGTATGCTGTTTAGAACACAGCTTTTATAGAATACTAGCATACTACATACTGCACAGTGCCTACTGGTTATTAAAAATAGCATGTGAAATAGCAGGCAATGCGCAACCATTTAGAAGTTAGTATGCTTTTGTTTTCATAGAATATAGAATACTGGCATACTGCACAATGTACACTGAATGCTGCCTGCTGTTTATTAAAAAATAGTATATGAAACAGCATGCATTGTGCAACTATTGAGACAGTAGTATGCTTTAATTTAGCGTTATTTCTGTAAATTGCAGTCTGATCACATAATGAGTAAAAACTGTTGTAAATTGTTCTTGCTTACTGTATACTGCACATTTTGACAAAATTAGTAGATGCAAAAATAGTATGAGTAGTATGGAAGAATGCTATTTTGAACACAGTATTTAATCAAAACATGTCCTTAGCATGGAATAGTAGCATACTACTTACTGCATACTGCACAGTGTACACTGAATGCTGCCTGCTATTTATTAAAAATTGTATATGAAACAGCATGCATTGTGCAACTATTGAGACAGTAGTATGCTTTAATTTAGCGTTATTTCTGTAAATTGCAGTCTGATCACATAATGAGTAAAAACTGTTGTAAACTGTTGTGGCTTACTTTATTTTGCAAATTTTTACTGATTTAGTAGATGCAAAAATAGTATGAGTAGTATGGAAGAATGCTATTTTGAACACAGTATTTAATCAAAACATGTCCTTAGCATGGAATACTAGCATACTACTTACTGCATACTGCATACTGCACAGTGTACACTGAATGCTGCCTGCTATTTATTAAAAATAGAATATGAAATGACATGCAGTGTGCAACCATTCAAACTATAGCGTAAATAAAGTATGCTATAATTTTGTGTTCATTTTAAGATTTTTCCTGGAAAATATATTAGTTGTTTTTTTAATGTAAATTGCAGTCTGATCACATAATGAGTAAAGAAAAGTGTTAAAAACTCTTGTTTCTTACTGTATTTAGCACATTTTGTAGGTTATCTAGGTGTGCAACCTATTGTGCATGATATTCATATTGCATACTGGAAAAATAGTATTAGTAGCATGCAAGTATGCTATTTTGAACACAGCCCTTATTAATGAAATCTAAAATAGTACCTCAATGATACTAAAATAACACATCTGTATATTGCACATTTAGACCATTTTAGTAGGTCATCTGAACTGTGCACAATATACATATTGCATACTACAAAACTAGTATGAGTAGTGTGGTTAGTATGCGAGTGCTGACAGAAGTGATCAGGTCTTAATTGCATTCACCTGTTTGTCACTCAAGCACACGCCTCCTGTTTTGTGCTTTAACACAACTGAGCTTTCCAACAGAGCACTAGATGTTTTTGAGCATTATTTATGGTATATTCATGGACTTTATGTTTATTTTCATCTACCAGGATTACAGCTGCTTCACCTGCTTCCGAAGTTAAAGTGAGTTTGTTTAATTCATTGAAATGTGCAACTGTGCACGGAAAAACAAAGTAGAAATGCACTCTGAGCAAAGGAAATCATGCAATCAAGCTCAAGGTGAGATGTTCAGTTTGTGTGTGTGTGTGTGTGTGTGTGTGTGTGTGTGTGTGTGTGTGTGTGTGTGTGTGTGTGTGTGTGTGTGTGTGTGTGTGTGTGTGTGTGTGTGTGTGTGTGTGTGTGTGTGTGTGTGTGTGTGTGTGTGTGTGTGTGTGTGTGTGTGTGTGTTTTAGAGAAGAAGATGATGAAGACTTGATCATCCAGTGTGAAGCGTTTGAAGAGGCCATGGCTGAGGATGAGGACGAGCTCCTGAGGCTTTATGGAGGAATTGACATGAGCAACCATCAGGAAGTCTTCACATCTCTGTTTAACAAGGTGAGCAGCAAGGGATCAGCTATAATGCCAAAAATATTATTATTATTATATGATTTTTTTTTCCATTTCATATGATATAGTCGTTTACCATTAATGGAGAAGGAAATGCTTTCCACATGTTTGTCTGACCTGGAGAATGAATGTAAACATAGCTTGTTTGTTCCCAACCTTTAAATTTAGAGAAATGCATTTTATTTTCCCCTAAATTCTGTGTTTTTCACTTTATTTTTTCTGCATTCTGTAAAATTAATTTACAACAAAAACTTGGTCTTTTTTTTTTTTTTTTTTTTTTTTTTTTAAATTCAAATATGATGCTACAAAACTCTATGAATTAAGACATGGATGAAAAAATATCCTGATTGTATGATATTTTTTAAAAATAAAAATATTGTTATTGTTTCTTTAAGAAGTGGGTCAGACAAGACATCCCGTTTAATTAAACTTACAAAAGTTATTTTATATACATATAAAATAGTATAATAAATGCAAATAGTGTTTGCTTTAATGTTTTAAATAATAAATAAAATATCAAAATATGGGAAAGCGTCATTCAGCGTAACACATATTTACGTAAATGTGAAACAACATAATTATTCTGACCTGTACTTATTAAAATATATAAAAGAATCAGTGATCATACTAAATTTGATTAGGTTTTAAATGAAGAAAGCTATTGCTAGGATTGTGGCGAAGACAGTATTTTGAGTCTTTTAATGTCATCTAATAATTATTGTTCTAAAGGATATTTGTTTGCTATATGAAGTGTTACACTGAATGAATTTTAGCTGTTTTCTTCTGTAACTCATGCTAAAAATGTATGATTTTTTTGCTCAGCAAAAAGTAAAATGAAAAGCTGTATTAAACTCTTCTCATTTTGATGCTTGAAAAATACAGCGGTGGCCAAAATGATAAAAACACTAATATTTTCAGCAGCTAAAAATAGTTTTAAGTCAATTATTTCTATCTTCTGCTGTAGTGTGTGTCCGTAGGAAATATCAGTTCACATGTATGTTTCCTAAATGTAAACTGATGCTTCCTACTGACGCACACTACAGCAGAAGATAGAAATAACTGACTTTTTAGCTGCTGGAGATACTAGTGTTGTCATCGTTTTAGCACACAACGGTGCAGATGGGTTGTGTGGTGGTCCCTGCTCATCTTCCGGATCTGTGCTGATCTCTCCGTGCTCTTGGCCTCGTGCCGTGTGTTTGCAGGTGAGCAGTTTCCCGTCGTCTCTGCAGCTGTTGTCCGTCTTGCAGGCGCTGCTTCTGCTGGGTCCGGAGCGAGCGGATATCTGGCAGGCGCTGGAGGCGCTCGCTAACCGAGCCATACTGATCGCTCAGAGCTGTGAGTCTCTCTGTGTTCCAGTCGGTTTCTCATCGAGTAGATTCTGTTTGAAATACTGACCCTTTATTATTAGTGCTTTGACGGTGAATAGTTGAGCTGTCCTTCTGAGTCTGTTCTCTCTCTGGGTCTGATCAGGAGATCACAACAATCTGACTTATTACACTTATGATATTCTGTGACATTATGACATACAGCAATCATTCAATACCATGCCATTTGCTTATTTGCTTATTTTTATTTATGGTTTTATATTTATTTATTCATGCATCACTTGCTTGCTTTTTTTTACTTATTTGTTTGTATATCTACTTATATAAATGTACTTTATTTACTTTTTACCTATATATTTTTTCTAGTTATATTTACATATTAATTCATTTGTTTACTTACTTATTTACCTATATATTAACTTTATTTACTTATTATTTATTTATATATAACACATAATGCATTTACCAGTATATTAACTTCAGTTATGTACGTATTTATTAATTTTAATTTATTTACGCTTATTTAATTATTTTTATTTATGTTCTTATATTTACTTGCTTGCTTATTTATTTTTTACTTCATTATTTATATTGTATAGTAATTTGCTTATTTGCATTAATTTATTTAACTTTACACTTATTTAATTATTTACTTGTTTGCATTTTGATTTCACTTTACTTATTTATTCATTTAAATTTATTTCCTTATAAATGTATTTGTTTATAAACAAATGTATAAGGAACAATCAAATGAATCATTAAATCATGCTAATATTTACTTGTAGTTACTCATTTCCTGTGTTTATTGTTTGTTTGAAGGTTTCATTTTTCCTGTGATGTACTGATGAAATGTGATGGTTTCATGAAGTGATTTTTATTTATTTTTTCCCAGCTGAGATGGACTCGTGTGAGAAGATCCTGCAGCGTCTCGTCTTCTCTAAGGAATCGTCCAAAGGCTCTTATGAGGTCGACGGTTCCAGAAGAAAGAATCAAGCCGTTCAGACAGAGACCAAAGACGGCACACTGGAGTGTTCCTGCATATCAGCCAAAAACCAGGAACCTCCGCGCAACTCCACAAAGACCGGACCTGCTCCTGCTGCTCCTCCTCCGCCCAGCATGGCTCCTCCTCCAATCTCAGCAGTGCATCTCAAAACAGGAGCTGGACCTCCTCCACCTCCACCACCTCCTCCTCCTCCTTTACCAGGAGCAGCGATTCTGCCGCCGCCTCCTCCTCCACCTCCACCTCCTCCTCTTCCAGGAATGGCTTCTGCAGGTCCTCCACCACCTCCTCCTTTACCTGGCATGGGTGCACCGCCGCCGCCTCCTCCTCCTCTGCCAGGAATGGGAGCTCTTCCTCCTCCTCCTCCTCCTCCTCCTCCTCCAGGTTCAGGTCTAAATGGCCCTCCTGCCCCTCCTCCTCCTCCAGGAGCGGGTGATGTGATCGTGGCCCGGACGTTTTACCCGGGTGGCCAGTGTTACTCGGCGCCGGTGAAGAGCGGCCCGCATCCCACGCTCCGGATGAAGAAACTCAACTGGCAGAAGCTGAACTCCAGAGCCGTCACCGGTGAGATCCGCAAGGAGCGCTGCTGCGGGTCCCACAGAACACATGAACTGACAACCGTCACTGCGCCAAACGCACGAGAATCTCAATATGTAATTAATGTAAGGCGTAATATCATTAACTAAAGCTAAAACCATGTAAAATCATTATTTGAAATAAAATAACATATTAATAGGAATAAAATATTCCGAAAAAAAACAGCATGTTCGGAACACTTAGTTTATGCTAAATAAAAACAAACTAATAAAGACAAACTCAAAATTATTAAAACGTTAATTATTAAACATAAATCAAAAAAATAAAAAATCTAAATATTAATAAAAAAATTCAGACGTTAATTGAAAAAATTAACAAATAAAAAATAACGTAATAAAAATGAAAAACATGACACTTTAACTAAAACTTGAAAACAGAAAATGAAAACAGAACATATAAAAATAAAATCTAATTTAAAATATTAACAAAAATGAAAACAAGTAACTTTTTTAGCTTGTTGCAAATATATAGATTTTTTTAGTTACCAAAAATAAATAAATGACACAATTACTATTTAAAAAAAAAAAAAGTCAACTTAAAATTAAGGCAACCAGCTTCAGGAGATTTGAGTTTGGTCAACTTATTTTTATTGTATAAACTTAAAATGACAAGTTGAGGAAACTCAAACATCTGCTGAAGCTGGTTGCCTTGATTTTAAGTTGGCTTCACTTTTTTTTTTTTTTTTTTTTTTTTTTAACAGTGTAAAACTTTAACTAAAATTAATCTAATTGAAAATATTAACAAAAATTAAAATCCAAAAATGTAAACCTTTTTATTTCATCTAGTTGCAAAGGTAACATTTCTTATTTTTGTTTAGTTTGTTAATGTACTAAAAACTAAAACTTCATATTTAAATATGTAGACTTACTGAAACTTCAATTAAAATTAAAACTCTAATAGTGCATCAATGATAGTAAAATAGCACTGCTAATAGCCAGGGAATTGATTACTTAGAAAAGACTGGCAGATCAACAGTTTGTTTGGTTTTGAGGTGTTTTGGGCCAGGTAAGTTTGTTTTAGTTTGCACCAGTCCTGGGTTTTAGGTACCATGAAAGTGGCTCAGCTTTTAGCTGCATTCATCGCCACAATAACTTACACTCCACGGCTAACCTGCTCCGGGCAGATCATGTTCTGAGTTAGAGATCTCAAACTGAAATTGGACCAATCAGATGTGAGCAAAGTGACACATGTCTGACACAAAAAAACAAAAAGTCACTTCCCCAGTTTCTTTTCCTACAAATTAAAGGTCACTATTAAGCACCTTAAAAAAACAAAATTGTATGGCTTTAATGCTAATTTCAATTTACATATGATTTATATTATTATTAATCCATTACACACAAGCACTTTTAGTTTGACAGTTATTCTAAAGCATTTATTTTAAATGAATATTAATATATACAGGTCATATGTAATATAAATAAGTGGTAGAATCAATAGATAACACTTTAAAAATATTATCAACTGCATAAAGTAAATTCACAAGTTTCACTTCTTACTGCACTGATAGATCATTTCCTTTTATTTATTTTTTCTAAATTATCTATTTCATTCATTTGAATCAGACTGGAAGTGATGCTTTCTATCAGCTCTTGCGTTTTTGTGTGCAAATACAGCATGTTTGATCGAGTACATGTTGTTCTTTCATAGATGGTCCTTCAATGTGGGCGTCTGTCACGAGCAATTCTCCGCTGGAGCCCAATTACAGCAGCATCGAGCAGCTCTTCTGTCTGCCGCTGGCCGAACCCAAAGACAAGAGCACTGCCGCGCCGCTCAAGAAAGAGCCCAAGGAGGTGAGAGATCCTTCAGAGTAGGGCTGTGCCATATTGACAAAATATCTTGATATTTTTTGGGATTCTATCAACGATGATATTTTGCTGAGTGTCTTATTGCACTGATATTTTAAGGACAGCTGACTTAAGTTTTATTAGTAATATTCTGTGTAATAGTCAATAGGTTTAAATTGATTTCAGGTATTTTTACCATTTATAAAGCCATTTTTAAAAAAGTGTGCATCATCTGAATTAGAATAATATGACATTTGGGCAAATTAAATCATTATCAACAAAATTCATCTTTGCGGTGCAGAGGAAACACAGAAGCTGCATCTAAAGTGGCATTTAGACTTATTTACGCTGTTTAATGCAGGACATGAATGCATTTAACCTGCAGTTACAAATGCAGAAATAATGTTTGGATATTTTAAACACAAAACGTTGAATACTGATATTTGAAAATTTAAAAAAAAAAAAAAAAAAAAACTTTTTTTTAAAAAAAAGCATGGAATTTTGGGGTAAAAAATTTAATTTGAGGAAAAAATAAAATGCATTTCATAGAAATGAAAAATGTCACTTGTCAAACACTTAATAAATTGTTAAATTGCAGAAGTCTCGTGATTACAATTAATTACACATGCTTTTTGATTACTAAACTTTAATTTAACCTTTAAAACGGAGTCTTGAAAAAATGTAAATGAGGGAAAAAAAGAATCCTGAAAAATTACAATGGAAAAAAATTAAAATAAAAATTGAATTTGTGAAAAAATGGACTTTATTGGAATGTAAAAATGTAATTTGATGAACACTTAATTGTTAAATTGTGTCCTATGATTATCATTAATTACACATGCTTTTTGATTACTAAAATTTAATTTAACCTGTAATTTAACCAGAAAAACTGTAATGAAGAGAGAGAATTTCAGTTTTTTTTTTTTTTTTTTTTTTTTTTTTAAATAAATAAAAATAAATAAAAGTGATTTCATGGGGCCTGTAGTATAACATCACTGATGAATAAGTCAGAAATAAACATTGGAGAATTTTCTCCTGTTTTTCAGATTTCCTTCATTGACCCCAAGAAGAATCTGAACCTGAATATCTTTCTGAAGCAGTTTAAGTGGTGAGCTCAGAGGTTTTGTGTTGGTTGGCGTGTGTTTATGTGATGTTGTGGCGAGACGTTTAAGATTATTTGTTTGTTTCACTCACAAACAGCTCAAATGAAGAGTTTGTGTCAATGGTGCAGAAAGGAGATTGTTCGAAATTTGACGTCGAGTCCCTGAAACAGCTTCTGAAACTGCTTCCGGAAAAACACGAGGTACTTCCCCGTAAAATATGATCATTTGCAAGTATTTCACATTCGTAGACCTTGATGCAAATGAAAACGAAGCTCACAATCGGTGTTTTCTGTCATTTTGACATAAGCAGGATAGACTGCAGATTTAACATGAACTTTATTGCTTCTGCGTCTCCAGATTGAAAACTTAAAATCCTTTCAAGGAGATCCGGACAAACTGGCCAACGTGGACCACTTTTACCTCTCACTGCTGGCTGTACCCTGGTAAAATGTCACTAAAACCCAGATTATAGTACTATATGTGCATGAGGCAGGTATTATGGAGGACTGAGTGTGTTTCGTCTGTCATCAGTTACCAGCTGAGGATTGAATGCATGTTGCTGTGTGAGGAGACGCTGTCCGTGCTGGAGATCCTGAAGCCGAAGGTGGAGCTGGTGGAGACGGCTTGTGAAGGTGAGTATGAACCACGACTGACCGCCGCTGCTTAAAACTGTTCAAGATCTTCAGCAGAGCAAAGTGTAACGGGCAGTTTAAGATGGGAAGCGTTCAGATTCTTAGAATTAAGAGTTCACTTTTTAGAATTAATTTGTTTGTTTGTTTAATATTTTGTATTTTATTTGTATTGTATATATTTTATTTATTAATGTATTGTTTATTTTTTATTTGTTTGTGTATTTATATTATTTTCTGTATTTATTTATTCATTTATTTATATATTTTTGTTTTTCTATGTATTATAAATTACACAAAAAAACTAATTTGCTAAATAAATGGATATTTATTTTATTCATATTTTAGTTTATTTCCTTTTTTTGTTTTGTTCATGTATTTTTTTTTTTTTTTGTTTATTGTATTTTGTATTTTTTGTTTTTCATGTATTTTTTTTTTTTTTTTTTAATTTGTTGAAATTTACATTTTGCAAATTAAAAGTTCACATACTGGAAAAATAAATGTTCACAGAGATGTTCACACTAAATTTTGCATACATCAATGCATTTGTTTAATGTGCAGTATTTATTAGTGCACACAGAATTAATACTTATGCGAAATTAATGAATGCACCCAAAAATAACATGAACTCAGTGAAGTGTGTGTCGCCCGCAGATCTCAGGAAAAGTTCACTGCTGCCCAGTTTCTGCAAACTCATCCTCGACGTTGGAAACTTTCTCAACTATGTAAGAAAATGACAATTAAAGAAATCATCAAAGCTGTAGAGGTGCTATGACATGTCCCTGCCAATATCTATAGACTAATACAATCACATACAACTATCATTCCTCATATTTACCTCATCGAACATGTATTTTGAGCTGCAGCTCGTCATATTAATGGAGTGTTTCTGTGGTTAGCAGTAAACCGGTTACCTCACCTCAATATGTTCGAAGATTTGTGTTGGATGTTATCTTTGGAATTAAAATATTAATATTATATTTGTAAACATCATACTCAAGCATTGACTAGAGCGGCTGTGATCAGCTCCGATGACTCTTTACGAACACCATGTGACCTGTAAATGCAGAAAAAAAACCTTTTCCATTGCAGTTTTGGGAAATATTACTTTTTTCGAATTGCCTAAAAAGCCACCTCATGCGAGCGTAAAAACTTTTGCGATTTGTTATATGGACTTTTTATTAATTTTTTTTCCCAATTAGGAGTATTTTCAATTTGCGCAATTTGAAGGGTAATGGAAACGCAGTTAGTGTCATATAAACCTGGCTGAAGACGGAAAAAAAATGGAGAAACAGACAAACCAATTCAATTGAGTGAGTCATTTATGCCAGAACTGCTCCGATTGATTCAAACTTGTGACTTTGGTCATTCAGTTCAAGTGATTCACTTGTAAAAGCCAGATCAAAAGGCATTCATTTTTTAATTTCGTCATCGCTCGGGTTTCAGATCATTTGATTCAGATTGGAACTTTGGAGCGGGTTTGCGAATCATTTCGTGAATTAAATGATTTACGATCTGCAGTCCTGATCTGAAATAATGATTCGTGAATCATTATTCAGATCGGGACTTTGGTGCATGGATCACAAATCATTTGATTAAGATCGAAACTTTGGAGCGTGTTCGTGACTCGTTTGATTCAGATCGAAACTTTGGAGCGTGTTCGTGACTCGTTTGATTCAGATCGGAGTTTCGGAGCGTGTTCGTGACTCGTTTGATTCAGATCGAAACTTTGGAGCGTGTTCGTGGCTCGTTTGATTCAGATCGGAGTTTCGGAGCGTGTTCGTGACTCGTTTGATTCAGATCGGAGTTTCGGAGCGTGTTCGTGACTCGTTTGATTCAGATCGAAACTTTGGAGTGTGTTCGTGACTCGTTTGATTCAGATCGGAGTTTCGGAGCGTGTTCGTGACTCGTTTGATTCAGATCGGAGTTTCGGAGCGTGTTCGTGACTCGTTTGATTCAGATCGAAACTTTGGAGCGTGTTCGTGACTCGTTTGATTCAGATCGAAACTTTGGAGTGTGTTCGCAAATGTTTTTTTCTGATTTCTTTTTATTATTAAACAGTAGAAACTGGTGGTGGTTGAGGAGGTTCCCCACTTGCATGTAATGCACTTTGAGTACCCAGAAAAGCACTATATAAGTGTAACAAATTTTATTATTATTATTATTATTATTAAACAAACCATTAAGACAGTAGACCTACAGTTCTAAAAACAAAACAAAGAAAAAGTAGGCCTATACATAAATACAAATCCCTTAAGAAAATTAACTGGTTTTACTAGTAAAAGTGTAGTAACTTTGTTTTTGTTGTTTTTTGCATTACCACAGTTTTACTATAAATGCCATGGTTAAACTATGGTTAGTGTAGCAAAACCATGGTTAATTTGTGGTTACCATGGTTTAACTGTAGTTTTTGTTTTGTTTTTTTAAGCCATGGTTAATTTTCTTAAGGGATGTGTTGCCAGGTCAAAAAAAGCTTGCAGGAAACACAAATGAATGAAATTATATATTTTATTTTACAAATTATATATTTTGCTATATTTTTTTTTGAGTAGTCAAACAATCCAAAGAAAGCATCTTTAAAATGGAAAGAAAAGTCACTTACAAAATGAGATTAGATGACCGTTAAAAGATTCGTAATGTACACAGAGACCTTCTGGAACAAAACAAGTGAATGAATCTTCCTCAGAAGAGACAAAAACAGCAACTCGCTTCAATGTGTGGCTTGTATTATAATTACGTCCATCAGCTTTTTGTGAAATTTGGGGTTAACTAATTAATCTGTTGTTTGAGTTTTTCATATTTAAGGAGAGAACTGTAGTTTTTACTGTTAATTTAATTTTATTCATGTTAAATTTGTGCGGCTGTGCATCAGTGATTGTCTGCGTCTGATGAGGTTTGTTGATGTAAAGGTCTCTTTGTTGGAGATTTGGCCGGTCAGGAGGCGTCTGTGGCTCTAATGCCCAAATCACCCTGGAAACTTGCTGTTTTCTGTGTTTACAGTGTCTTAGTTCCTCATTTTGTCAACTTTTCCTTTTTGCCAGG
Source organism: Acrossocheilus fasciatus (assembly GCA_036784905.1). Lineage (NCBI taxonomy): Eukaryota > Metazoa > Chordata > Actinopteri > Cypriniformes > Cyprinidae > Acrossocheilus > Acrossocheilus fasciatus. The sequence continues at coordinate 1,628,451 of CM071954.1, forward strand.
GAAGCCACACAGGAAACGCAGAGGGATTCAAGATCGGTTCCCTGCTAAAACTTACCGAAACCAAAGCAAACAAGAGCCGCATCACACTCTTACATCACATCCTGGAGGTACACCATACACGTCAGCAGCTTTATTCATGATTACACTAGTTCAGTAATTGAAAAGTAGAATATAAATATTAGATGCAGAAAACTTTAAAACTTATTAGATTTAGAATTACAAATGCCGTCTTGGATATTAACTAAAATCATAAAAAAAAAAAAAAGTAATTGTTCGAAATAAAATGAACATTAATTCAAATAAAATGTGTGTGTGTGTGTGTATATATATATATATATATATATATATATATATATATATATATATATATATATATATATATATATATATATATATATATATATATATATATATATATATATATAATATAAAAACTTGACTTGCAAAATGTCTTATTTTCAATTAGTTTAAGCTAAAGTACTAAAATAACTAAATAAATGTCAACTTCATAAAAACTAATATGAAAACTATTCAAATAAAACTAAAACCATAAGAAACCCTTTCATTACTCGAAATAAGCCAATTTTCTTATTTTCATTTAGTTTGTTTAGAACTAAAATAACTGAAACTATATTAGTTGGTATTCGTTTATTTTTGTAATTTCAGTGCAGGTTCACCCCCAAAAAAATGTTTTTGTCACTATTTACTTAATTCAACCCTGTATGACTTCCTTTCACGAAAGACAGAACCTCAGAATAATTAAAATAAATAAATTAAAATATTTTAACATTAATAGTCAATTTTAAAGTTGCCTTTAATGTTGACACTTTTAATATTATTTTTTATATATATATTAATTAAAAGTCAGTAGTGTTTTATTTATTTTTTATTCAAGTTTTTAAATTAAACTGATTTTAATTTTTAACATTTTAATATTATGGTTATACAAATGTAGAGTTGTTTTTAATGTTAAAAATAATTTTAATTGATTATTAAAATATTTTTGATCAGTAGGTAGTCTAATTAATTTCTGTAGTAATGTCCAATAATTTTAAAGTAATGTTTTAGTTAATATTGAATTATTTAAATACTAATTAAAGTTCTTTTTAATATAATTTTTTTTTAAAGTAGTATTACAATATTTTAATATCAATTAAGTCATTTTTAATTAAAAAAATGTTTTAATTTATATGAACACTTTTTAAATATATTTATATAAATATAAAGTTGTTTGTACTGAAATATTTTTAATGAATATTAAAATATTTTAACAGGCAATAGTCATATTTATTAATTTTTAAATATTGATTACTTAATATAATTGTTTTAATTTATATTTTAATATTTAAAAACAAAACTTATTAAAACAATTATATTAACTAATTATTATTTGTTGATCATCTCAGAGCCACTGTTGGATTTATTTTGTCAAACTCCAAGAAAAGACAAAAAAAAAAAGCACAATAAACTGTTCCTATGACTCAAGCACTTTATATTAACCATGTAGTGTAATCCTTTTTGTATATGTCCTTTGTCAGTAAATACTTTTTCTAGGTCAGAATGACATGAGAGTGGGTAAAAGCTCTATTTCTGGATGAATTACTTGTTAAACTCTGCTTTCTTAAAAGCGCTGCTCCTGCTGCTCTCTGTGATCAGTGCTGAGTGTCTGTGGATCTTGTGATTTCCAGGAAGCCGAATTAAACCATCCAGAGCTGCTGGAGCTTCCAGACGACATCGAGGCCTGTGAGAAAGCGGCCGGGTAAAGCAATAGATCGTGAGAGTGTGTGAGAGAAGAGAGTGTGTGTGTCACTGAGAAACGACTGAAGCGACATCTGATGACAATCACCTTTCAATCGTTCTTTCAGCGTAAATCTGGACTCTATTCAGGCTGAAACCAAAAACCTTCTGAAGAGACTGAGAGACGCGGAGAAGAAAGTCTCGTCATCGCTGGAGGATGTCAAGCAGCAGTTCTCAGGGCTCATCGAGGTACAGATGCGTGTTTACACTGAAAACAGCTGCTCTTTCCAGCTTTGTGGTGTTCCTGATGTTCCTGTGGTGTTTGTGCAGAAGAACCTGACGGCGTGTGAAGCTCTGGACCAGCGTTTCTCCAACATCGACAGCAGGAAGGGTGATCTGGCTCAGTATCTGTGTGAAGACATGGCTCAGCTCTCACTGGATGAGCTCTTCAGCACCATCAAGACCTTCCGCCAGCTCTTCATCAGAGCCCTGAAGGTCCGTGAGCGTTATAATGCACAAAATAAACTCGTTATATTGACTTCATGAAGGCTTGGGCTCAGATGCTTTTTAAAGCCTAACCTGAACTGAGACACATTAAAGCTGCAGTACGTAATTTTTTTTTTTTTTTTTTTTTTCTTTTTCTTTTTTTTTTTTGGGTCAAGAATGATCCGAAATCAATATTTGAGCAAGTACATAACATGGCACTGCGTCATTACGTCACGTCTGTAAACATAAAGAAGTTGTCCCGGCTAGTAGGTTATTGCATGTGAGGATCCTGCAGGTGGCGCATCGTTTATAGCCTTTTCTCATAGCAGCTGGAATAATTAAATGCATCATTTTGGTGGTGGATTGTGAAACGCATGTGAATGAAATTAAATTATATTCCTTTTTTAAATGTGCTTCTGATTACATATAGCCTTATTACACAAGATTTTAAAGAGAGCCAGTTTGAAGGTAGCATAATTTGCTTTTTGGGTTAAAAGAACTTCTTAATATGAAATTTGAATGGCATGACAATTAGAGATTAGACTGTACAGAAAGGAAGGAAGATAATTCCGCAAACAGCTGCAATTCCACGTTTTCAAACAGATGGCGACAAAGAGGCAAAACCTACGGACTGCAGCTTTAAAGACCGGAATATTATAATATTTAGGGCTGCCCCCAGGTGCGATTCCCGGTGGCCTGGCAGCCGATTTGGCCTGCTGTCCTGTTTTTGTTTTGTATTATTATTATTATTATTGACCCTGGACCACAAAACCAGTCTTAAAGGGATAGTTCACCTAAAATTGAAAATTGTCATTTAATTACTCACCCTTATGTCGTTCCAAACCCGTAAGACCTTCGTTCATCTTCGGAAAACAAATTAAGATATTTTTATGCATTCTGAGAGCTCTCTGACCCTCCATAGACAGTAATGTAATTACCACGATCAAGGTCCAGAAACGTAGGAAGGAGATCAGTAAAATAATCCATGTGACATCAGGTGTTCAACCATAATTTTGCAAAGCTACGAGAATACTTTTTGTGTGCAAAGAAAACAAACATAACTTTATTCAACAATTCGTCGTCTCTGCGTCACCCTAGTGCCATTTTGGAGAGTATCCACTGAACGTAAACAGCATATGCTGTTCTGTGTCAGCTGCGCCACACGGTCATTCGCAAGGGTTTCCATCTGAGAAAGACCTGTCCCAGGTGCGAATTGGAAAGTACCCCTTCTAGTGACAGCTGGTCTGCATGGCGCATCTGACACAGAACAGCATTTGCTGTTTACGGCATTTGCTGCTTGCTTTAACGTTACCCTAGAAAAATATGCGCTATTGAATGTCTGTGCGGAGTGTGAAAGCTCACTGCATGATAGGTGGAGGTGCCGGTGGGATCATTTGCATTTAACTTAAAATACTTTTTGCTCATACAGATAAGAGTAGTACATCTTTTGAATCTGTGAAAGGTCTACTTTCATTTGTGTGCACTCACAATAACAACAAAACGTTGAGCTTTTGTAAAATAATGAAAGCAAACAGGGGGCGCTTTGTCATCTCGGTCTCTGTGAACTTGAGCGCGTCAAAAAATAAAAAATAAATAAATTTAAAATAACCGAAACTCCATGCTTTCCTCAGAGACAAAATTATATCTACAGAAAGTAGGGGTGTGAATAGCCACTGGTTTCATGATTTGATTTGATTATGATTATCATGTCAACAATTCGATTCAATTCGATATCACAATGCATCATGATTATCAAATTTATTTTGTGCATTTTTATTATATAAGCAGGCTACTTTTTAAAATAATTAATTAATATATTAATGTAATTAATTCATTAAGAATTAAAAGTAAATATAGCTATATATTCCAAACAGCAGAAATGAAAGCATATCTACAGTAAAACACTGAAATGACAGCGAGTGACAGCACTGTCAAGCAATGCACACGTGTCTCACAACACATATTCTGTGCAATGAAGCCCACCGCAATTGTTTCTATAGCGCACACATGTGCCATATGCGGGGAAAAGCCAAACTCAGATTTTAAAATTGAAAGTGCATTTTTAATACTCGTGTGACAAGCGCATATGCGAATGATGTCATAGGCTATAATCGTTACTGCATCAATGCAGAATCGTCCGCATCGCGATGCAACCATTAAAAAGTAGACATTTCACTTTCTATTAGGGGTGTCGAAATTAATTAATTCAAATGGAAAACAAATATTTTCAGATTATGTAATCCATATGAAACATGCACATCCACTGTGGAGATGATGAGTCACTGATGATGAGTCACAAATACAGATTTTTATGATGTTAATGCAGCCTCCTTCCTGTTTTTCCCTGACACATAATCATTGCTTCTGCCGGTGTGCTGTGGCAAGCTTTATGTGTGCTTTTGAGCACTTATTAGGCTATGTAGGCAATTAAAGGGCACCTATTGTGCAAATTCACTTTTACATGTTGTTTGAACACACATATGTGTTGGCAGTGTGTGTACACAACCACCCTATAATGATAAAAATCCACCCGCTCCTTTTTTTTTTTTTTTTAATCCTCAAAAATCATAAGCAGTGTCTCAGAGCTTACTGATCACAGAATATGTAAAATGTGACATCACACTTTACAAGCCCCGCCCACGACTGTTGACGGACACTGCTGTATTAGCAGAGACCCCGCCCTGAGCGAGCTGCACACAATCTGCATGTTTATCTTCACGCTAGGGCATTTCAAAGCAGCATTCTAGAAAAAAAATTATTTTTGAAGCTATAGACGTTATTCAGTCCAGAGCAGTTCGTGACTCTCTGCTTTTATTTGATTGTTTGGGTCGTCATATCAGCATAGACAGCAGTAGGTACTGTATATTATACTGCTGTCACTTAATACACAGATCTAATATAAGCATGCCATTTCTTTTCCAGCTGTTTAACTTCACAGCCATAACTGACTGTGTTTTTGTAATGTATCCATGTTTAACAAACTTGTGTGTGGAAGAGCGTAGTTTAGTACTCGCATGCCGTGTGACAGTCGCTTTCTGTGTGCTCAGGAAAACATGTATCAGACATTTATACTAATATGGCTTTAAAACACATAATTTCAGCGCAATATACATTATAACCAAAACCAAACGGATGTTTCTAGAAGTTACTAGCTGTAAAGGCAGCTCTATTCTGGAAAAGGGGGCGGAGGGAGCAGCAGCTCATTTGCATTTAAGGAGACATGCACAAAAACAGCCCGTTTCTACTTCCATTCAAAATAGGCATTTTCAAAATGATGTAATGATCTGTGGAGTATTTGGAGCTGATACTTCAGACACGTTCTGGGGACACCCGAGACTTAGTAGGCATAGTAGGTCTCCTTTAAAGGCTCATTATTATGATTTAAATGGTTTATTAATAAACGTGCGATTAATCGCTTAAAATGAACGACGACTAGTCGACCAGAAAAATCTTTAGTTGAGGGCAGCCCTAATATAATAGAATATTAATTAAACAATTTCTATTGATATTAAAATAGTTTAAAGGTGCAGTAAGCGAATTTTGCAAGACGATGTTGACATTTGAAAGCACCAAAACAAACACGCCCATTCGCCAACAGGACCTCGCTCCTATTTTGATGTCTACACGTACATACACAACCATGATAACAACGATGGCAGAATGTGCTGCGCCTGCCGGCCGAGGGTATGAAGTTGTGTGAAACAAAGCAAAATCAGTGTTACTCATTTTGTAATTTTGTTTTGCACTGTGGTCAAAAGCGTTTTTCAAATAGTGCTAGTGCACCTTTAGTATTAATAGTTAAATAATGTTGAAGTTGCTTTTAATATTAAAAACTGTATATTAACCTCCTGTAGGAAAACAAGATCCGTAAAGAACAAGCGGCCAAAGCGGAGAAAAGAAAGCAGCAGCTGGCGGAGGAGGAATCCAAGAGACAGAAAGGAGAAGATGGAAAGATAAGTGAGTCGTTACAAACAATTCCTGTCCGTTTATTGGTGGTGTCATTATAGCACCCAGCGTTTCTCTCTCATCACATTCAGTGCAGATAAAACATGGTTTGTTTTGCTGTGATGCTGGAGATTCAGTTTTTCAGTACGCTGTAGAATACAGATGTTAATAAACCAGGATCAGATGTTGCATATTCACTTCCAGTATTTCCAGTTTTCATTTCACATCACTAATAGAAATGTTTTCATTTAGAAGAGGTTCAGAGCCGCAGGAAGACGGCTGCATCATCAATCAATTAAAAACTAATGTTTTAGTAGTATTTAATGGATATTAAAGTCATTTTAACTAGAAATTCTAGTTAATATTAGTTGTTTTTTAATATTAAACTAATATTTTTAATATTGCAATATTTTCATATTCATTAAGTTTAATATTAAAGTGTTTTTTTTTATTATTAATGGTCGTTAATATTCATTTCTAATTTATTCATTTAAACTATTTTTTTTTATTTAATATTGCAATATTTTAATATTAATTAATTAATTTAATTAATTAATATAGTCATTTTAAATTAAACAAATGCTTTTTAAAATTAATTATTTTTAAAATTGAGAACTTTTTTTAACTAGTAGTAAAATATTTTAAGTTAAAATAAGTTGTTTTAATTAAAAATGAATGGTTTCAAATTAATATTAAAATAGTTCATAAAGTCATTTTTAATAAATATTTTACATTCGTGTAAATGTACATTTTTACATTTTAATATTCATTAAGTTTAATATTAGTGTTTTAATTAATTAAACACCAAAGTTTTAATTAATATATTACAATTTTATTAAGTGTAATATTAGTGTTTTTAATTAAAAACAAATGTTTTTAAGTTAAAATTACAGTATTTTAATAAGTAGTAGTCATTTGAAGTTAAAGACTAATATATTTTATTTAATACAATATTTTAATATTAACTATGTTAATATTAGTCATTTCAATTAAACTGTTTAACTAAATTAGCATTTTTTATAGTGTTATTTTTAATATTCTAAAAGTATTACAAATAAGTTGCATTTAAAGTCTTTTAATTAATATCTATTGTTTTTAACTAATATTAAAATATTCATTTTTAATATAAAAAAACATTTATTAATATTTTGAGTTACATTTCAAAGTTTTTTTTTTTTTAATTATGTTAATGAACCGTTAATGGGACCAGATGTTATATTTTCACTTCCAGTATTTGCAACCTAAAAATCAACTGGTATTTCATTCGGCTCTCTAATAGAAATGTGTTTCCTGTCAGTCCGCAGAGGCGTGGCGCCGCAGGACGAAGTTTGCATCATCGATCAGCTCCTGGCCGACATTCGCAAGGGTTTCCATCTGAGAAAGACTCGTCCCAGGTGCGAATCGGAAAGTGCCCCTTCTAGTGAAATGCATAGAGATACAGGAGCGTCCGGTAAGAATATCAGCCTGTGTGGCTCTGAAGCGGCTCCGGTGCAAAAGTCTGAAGCGTTCGTGTTTATTTCTCCGCTTTCTCGCGCACTGCTGTCTGTAGTGAGTGCACTGAAGGGGTCCGACTGCGAGCAGCTGCTCAATTTATTAGTCCATTAAAAACTGACTGTAACTTTCACTGCAGTCCAGAAAGAGCTTTTATTGAAACTATTGAAGTGTCACAAGTTTCTGACCCCTTTAAAGCGTCACTCATAGTGTTGGTGTGTAAGTGTTTAAACCTGATTCCACCAATCAGCTTTGCCGCTTGCCCTCTTCACTGCTTCTGATTGGTTGTTCACACCAGTCACATGCCAAAAACATGCATGTCAGTGTGAACTATAAATACAAGCTGTAAACTGCAAATGGGTAGTTGACGTTATTTTTTTCAACATTCATTTTTCAGAATGTTTAAATCCTATAAATGGTGACAATTACTTTTTGGTTATTCACCATTTTATCCAGCTTAATATATAGAGCTGCATGATTAATTTCAATATGGCAAAGTGCTTTAAAACCCTGCCTGATGCAATCAAAATGAACATTTGATGGTTTAATGTTTGAAAATGAAGAAAATTAAGCCGTAAATATTTGTATTTTAATTTTTCAGTACAATGCACAATAAATAAATTACAATAAACTGTATAATTTTTTTTTTAGTTTGTCTTTTTATTTTCATCATGGTTTAATATTGTTTAATGAGTTTTATTATTATTATTATTATTATTATTATATATTTTTTATAAATGTAATTGTTATTGTTACATATTTATTATAATAAAATAAAATTTTCTATATTTAATTTTTATATATATATATATATATATATATATATATATATATATATATATATATATATATATATATATATATATATATATATATATATATATATTATATTTAATATAAAACATTTTAATACATTTAAATAACATTTAATGTATTTAATTTTTTTTTTCCTCTAAATCGTGCAGCTCTACCTAGTTACCATCACTAGTGTATGTCAGATAGTCCTGCATTGTGACAAATGTTTGGAAGTACTTCTATTCCACGTAGTTGCTTAAATTATTGGAAGAACATGCACGATAACAAACTGCGTTTGTCACAAACTGATGTCAGCTACCCAAACTCAAGCTGTACGCTGCATGTGAACAAGCAGGACTTATCATTCTGCAGAGAACTTGTGTACATTTTGTAAATTAAAAACTCAACCGACTCTCAAAAGAACGCTGGCTTTGCTTCATGCTTCATCTCCATTCGACACACGCTTCTGTTCCTGAACAAACCTGTCTCTTCTCGTCCTAAAGCAGCAAGTGTCAGGTCTGTCGGAGAAGAAGCTGGATCGTCTGCGGTCGAAACGTCTCCAGGAGACCAAGCCAAAAGCTGCGGCACCAAACCCAGCGCTGAAGCCTCCTCAGCGAATCACAGGGAGCCGGAGGAGCTTCGATCCCCTGAAACCACCTCCACAAACACTCAGGAACCAGCCGACACGTCACCCAGCTGCCTTACCTCAGCCAACACCCATCAGAACCACAACGGAAACAACATCAGGTCTGCAGACGCTCCTGTGACTCCAGTGAACACAAGCGAGCCTTTAACTCTCAGTGACTCCAGCACAAACGCCGGCTGTGATGATAGTGACTCTGTGAAGAATAAAGACGAGCCGCTTCAGTATACAGATGACAACGCTAACGATTCGACTGGAATACAGCAGGCGTGTGATGATGTGGACGGAGTGATGCCACAAGCCCCGCCCACTCCTGCTGTAGGCCCCGCCCCCCAGAAACCCGAAAATAAAAAACATTTCCTCCCAAGAAACAAAAAAGGCAGTAATGAAGGTAATCTATTTATATATCTAATAAAGGCAATTTTTCAGCATCGAAAGTGTGTTTTTAAAACATTTCGCTAATGTTTTGGTTTGCAAGCACAGTAAGTGTTTTATTTATAAAGCCGATATTGATTATTAAAATATTATTTCATAATATTTTAATGTTTAACATCAAGCTGCTGGGATATTTCTGGAAAATTCTCAAACCGTCCAAGTCACAGTTCATTCCAAGATCAAAAGAAAATAGGAGTCATTTTTTTGGACAAAAAGATTATTCTTACTTTTTCTAAATCTCATTTATAAAGTTTTCTGTCACAGTTATTTACGTGATCTTCAATCAGCTCAAAGCATTACAAGTACTACATTTAAATCTTTAAAAAATATATAACATCTAAATGTTATAATATATAAAAAAGCTTTCATTTTTATTTTTAGTTCATTTATAATATATAATATATTAGTATATTATTACTACACTGTAAACAACAAAAAAAAAAGGTTGAGCCAACTTAAAAATTTAAGGCAACCAGCTTCAGCAGATTTGAGTTTTCTCAACTTCTTTGTTTTAAGTTTATACAACAAAAAGTTGAGATTTCCTAAAAAATAAGTTGAGAGGAGTCAAAAATCTGCTGAAGCTTGTTGCCTTAAATTAAGTTGGCTCAACCTTTGTTTGTTTTTTTAACAGCATTAATTACTATTATAAATAACTATTATTTAATTGCACATTTATTCTGTGTGAACAACATGCAGTATATTTTTATATATATATATATATAAAAAAAAAATTTTTTTAAATATTTATTTATTTAACCCTACAATGTAAAAAGTGATAAGTTGATTTAACTTAAAAAAAAAAAAAAAAAAAAAAAAGTTAAGTGAACTATTCAATTAACTTTTTTTTTTTTATTTATCATTTACTTAACGGGTTTCCTCAATTTTTTTAATTATGTACTTTAAAAAAATTGAGGAAACCTGTTGCCTTAAAATTAAGTCGTCAACTTTCACTTTTTACAGTGTAATTAATTTTATTCATTCATTGATTCTAAATTCTTACATATTTTCCCCACCTAAATTCTCTTTACTATAATGTATGTTTGTTTTTTGTTTTCAACCAATACAAATGTATTTATTTGTATTATTATTAATAATAATAACATTATAAAACCCCATCCACCCAAATTCTCTAAACTATAATGTCACAAGTGGAAATAAATATAAATATTTTATCTATTATACATCAATACATATTAATTAATTTATTATTATTATACAAATAAAATAAAATAAAATATTTTTATTATCATACATTTCCTTCAACCAACCCATACATTTATTTTTCCTTTTTTGAATCCCCTTCAGATTCTTCTTATTATAATGTAACAATGGAAAAAATTAATTGTTCTAGAAATAGGCTTTTGATTTTTGGGTGCAATATGACCTGGACATTTTCTTGGCTTCTCATCAAGTTATTGAATATTCATTTGTTGTCATTTTCCAAAATGACATTTCCAGAAGCATCCGTGTTTTTGTAGCACTGTTAATGTGTGTGTTGTGCTCTGTATCCTCTTTGCTGTCAGATGTTAATTATCTGGCTTTAGTGCATCACCTCTCGCTCCGAGCCGAGGTCATGCCATACAGAGGCTTGAAATGAATGTCAGTCATTTCTTCAGCGTGTCTCTCTTTCTTTGACCCTCTGAAGTGAAGGGTAACAGAGGGAATGGACGCTCTAAAAAGGGCTGTGTGTTGCAGTGAGGTAGGTCAAACACCGCCCCATAGAGAACTAACAGGACCGAGCAGGATCTGTCAAAACCGCCTAATCGATCTCTAACCAGACCTCTCTGCTTCCACACGTGTGTTCACTAGTCGTCCGACTCTGTTATTAACATTCTGTCTCGTCCTGAGCTCGTGGGGATCTGCTGTGGTTTGTTCTCGTCTTCGGTCCGTCAAATAAACTTCCTCTCTTTCGTCACGAGAGCCGTTGAATCATGTGGTTCTTTACGTGTGGTTTGTCTCGTCTCATCACAACTGATTCCATTTCTTTGTGTTAACAAAAACATATCTGCTCATTTATCATTTTAATCAGCAACTTAACTGAATCATTATTTTCTAAATTAACATGATTTTGTTGTCCGTGAGATTTTAAATTTATTTTATTTTTTTCTGAAAGAAGTCTCTTCTGCTCTCCAATGCTGCATTTATTTAATCAAAAATACAGTGAAAATTGTGAAATAATATTAGAGTTTAAAACAGCTGTTTTCTATGTGAATATCTATTGTAATGTAATTTATTTCTGTGACGCAGCGCTGAATTTTCAGCATCATTACTGCAGTCTTCAGTGTCACATGATCTTCAGAAATCATAATAATATGCTGCTCGAAGCATTTCTGATTATTATCAGTGTTGAAAACATTAATATTTTTGTGGAAACCGTGATGCATTTTATTTTTCAGGATTCACAGATGAATAGAAAGTTCAAAAGAACAGCATTTATTTGAAATAGAAATCTTTTGTAACATTTATAAGTGTCTTTACTGTCACTTCTGATCAATTTAAAGCCTCCTTGATGAATAAAAGTCATTTATTTAAAAAAAAAATTAAATATAGAAGTGTATATTCATATAAGTAGATAAATATACCAGTGTAAATCACATTGCAGCATGTTTGTGTAGTGACCAGCAGTAAATGATTGACAGCAGAGGTATTGTGAGTGTGACCTTTGACCTCACATGTTTTAGGGTTGTGGTCATGATTAAACCAGGGCTTTAATCTGTCTGTCTGTGAAGAATGAAAGATAAACAAAGCAAATCGTTTAGAAATGAGATGTGCAGCTGACAAAATAGAGACCATTTATTTTATTTTTTATTTTTTTTGTGCTATATATCAGCCATGATATTTACAAATAAAATGTATATGTATTGTTTTGGAAGTTTTAAAGTATCATTTCTAAGCTGATTTGTTAAAACCATTGTGTTTGAGCTTCTGTGTTTCTGTATACTTTCTAAGTAAACTAAGTTTTTCTAAAGATACAGTTCCTTATGCTGCTACATCATAATTTAAAGGAATAGTTCATCTAAAAATGAAAATGTGCTCATCTCAGGTCATCCGATATTAGGATGAGTTTGTTTCTTCATCAGATTTGGAGAAATGTAGTATTGCATCAGTGTCTCAGCAATGGATGCTCTGCAGTGAATGGGTGCCGTCAGAATGAGAGTCTGATTAAAAACATCACAATAATCCACAGCACTCCAGTCCATCAGTTAACATCTGGAGAAGACAAAAGCTAAAACAAATCAATAATCCATAATAACGCTTCCTCCAGTGAAAAGTGTTCTGGTCTGAATCAGGAGAGAAATCTGCAGCGTTTACAGTCCAAAACAGCTCTAAACTAATATGTGGCTGGATTTTGATGATAATTATGGATTATAGACTCAATGTATTTGAGTTAAAAACGTCTTAATGCTGGATTTGTTTCAGCTTTTGTCTTCTCCAGATGTTAACTGATGGACTGGAGTGCTGTGGATTATTGTGATGTTTTTATCAGCTGTTTGGACTCTCATTCTGACGGCACCCATTCACTGAAACTATTCCTTTAATGCTGATCTTCTTAAATCGACGCCAAATGTTGGTGCTCGAAGTTTAAACTTTTTTTTCTCCTCATGTTGCAGGAAGCTCTAGGAAAAGGAGAACAAGAGGGAAAAGGAAAATTTGAGTGTGTTCCTGCTGTGATCCTGTTTTTCCGCTGGATCTCACTGGACTGGATGAGATCAGAGCCGCTGTTTCGTCTGCAGAAGAGCAACCGATGGCGTAGTTGGAAGAAATACACATTGTACACTGTGTATTTGAGTTTGGCTTAAAGATATGTATTTTTAAATGCTAAATCTTTAGATTTGACCAAACTGTTTTAAATATTTGCACACTGTAAGATACATTTATGAGACACCAAAACCTTGTTTACATATGAGTGTGGTCAGGAGAGAGGAAAAAAAAGCTAATTATGGATTTTTGCTGTTTCTCAAACCTTTAAGATAACTTGCTGTTAACTGTTAATATTGCTCTGAATGTAAACTTTATATATTATGAAGATGTTTGGCATTAATGCCGAAAAGTATCAGTACGTTATGATATCAGTTCGAAAATATAAATGTCATAAAATTTCTTCGCAGAAATGGTTAGATTATATTTTGTGCTTGCAGTGGTTGAGCTGAACTGTTTAGGATTTTCATTTGAGTGTGACTTTCATATTTATGTCGTTATGTGTTTTCATCAAGAAAATCTCTAAATTATATATAAATAAAATTGTGCAATCAGTGTGGAGGTTTGTTCATTAACACTCAAGCTCACGTTCGTTGCAACTTGAAATGCATTAGAGTTTAAATTAACAGTTGAAGATGCTGTAATTCCTGGCGTTTCGTCTTAAATCGCACGCCTTCACTTCTAAACTCCGCCCCCAAATGCATGTCAGCCAATCCCAAGTTTGCAATTCTGAATGGAGAAAATGATTGACACACTAAAGGCGCTCTCGAGGCGATTCTGCCTCTGTTTACACTCTTTAACTACAGGTAGAAACGGTGCAAAACGTTTAGTGACAGGATTCCTGGACAGTGAGGTCTGTGGCAAAGGATTTTGCAATTTGTCACACAACCCTCTATCGGTTTATACAAAAGAGAGAGAAGCTAGGCTCAGGAACCTTACACACACACACACACACACACACACACACACTCGGAGAGAGAGACATTTCAGTTCTTCACAGAAGTAGTTCAGTACATTTTCAATCTAGATTTTCATTAAAAGTATTTTGTTGTTCAGATTTTTTGTAGGCCTAATAATGAACCAAAATGTGGTTGTTACTTGTTCTTTTACTAGTCTTTGTATTTTTCAGGCCAATTTAACTAATATGCATTTTGTCTGTTCACAAAAAAAATAAAGAAATTGCAATATGATGTTATATAATGTTTTTTATTATTACATTTTAATGAATGTTGCAACCGTCCCCTGCCTGGGGTCAGTTGCAACGTTTCACTTTGTTCAAGTTTAAATTATGCATATATTATCATATGCATGCATGTGGGTCAGTATCTGACAGATGTGGGTTTAATGTATTAAAATTTTGGCTTTCCACCAAAAACTGTCTCTGAGAAACTGAAGTTTCAAATACAAAAAGTGTTGCAACCGTCCCCAACTCTCCCCTGTCAGCTGATGTTTTATCACATGCACGCCCCAAAGTTAAAGGAAAGCGATCAATAGTGCATTGTAGTGGCTTCGTAACTTATAGCGTATACTAAACTGCGCATGCGCGTGTCTCTGTCCTCCGCCCTCAGGGGGCGCTCGGCGGCTCACAAACCCGAATCCTCTTTGAGTCGCATTCAAATATTAAAGCGTTTTTTGTCGTAATAGATACATTTGTACTCTTACAAGTCTAATCGTTTAAATGAAAGAACTACAGGGATTGTTTAGTGACTTACAAATAAAAACCTACTTCAGCAATCAACACGAAATGTGTTTTAAAAAAGTCTCATCCAGTAATCATCATCGACTGTGATTGGTCTATTCTATCCAGCGTTGAGAAAAGTAACAGGTGTCACGTGACGACACGCGCTTTTCTGCAGCGGTTTAGATAATTTACACCGGAGTAGATCAACTTTAAAAACTATTGAAGTTACTGGAAAGGAGTTATCGAGCAGTAACTAGTTAAAATAGAAGAAGTATTATTTATCCTTATTTTCTAAAAAAAAGTTTCGCGCCGCCAACGTTACGTCCCGCCCGTCGCCGAAGCGTCTCTGTCCGTTCCTCCGCACTCGCTAACGGCTCGGCTGTCAGATTCATTCCTCTCTGGACACTTCAACATGTCTTTGGGCTGGTCAGCGAACGACCACAAGAGCTACTCGAACCCGCCGTCCGCCGCGGTGAAACGGGCGAGAAACGACTCAGGGAACAAAGTGTCGGTGGTTCTGGGAGCGCAGTGGGGAGATGAAGGCAAAGGAAAAGTTGTTGATTTATTGGCGACGGAGTCTGACGTCGTGTGCAGGTGTCAGGTAATATAACGGTCAAAAACATAAACATTAACCTAAACCTTCAGAAATAAATATTTAATAATGGCTAACCTAACCGGTAACTTTTTGTATAAAAATTTTGTATATATTTCGAATGTGACTGTAATCTTTAATAATCAGTTGTACTAAATGCAGATATATTTGTAATTTATTTGAATAACTGGTTACTATATCTCATTAATGGATTTTAATAATGTTCCAAATCATTCTTTGCAGTAATTACATCAATAAAAATAGATGTAACGTTAATACACTGTACTACTGCTAACAATACTTATAAAATATTTATTTAATATTTATGCGTATCTAGCATAACAGTGCCATGCTGTCTTCTCTGCATAGGTCTCATGAGCTTTTTAGTTAATATTTAAGATTTGAACTTGTTATTATGGAAAAAATAATGTCATGGCTCATGTTTATGAAAATGCAGTAAAAAAGTATAAAAATCAGAACTGATGAATATTGAGTTTATTGGACAGCAAATTTGTTTCATTTATGAAATAACAGATTTGGAGCATCTAGAAAATATGTATATATATATATATATATATATATCATACTTTATATAACTTTATTAAAAAAATTTCTGCAGTTCGAAATCTACTCTACATTAGTAGATGTATACTATATGTAGAAATCATACTATACAACTTTATTTATTTATTTGTTTTTTTAATTATTTTCCTAATCTTATGTTCTTCAATTGATTTTAATATTAATAGTTTGCTGTGCAATAAAACATGATACTGCTCTGTTCTTATTTTTCTACATATTCAGTGTTACATATTACGAATTGTTGGAGAAAATGTCTAATTTAAGAATTCGTCACACTTTATCAGTCTAAAACGAATCTGAATAAGGGATGGAGTGTCGGTTAATGTTTACAGCTCAATTTAGAGTCATCGTCATTATTAGTCACATGCAATGTTTTTAAAATGACTATTATATGCATATATGTATAAAGTATTCTTAACAATTCCTGCATGTTCAGCCGTGTTGCTGTGGGAGTCTGAATCTCACTGAATGTCAGTCCCAGAATTCCTCCCTGCCCTTCGCTGAACTCGGGTCGCATTCCCAGCGTTACTGGACATGTGAGAAGGGCACGGCGCTGGTGATACAAGCCCATCGCATAGCGGTCTGTAGGAAATAAGCCTCGCTGGTTGGTGGATCGGGCTGGAGGCTGGTCTTCTCCGCTGGACACAGTGTGTCTGAGTAAAGGGCAAGCCGGCCGTCTGGATGCTTACAGAGTCACATTTCCAGGTCTCCCTTCTGGAGAAAATAAGAGAGTAAATCTGGAGCGTGAACCTTCAAGTTGTTGGTGTCCTTTGACTGTAAACCGTCCTGCAGCTTCACAGTGCACTGCATGAGGTTGTTGTGGTTTTTCTGTCACAGGGAGGAAATAACGCTGGTCACACGGTGGTGGTGGATGAGAAAGAGTATGATTTCCATCTTCTCCCCAGCGGAATCATCAACACCAAATGCACATCATTCATCGGTGAGAAGGAGAGTCTTGCAGTACAGTGCATTACAGTAACTTTGGAGGACAGATGCAGTGTTGCATCTGGCGTATTTACGGTATATGGAAGATTGTTTCCATAAATAAATAAATTCTCAGAATTGCAGGACATAAACTTGCAATTATAAGAAAAAAGGTCAGAATTTTGAGATATACAATTTGGATTCAGAGTAAATAAGTCAGAATTGCAAGAAATAAATTCAACATTTAAAGAAAAAAGTCAGAATTGTGAGATATACAATTTGGATTCAGAGTAAATAAGTCAGAATTGCAAGAAATAAATTCTAAATTTATAGAAAGAAAGTCAGAATTGTAAGAAATAAATTCGAAGTTTAAAGAAAAAAGGCTGAATTGCTAGAAATAAATTCAACATTTAAATAAAAAAGTCAGAATTGCAAGAAATAAATTCAAAATTTATAGAAAAATGTCAGAATTGCAAGAAATAAATTCTAAATTTATAGAAAGAAAGTCAGAATTGTAAGAAATAAATACAAAATTGAAAGAAATAAGTCAGAATTGCAAGAAATAAATTCAAAATTTATAGAAAAAAGTCAGAATTGTAAGAAATAATTTCGAAGTTTAAAGAAAAAAGGCTGAATTGCTAGAAATAAATTCAACATTTAAAGAAAAAAGTCAGAATTGCAAGAAATAAATTCAACATTTCAAGAAAAATGTCAGAATTGTAAGAAATAAATTCAAAATATAAAGAAAAAAGTCAGAATTGTGAGATATACAATTTGGATTCAGAGTAAATAAGTCAGAATTGCAAGAAATAAATTCTAAATTTATAGAAAGAAAGTCAGAATTGTAAGAAATAAATACAAAATTGAAAGAAAAAAGTCAGAATTGCAAGAAATAAATTCAACATTTAAAGAAAAAAGTCAGAATCGTGAGATAAAAATTTGCAATCAATTTTTTTTTTGTACTGTGCCAGAAACAAGCTTCTATATATTAAAGACAACTTATCCCTTAATGATTAAAGCACTGTTTTGCTGGTGATCAAATATGATGATTTCAGAGACTGTTAAGTTGAATCCAGATTGACTGTGTCTTCTTCTGCAGGTAACGGCGTAGTCATTCATCTTCCAGGATTATTCGAGGAGATTGACAAGAATGAGAAAAAAGGTGTTGTTTTTTTTTGTTTTTTCACAATTTACGTATACATGCAAAATAGTTTTAAATAAACCAGCCTTAACACAAATACCGTCGACTAGATCTGATTCATTGATTATTCATGGCTTGATTCTGTGATCAGGAATAATTAGTTGTGTTCTCCCATGATAAGGTCTGAAAGGATGGGATAAAAGACTTGTCATCTCAGATCGGGCTCACATTGGTAATATAACAGTGTTTTTATTAAATATATTAAATACAGTGATGGTGGAAATTACATATAACAGATGGTCTTACGATTGCATATGTTTGTGTCAGTATTTGACTTTCATCAGGCTGTGGATGGACTTCAGGAGGTTCAGAGACAAGCTCAGGAAGGACAAAAGTAAGAACAACCGATGCATAAAAGATGTAAATTTGATTAAACTTATATTTATGGGTGATAAGTAGTAAATATTGCAAATAGTTGCAAATATTGCATAACATAATAATAATAATACATTTTAATAATACCATAAATAATACAATAAATTTAATAAGAATAAATGCATCTTATACTGAACTTACATATGTAAAACAAATACATATAAAACATGCAAAAAGAGTGAGTTAAAACAGCTTAGAATATTTCGTTTGCAATCAGAAGATAACAAAATCAGCATTTTACAATGTATTTAGACTTGTCCTGGTAACTGGACAATTTTTTTGCATTAGAAATGGCAAAATTCATATAATAATTGATAATAATAAAAATTATATTGATGATGAACTTTCAAACATAATACATAAAATAATGCAAAAAAAAGGAAGATTATATACAATATTTAGTTTGACCTCCTGTTGATTCTGTTGCATTATGCATTTTTTTTTTTTTTTTGTAGATTTGGTAGTTTTATAGCTTTTTGGTGATTAAAAACAAACCATTTAACCGTGTTTATGTTCGTTCACAGCATAGGAACAACTAAGAAAGGCATCGGCCCCACGTACGCCTGTAAAGCGTCTCGCACCGGGCTCCGCATCTGTGACCTGATGGCTGATTTCAGCGAGTTCTCTACCAGGTAACCCTGTGCAAATCTTACAGTCAGTGTTACCTCTCATTTTTTTCTCTCTGAGCAAAACGTTTCTCTATTGGGCAGAAAATTCAGCCACCTGAGCAAAAACATTCTTTATAGCAGCACACAAAAAAGTGTGTAACTCAGAACTTTAAGTGCTTACACACAAAATCTTTACTTGTCAGACAGTTTCAGAAAGAAAAACAGATCTGTAAGCTAAATAATTTCAGAATATGTGAACATGTAAATTCTTAAAGTCATCTGTAGTAGAGTTTGCACCTGCGTGTGACTGTAAATGTCTCAGATTTTGTTTTATCATCTGCTATTTCTGACATTTAAATCCAGTTTAAACACACTTTTAAAAGCCAATTTTTTGACGTTTTATTTCACGTGCATTGGCAAATGAGTGTTTAGCTCGTGTTGAGCTATTTCGTTAAAACACTCGATTTCTACAGCGACTGATTTCTTCGGTGCACATCATTCTCTTTCTATGGAAACCACATGTAAACTGCATTCTCCGGTTCTAACTCTATAGCGATTTTCCGTGCATTGGAATTATTTCGCATTTACTAAAAGGCAATCAAATGGCTTTCCCAGCTCATTTTTGCATGTGCATGCCATATTTTTTCTTCTGCGCGGTCGTGACTTAGTGCTTAGCGGGAACATTGCTTACAGTTAGGGATGCACGATTAATCGAAGGCAATTGTCATGCACGTTTTCTCAGTAAAGCCGGTTCTGTGATCAGTAGTAAATCTTCAGCACATGCTTTCAGACGGAGCAGGATTTGCTACACAGAGCCGCCGCTCACTGAGAAGCTACACAATATTGCGTTCATTATCACAGGCGATTTAATCGAGCGATAATGAAATCGAAGATATCGTTCTGCGATAATGACAGCTGTTTGCGTAGCTTCTCAGTGAACTGTGGCTCTGTAAATGCTGCTCTATCTGAAAGCATGTGAAAATACCACATTTGTGACCCTGGATGACAAAACCAGTCTTAAGTGTCAAATTTTCAAAATTGAGATTTATACATCATCTGAAAGCTGAATAAATCATCTTTCCGTTGATGTGTGGTTTGTTAGCATCGGACAATATTTGTCTGAGATACAACTATTTGAAAATCTGGAATCTGAGGGTGCAAAAAAATCTAAATATTGAGAAAATCACCTTTAAAGTTGTCCAAATGAAGTTCTTAGCAATGCATATTACTAATCAAAAATGAAGTTTTGATACATTTACGGTAATAAATTTACAAAATATCTTCATGGAACATGATCTTTACTTAATATCCTAATGATTTTTGACATAAAAGAAAAATCAATAATTTTGAGCCATACAATGTATTTTTGGCTATTGCTACAAATATACCCCAGCAACTTAAGACTGGTTTTGTGCTCCAGGGTCACATTTAATGACATGTTTCTACTCCAAACTCACTTCATGTGTTTGAAATCAATCCTTCTGTGAGATGATGTGGCTTCTTACACAGAACAAGGCATGCAACATATTTCATAGTATTCTAAGCACTGATAAAGGCATTGCATTATTATAAATTAACCATGGTTTTATTGTAGTAAAAGTGTAGTAAACATGTTTTTTTGGTGTATTGATTACCATTTGTAAAACCACAGTTTTACTACAAATACCATGATCTGAAGTGTTGGTAACTCGCTCTTGAAGGGTGAAGAACCTGGTGCAGCAGTATCAGTCCATGTATCCGACTCTGAAAGTGGACGTGGAGGGTGAGCTGAAGAAGCTGAAGGTCAGTTGAAGGTCAGCAGACGCATGCGCTGTGTTGTTACGCTGCTGTCTCTGACCCGCGCTCCTTCACAGGACTACGCCGAGAGGATCAGACCGCTGGTCAGGGACGGCGTCTATTTCATGTACGATGCAATTCACGGGCAGCCGAAGAAAATCCTGGTGGAGGGTGCAAACGCGGCGCTGTTGGACATCGACTTCGGTGAGGATCTGTGAGTGTGTGTGTGTGTGTGTGTGTGTGTGTGTGTGTGTGTGCGCGTTTTTGTGACATATGAGGACACAAATGTGTATAATGAGATGGGTATGACAGGTATTACAAGGAGAAGGTGATTTATGAGGACATTACCCCATGTCCCCATATTTCAAAAGGCTTATAAATCATACAGAATGAGTTTTTTTGAGAAAGTAAAAATGCAGAAAGTGTCCTGTAAGGGGTAGGTTTAGGTGTAGGGTTGGTGTAGGACAATAGAAAATACAGTTTGTACAGTATAACAACCATTACGCCTATGAAGAGTCACCACAATTCACAGAAACAAACGTGTGTGTGTGTGTGTGTGTGTGTGTGTGTGTGTGTGTGTGTGTGAACGGTGGTTTGTCTTCTTTGTAGGAACGTACCCATTTGTGACCTCGTCCAACTGCACGGTGGGAGGTGTGTGCACCGGCCTCGGCATCCCGCCCGCGAACATCGGTGACGTGTACGGAGTGTCAAAGGCTTACACCACTAGAGTCGGGATCGGGGCCTTTCCCACGGAACAACTCAATGTGAGTCCGACTGAAACTGACCATCTCAGCAGGGCTATTATAGTTAACAAACTACTATCTAAAAAAAAACAACAACAAAAAAAAACTTTAAAATAAAATATTAAAAAAAAACTTTTTCAGCTAGATACCATTTAATTTGCATGTAGTTTAACTTGATGTACAGAAATAGAAAAAAAAAAAAACATTTGTACCTTGAAATGAAATAAAAATACTTATTTTTGCCAGTTGCCAGCATTTCTCTTTTTCATTTTGTGTAACTTGATGTACTAAAATAATTAAAACCAAAACCATAAAAAAAACTTTTGTTACTTGAAATTAAATAAAATTTAGTTGAAATAAAATATAAAAATACAAAAAAAAAAAATTCAGATAGTTGCCAAGGCAAAATGTATCATTTTTATTTGGTTAAACTTCATGTATAAGCGATAAAAAATGATAAAATAAGCTTTAACTGAAATAAAATTAAATATAAAAAAAAATTAATAATAAACTTCAATTAAATATAAAGAAAAATTCAGCTAGTCAACAAGACAACATTTTTCATTTCTATTTAGTTTAAATTTATATGCTAAAATAATTGAAATTAAAATCATAAAAAAATCTTTTGTTGCTTAAAAATAAAATAAACTGAATAAAACAAAACATAAATTATTAATGCTCTAAAATAATTAAAACTAAAACCATAAAAACCATTTGTTACTTAAAAAATTAACTTTAAGGAAATAACTTTTTTTTTTTTAACTAAAATTATATTTTTATTATTACTAATAATAATTTAATTTATTAATATTTCAGCTATTCATTTTTCATTTCCATTTAGTTTAACTCAATATACTAAAATAACTCAAATTAAAACCATTTAAAAAAAACATTTTGCTACCCTAAATAAAATCATTTTTAACTGAAATAAAATAAAATATTAAAAAAACTTGTACTAAAATAATTAAAACTAAGTAAAAAATAATTAAACTATATAGACATATTTCTAAACAAATCAAATTGACAAAAGCATCCAAATCTACTAAAATGAAAACAGAAAATATAAAAATAAAAACTAATTCAAAATATCAGTGAAAACTATAATAATATCTCAATGATACTAAAAGAACGCAGCTTTCCAGTGTTGTGTTCAGTCTGCGCCGGACGGGCTGTGACCGGACGGTTCACGAGTGTCGCCCGAGTCTGAGCCGAATCTGTCTGTGCGTTACTGATGAGACCAATTCCTCCTCAAAAACACTAATCTGTTCATGATAATATGATCTGATGTTTGCTGCAGTTATATTTAGAGATTGTGTGACTTTCACACATATGAACGTTTGGGTTTAGTGGATTTGCCCTTTGGAGCAGCTGTGCTTAAACTCCATCACAACAGCAGATAAATTTAGATTTACCGCCCGATTTGGACATCAGACAACAAACATTTTTATATACATAGATACTGTTGATTTGATCTGTACTTTGCCAGTTCATGTTTTTAAAATAAATAAATAAATACATATAAATGTAATTAAAAATATATATAACACATATTTCAATAGATAAATAGATTATTTTTATAATAAAATATTTTTTATATATATAATTATAATTAATATATTTTTAGTGCTGTCAAACGATTAATCGCATCCAAAATAAAAGTTTTTGTTTACATATTATATGTTTGTGTACTGTGTATATTTATTATGTATATATAAATACAAACACGTGCATTTATATATTTAAGAAAAATATAAATATATTACACATATATATATATATATATATATAAATGTATAAATATTTTCAAAATATATACTGTATGTGTTTGTATTTATATATATATATATATATATATATACGTAATAAATATACACAGTACACAAACATATATAATATAAACAAAAACTTTTATTTTGGATGCGATTAATCACGATTAATCTTTTGACAGCACTAATATATTTTGTATGTATAGCAAAATATTTATAATGTAAAAATACTAATATATCTATTTATTAATAGATAATATTAATTGATTTATTAAGAGTCTCTCTCTCTCTCTCTCCTCAGGCGGTGGGCGAGCTGCTGCAGACCAGAGGTCACGAGGTGGGCGTGACCACAGGCAGAAAGAGACGCTGTGGTTGGCTGGATTTGGTTATTCTCAAATACGCTCATATGATCAACGGATTCACTGCGTGAGCGCTTTGCTTCTGTATATGAGTATAACGTGAAAAAAAATGACATACTGAACTATACTAAATAGTATTTTTTAATGTATGATATATTATGCAACAAGAAAAATACAATAAACAGTAGCATGCCACATTATTGTCACATGACCTCATTATATTGCATGTGTACGCCAGTAAGAGAGCCAGAAATAAATACAGGGATTTAGCTTTTATTATTATTACTCAAATTTTGCATAAAATGTGCAAAGCTTTGTGTTAACAACGAATGTAAAAATTGTAGTATTTTTCTGATGGTTGTTTTGTGTCTCTCTTCAGCATTGCTTTGACTAAACTGGACATCCTTGATGTTTTGGATGAAATTAAAGTGGGTGTTGCTTATAAGATCAACGGCAAGAGAGTCCCGTATTTCCCAGGTAAAGTGATTCCTAGAAGTGTTACGAGCAGTGCTGCGAAGTAACCGAATAAAAGATACTCGTAACCATTAAAATTTGAATTAGTTTGAATTTGAATTTAAAATTCTGATTTGAATGATTCACTGATTCTTTTGTGTCCCAGCACAGATGTCCGTGTCATATGTTTTGTGCAGCTAAATATTGTGTGTGTGTGTGTGTGTGTGTGTGTGTGTGTGCGCGCGTGCGTGTGTGTCCTTGTTTATGCTACATTGAGGGGACCAAATGTCCCCACAAGGATAGTAAATGTTGACCTTATGGGGACATTTTTTAGGTCTCCATGAGGAAACAAGCTTAAAAATCATACAGAGTGAGTTTTTTTTGGGGAAAGTTGAAATGCACAGAGTCTCCTGTAAGGGGTAGGTTTAGGTGTAGGGTTGGTGTAGGACAATAGCACATACAGTAAGTACAGTATAAAAACCATTACGCCTATGGAGAGTCCCCACAAGGATAGCAAACCAGACATATAGGAATATTGTAACGTCCACAACATGATTTGCTCATAGATTTGATTGTATGTTTTTGCCGAGCTTCAGTGTTTCTGTGCATGTGTCTGTTTACATCTTGATATCAAACGTGCGTCATTAACATAATAATTGTTTAGTATTTACTATTGTATTATTTAATTCTTAAACAGCATCTTCCAGTGTAATTGTATTATAACTGATACATTAATATAGCATTTGTTAATATTTTGAGTTTTTATTTCAAGTTTTCACTATCAAGTGTTTTTAAATCTTCTCTTATAGCTCACTATTTTCAGAGTAGATTTTATGTGATTATCTTGTAATTATTATTTTTTTATTATATTCTTCTTAAATTGTTTTGTGTTTTTTTTCCATAGATTTTTTATTTTATTTTTGCAAAGCGCTTTGAGATGCAACTTTTAAAGGTGCTATAAAAAATAAAGTTCATTATTATTATTATTATTATTATTATTATTATTATTAAAGTTGAATAATTTTAGTCATTTTTAATTTTTTATATAATATTGCTTATGAGAAATCGTTAGTAACTAGCTGAACATAAGTTTAAGTTTTTTATGTTTTATTTTAATTTAGTTAAAATTAATTTATTTCAAGTAAAAAAAAAATATTGTATTTTATTAATGTATTTACTATTGTATTATTTAATTCTTAATAATAATAAACAGCATGGTTTGAAACATCTTCCATTGTAATTGTAGAATAACTGATACACTATTATAGCATTTGTTAATATTCTGAATTTTAATTTTTTTCTGTTTTCACTCTAATTTTTTTCTTCCTTTTTCAAGTGTTTTTAAATCTTCTCTTAAAACTCACTATTTTCAGAGTAGCTTTTATGTGATTATTTAGTTTTTTTATTTTATTTAATTTTTGCAAAGCGCTTTGAGGTGCAACTTTTAAAGGTGCTATAAAAAATAAAGTTTATTATAATTATTATTATTATTAAATTTAATAATTTTGTTGGGTGTGTTTGTCATTTTTCTTATTATTTCTAATTATTTCTCATAATTTAGCTTATGAGAAATCATTGGTAACTAGCTGAACATAAGCGTATGTTTTATTTGAATTTCGTTAAAGTTTATTTTATTTCAAGTGAAAAAACTAAATATTTTATTTCTGTAAATCTCTGTACTTTCAGCCAACATGGAGGTTCTGCAGAAGGTGGAGGTTGAATACGAGTCGTTTCCTGGATGGAAGACGGACACGTCAGCGGCCAGGAAGTGGAACGATCTTCCTCCTAAAGCTCAGAACTACATCCGCTTCGTGGAGAATCACATCGGCGTTCCTAGTAAGTCCTTCACACCGACCGATAAACCACATTTTAACATCCTCCTGTCAGTCAAACTCACGCTTGCATCTCTTCACTGCAGTTAAGTGGGTCGGCGTGGGAAAATCCAGGGAGTGCATGATCCAGATGTTCTAGGATCATGAAGTTTCCTACCCACAATCCTCCTGAAGACTATCGGCACAGCGGGACTCTTGATTTTACTGGTTGGCATTCGTTAAACTCTCTTAACAGTGTTTTACTTGATGGAAGATCGATCGCCTCTGAATGTCCAGGCATTATAACCACCATCTGTCCGTCTCTCAGATTGACTGCGACAGGTTTACACCGATCTTAAATTGTGGCGCTATTATTAATGTTGAGTTTTTGGGATTCAAAGTGGCATTTGATCATGTTTTGTTGAATTGCACTCTGTTGTTTCCAGCGAGACACATAAAGCGAACCCCTCTGAAACTGTGTTTATTTCATTGTTTTGGTTGTATGCATTTCATTCTCTGCTCTTAGAATAAGATCATGAATGAATGTCTTTCCATTAAAAGAGATTTTTCCTTTGTGCCGCACTGATTTAGCAGGCTTCTTTCCCAGCGTTTTGTCTGATGTCAGATATAATTAGGTTAGACGCCCCATTAGCTGCGTCAGAAATAGACTGGGACAGAGAACACTGTGTTCCTCTCATCTATGCCAAGATGATCTGATCTCCGAGGAAGCGTAGTGCCTTTACAATCACAGATCCACGAGCCAGTCGTGACTACAAACACTACAGGAATCAGAGAAAGGACAAGTCAAATAATCTTTTTAAAATTGTATTATTTATTTTTCTTTATTATTTTTACACTATTTACTTCATTTATGCTATTTAATAATAATGATTATTATTTTTAATTAAATATTTATTGTTGTATTTACACTTATTTATTTTATTATGATTATTTATTATTTTTAAATTAAGTAATATTTATTATTTTATTTACACTATTTAATTTAATGCAAGTTCATTTATATAGCACTTTTTATTTTTGCTATTATTTTTATTTATTATTAAAATAATTTAGTATTTTATTTACACTATTTAATTTATACTATTAATAATTATTATTTATTAAATTAAATAATTATTTTTATTATATTATTAAAATGATGTATTATTATTATTTATACCGTGCAATAATTATTATTTATTAGTTTTTTAAATGAAATATTTATTATTTACGCTATTTTATTATTATTATTATTTTGTTCTACAGTGTCCCTAAATACACCCCATAAACAAAAAGTACACCACAGGAATAAGGTAAAGGTCAAATAATCAGACATTGGGTGTAAATAAACAGTTTTTTATAGGTTAATTTATTTGTTTTGATTTGCACCCAAGTATTACATGCATTACATGTAGAAATTCTTAAATGTCATTGCATTCAATACAAAATATCAAAGCAAGTGTGGTGTATTGCAAAGCCAGACGCTGTAGCACATGCACACATTTTAAGCCCAATATTTGACTAAATTTGCATTCATGCCTTTATTTGGCAAACGCTTTTTTAATCCAAATATACATCTTTCACCTCTTCATGCATTTCCTGAGAATGAAACAAACCCATGACTTCGGCATTGCTATGCTTCTCCAGTTAATCTACAGGTCTGAAATGCTAATGTAGAGCTGAAGGTGAAGAGATGCAGTGTTTTAATGGTCTCCGGTCATAAGCAGCAGTGGCTGTGATTCGCCTGAGGGTCGGCAGGTGGCGCTGAGCGCGTCTGTCCGCCGCTGCAGCGGATGAAGAAGAAGAAGCGGAGTCCTTAAAGCGCGAGCGCGTGTTTTTCTTCCTGCAGGTTCGCGCTGTTTGTTTGTTTGGTTGTGTAACGTTAATTAGTTTGTTTTTCGTTCTCCGTCGCTTTAGTGTGTCGTGTTTTATAACCTGTCGTGTTTATAATGCCCAAGCGCTCGTATCCGTTCAGCGAGAGCTTCTCCTCGCAGTATAAAGTCCATGTTGGTCAGAAGGAGCTCAGTAACT
Source organism: Acrossocheilus fasciatus (assembly GCA_036784905.1). NCBI lineage: Eukaryota > Metazoa > Chordata > Actinopteri > Cypriniformes > Cyprinidae > Acrossocheilus > Acrossocheilus fasciatus. The sequence goes on from CM071954.1 coordinate 1,656,584, forward strand.
GCGGAGTTTTTGGACTCAAGTACAGACAAGAGGTTTATGGTGAGATATAAACACACTTATTACATCTATAACCATATCAGCAATATAAATCATTAGAATGTTTTATAATTAAAATTATACAGTAAGAAAATCAAAGTATTACTTTATAATTGATCGTAGTTATTGATAATCGTAGAAACGTAATGCTAATATTTACTATATCAATCCAGTTAATTATGATCAATTGTTTTATCAGACGTTGTTAATGTCAACAGTTTAATCAAAGATCACTGGTCGATGTTTGTCAGTTTAATTACAGCGTGTAATTAAAGCCTTACCTAATTGAATTCTGCTGATGAGAATGAATATCTTTCAACGGTTAAAAAGAAAAAAAACGAATTGTGTATATATATATATATATATATATATATATATATATATATATATATTTAATAATAACAATTTTATTATTATTAAATATTTTAATCAATTCTCATAGTTGCTCAAGTGTTTTTTTTTTGTTTTGTTTCATTGTGTATAATCACAACCTTACAGATGCTTTTATAATATTGAGTTCCATGATTAATAAGGTTTTTTTATTTTTATATAAAGGAATAAATTTATTTGTAATATAAACTGTTTGGTTTAATTATTATTTTTAACTGATTCATATCCAGCAGGTTAATTTTAAATATTATTTTTTTTCCCCTGGTTACTCTCATGTCTTATGTGTTTGTTGTGTGTTTTTTTTTGTTTGTTTTTTCTTAATTAGAAAAGACCAAAAACCTGCTCTTCAACGGGACCAAAGCCGTAATGGGTCGACTCTGGAAGGCGGAGGCGTTGGAGAAGGCCTCAGACGCGCGTGTGTCCGATCAGACCGCTCCTGGACATCAGACGCTTCTCAAGGGACAGACCCGCATCGGGCTGGACGGACGCTTACAGAGAGCAAGCGCTGCTGCAGGTGAATCCGTGAGAAAAGAGCAGAGCCAGATGTGATCCGATCAGTGTGACGTGAGACTTATTTGTGCCGTCATATCTGCTGAACGAAATCCAAGTTTCTTACTAACTTTGTGCTGCTGATTCCAAAAAACGGTGTGTTTTGCTGGAGCGTGTCACACTTTCTCACGATATGATGCATTTTGTTGCATCTTTGCTTTTGAGAGTATTAAGAATCTGTGTTTTCTCCCTTAGTTGGCAGAAAAACACCACAAACACATGATTCCTGTCTGAATCTGGGCCAGATTACAACTATTTGTTCAATTCTCAGCCCATTTTCACATGTAGAACATAAGTCTATTCCTGGAGTCTGAATTATGGCTAATGACAGAGAAGAAAAATTCTTCTGCATCTGTGGGTGCTTCACAGCATCTGAACCGCTACAGAAATGTCTAATTTTGTGACGTTAAATTGAATATTTGAACAATTTTCTGCTCCTTTGCAGATTGTAAATCAAGTGTGGAACATTTTAAATACTTTTTTGGCTTGAAAATGAAACTTAACGTTTGACTGCTTTTTATTTTGATCGGTGTATTAAAGCTGACATTATAATTGGAAATCATTCTTTTGTGAAAACTACATGATGGAAATCCACTTTTTTTTTTTTTTTAAATTAATAAAAAGGCTTGTGAAATCAAGCAATGTCAGTAAAACAACCATCACATGCAGATTACTGAATGTTTTAGTAACAAAAGACATGTTGAGTGCATTTCAAGCAGTAGTTCATCCAAAAATGAGTAACTGATTAAATCCAGACCTTTTGACTATTGATCACTGTTACGTCCTTCACTGACAGTGAAGCATATTTTATTAGATCGTACTAATAGACAACGGTTTTATTCAGAAGTGCATTTATCTGATTTATTTAAAAATGTATTTTAGAAATTTTTGTCTAGTGTAGATTTGAAAGCTCTTTTATAACTTTGTTAATTGTATACCTTGTGTAATTTATTCTGAGATCGCCATGAAAATAGCCTTGATGCTGGCATGGTGTTAACAAGTGAATAAATAAACATTCTTCACAATAGAAGTTGTTCACAGTCATGTTTGGGATTACTTGAGGCTAAATGATTGTGGATTTGCTCAAACTCAACACTGTTTTGTTTTCTTGAGTGCCGTATGCTGTGAACTGCTGTAGTAACTCTGTGTCTGTGTGTCGTCAGGTTGTGCGGCGGCTCCTTCGGCGTGTTGTGTGTGTCAGAGGGTCTCGGGTTCGAGGAAGCCGTGCTCTCAGTGCGAGCGTCCCGCGTGTTCAGCGTGTATCCAGGAGTGCAACATCTGCTCCGACCGCTGCTGCTCCTTATGCACCGTCACAGAGTGAGTCAACTGCATTACACACTGCTTCTGATTTCCTCTTAATAGAGTAGTTCACCCAGAAATGAAGATGTGCTCATCCTCAGGCTGTTCAAGATTAGGATGACTCTTTCTTCACATTTGAAGTGTGTCTCAGCAATGGATGCTCTGCAGTGAATGGGTGCCGTCAGAATGAGAGTCCAAACAGCTGATAAAAACATCACAATCCACACCACTCCAGTCCATCAGTTAACATCTGGAGAAGACAAAAGCTGAAACAAATCCATCAAGACATTAACTCAAATATGAGTCCATAATCCATAACACTTCCTCCAGTGAAAAAGTCCATCTCTTGTTGTCTCTCACATCAAAATCCAGCCACATATTTGTTTAGAGCTGTTTTGGTTTGTAAACGCTGCTTGATCTGCAGATTTCTCTCCTGATTCAGACCAGAACACTTTTTCACTGGAGGAAGTGTTATGGATTATGGACTCGTATTTGAGTTAATGTCTTGATGGATTTATTTCAGCCTTTGTCTTCTCCAGATGTTAACTGATGGACTGGAGTGCTGTGGATTATTGTGATGTTTTTATCAGCTGTTTGGACTCTCATTCTGACGGCACCCATTCACTGCAGAGCATCCATTGCTGAGACAATGATGCAATGACACATTTCTCCAAATCTGATGAAGAAACACTCCTTCTAATCTGGGATGGCCTGAGATGAGCACATTGTTTTAAAGGAATACTTCTAATGTGCTGACAAAGCTCATATGCATGTTTGAGATGTTTAGTTTTGGATTTGCATGCTATACCGACAAACATGCATGATGCTTAACTTTACTGTATTAGATGTGTAGTTTCATGCTGGACTGACTGTGATCACTGAAGCCTGTTTTTCCTCTGAAATCTGATGTGTTTATTCTCTGTGCTCAGTTACAGTGAGCGTTATGAGCGCGTCCTCTGCTGTGGCTGTTCATCCTGATAGCAGTGATCAGAACAGATGACTGATGACCAATACACCAGACAATATTTTTAATGCATTACCAATTAAATATAAATGAGATTACTATTTTATATATATGCTTGCATTGTTTCTTGCTCTTTCCCTCTTATGTAAATACACCTATGAGTATTGAAATAAAGTCTTGACATTAATACTTTCATAATTATGGTGTTTGGGACTTTTTGATGGCTGGATGGAAACACGCATGCCTATGGGTCATTGACGTATAAGGATTTTCGACAGGCAAATTTTAAAATGCAAAAAAGTGTTTTGTTGTTCAAACATTAAGAAGGTTGTGTACACGCATTCATATTAACATTTTAAATTAAGTGTTTTTTTTTTTTTTTTTCCTTCATCTAGACGAATCAACCGTAGCCTTAAATGTCATGTGGCGCGACCATGATTTATATTAATTTCGTTAACATGTTTAGCGCTTTTAAGTTGTTCTCCGTAATTAACGTTTAGAAACAAAGTATTTGCATTTATTTTGAGTTTTTGTACTTGATCATCTTTTTTTGTTCTATAATTTCAGAGTTGCCTTAATTGTAGTTAGCAGACTTATTTTTTTTCTGTAAATTGCATAAAACTGAGAATTTAAAAGAAAAATACCATTCACTTAATCATACTATAGCAGTGGTTCATATTTCAGCCACAGAAATTAGATAATTTGCTTTTAATTTAACACTGTTATTGCCGTTATTGGTCGCACCACATGAGTGGTCCCTCCAAATGACACAAAGACCTTACATCATTAAAAATCTATTTAAAGAAACTTGTGAAAAGTTCAGCGTATGGCATTAACTGCAGTCATTTTTTTAGACCCAGTTATTTCTAAACCTTGCCCAACCTTGGCTGCTCAATTGACCCTTCGTTGGGTGTTTGATTAACAGGCAATCGGAGCAATCATAATGCCAAATCTGCCATTTTTGTCCAACAAACAAACCAGACAGGAGAGTAGATTAATGTCAGTGGACTTGAACTTGAAAAAAATAGTGTTTATTGACATTTTTCACAATTGAAACAAGATACTTTCTGATGTTCATGTTTATTTTGTGCTATAACTAGTAAGAGCTGATCAATCACATGCTGCTTGAACAGGTGCTACAGCGATTTGTTTGAATTTCTTAAAAAATGACAAAAATTTGAACTCTGAGACTTTAATACCGAAAGTGCTCTGTCTTGTATGTCGGCGTGTTGTCAGTGTCTTCTTTGCTCCGTAATGTATTTCACTGCATGAAACATGATGTGTGGCATAAAAGTGCCATAGTTTGTCGGATGGTTTGTCTGATGTAGCAACAGTAACTAAGGGCGGGTCTTTGCTAAGGGTCAATTTAGAGTTGCTGGCTCAGGTTCTGAGATGAAATCATAAACATCTTTCTTACAGCAGAAAATTACATCTGGAGTTTGTGCTTGACTGCAGGGTCAGAATTAACATGCTGCCTATGGTGAGTGTTTATTTTGCATTGCTTGGCAGTGGAATCTGGTAAAATAGATTTAAACAGTTATTAATAAATATATAATAAATTACTAATAAATGCATAATTATCAAACTGAAATTAGATGCTCTAAATTCCTATTTTTTGCATTTTTTCTCATATTGTACAGAGATTACACATAAACATGCAAGCTAGCTTCCCATGAAAGGTCACTATGAAATTTATAATAAAAATAAATGCTTGTAGAAATAACTTAATATTCATTGTTTTTTTTAGGTCATACCACATGATATCCAAATGTGGTAACTACATACCAGCCATTAAAAAGGTTATTTTTTTTCCAAATTTGAAAGAGTTACAAACCTGCTTGATGCTTCTAAGGGTCCTTGGCAAATTGTTATATGATGCAACGTCCTATCTTTGAATGAATTTCAACATAAAAGTACAAAAATGGTAGTTTCTTGATGGTCACACCACATGATTTTTCATAAAATGGAGATTATCGGACAAAGCTTGTTTGAGTATTATGATGGAAATATAAATATAAATGCTTTGCAATTTTATACAGGATTACAAAACACTTTGGAAAACATGCCAAAAAGTGCAAAAAAATAATCTGAATAAATTTAGGGTAATTTCAAAGATGTTTCCAAAACAACAGTTATGGCTGGACGGTCGCACCACATGATGTTTTGACACTTTGAATAACGGAAAAATTACAAATAACTAATGTTTTTTGACAAATTAAAGTTGGTACATATGTGGGAGAGGTACTTCTTATATATGCCATCTTTTTTATGCATTTAAACCAAGTTTTAATTGAAAAAATGCAATCGGACAGAAAATTTAGGCATCACGTAATTGACCCATATATATATACAGTATCTCACAGAAGTGAGTACACCCCTCACATTTTTGTGAATATTTTATTATATGTTTTCATGTGACAACACTGAAGAAATGGCACTTCGCTACAATGTAAAGTAGTGAGTGTACAGCTTGTATAACAGTGTAAATTTGCTGTCCCCTCCAAATAACTCAACACACAGCCATTAATGTTTAAACCGCTGGCCACAAAAGTGAGTACACCCCTAAGTGAAAAATTAGCCATTTTCTCTCCCCGGTGTCATGTGACTCATTAGTGTTACAAGGTCTCAGGTGTGAATGGGGAGCTGGTGTGTTAAATTTGGTGTTATCGCTCTCACTCTCTCATACTGGTCACTGGAAGTTCAACATGGCACCTCATGACAAAGAACTCTGAGGATCTGAAAAAAAGAATTGTTGCTCCACATAAAGATGGCGTGGGCTATAAGAAGTTTGCCAAGACCCTGAAACTGAGCTGCAGCACGGTGGCCAAGACCATACAGCGGTTTAACAGGACAGGTTCCACTCAGAACAGGCTGCGCCATGGTCGACCAAAGAAGTTGAGTGCGCGTGCTCAGCGTCATATCCAGAGGTTGTGTTTGGGAAATAGACGTATGAGTGCTGCCAGCATTGCTGCAGAGGCTGAAGCGGTGGGGGGTCAGCCTGTCAGTGCTCAGACCGTACGCCACACACTGCATCAAATTGGTCTGCATGGCTGTCGTCCCAGAAGGAAGCCTCTTCTAAAGATGATGCACAAGAAAGCCCGCAAACAGTTTGCTGAAGAGAAGCAGACTAAGGACATGGATTACTGGATTACTGGATTACTCAAGCACTCAAGCGTGTGTGGCGGCACCCAGGTGAGGAGTACAAAGACAAGTGTGTCTTGCCTACAGTCAAGCATGGTGCTGGGAGTGTCATGGTCTGCATGAGTGCTGCCGGCGCTGGGGAGCTACAGTTCATTGAGGGAACCATGAATGCCAACATGTACTGTGACATACTGAAGCAGAGCATGATCCCCTCCCTTCAGAGACTGGGCCGCAGGGCAGTATTCCAACATGATAACGACCCCAAACACACCTCCAAGATGACCACTGCCTTGCTAAAGAAGCTGAGGGTAAAGGTGATGGACTGGCCAAGCATGTCTCCAGACCTAAACCTTATTGAGCATCTGTGGGGCATCCTCAAACAGAAGGTGGAGGAGCGCAAGGTCTCTAACATCCACCAGCTCCGTGATGTCTTCATGGAGGAATGGAAGATGACTCCAGTGGCAACCTGTGAAGCTCTGCTGAACTCCATGCTCAAGAGAGTTAAGGCAGTGCTGGAAAATAATGGTGGCCACACAAAATATTGACATTTTGGGCCTAATTTGGACATTTTCACTTAGGGGTGTACTCACTTTTGTGGCCAGCGGTTTAGACATTAATGGCTGTGTGTTGAGTTATTTTGAGGGGACAGCAAATTTACACTGTTATACAAGCTGTACACTCACTACTTTACATTGTAGCAAAGTGTCATTTCTTCAGTGTTGCCACATGAAAAGATATAATAAAATATTTACAAAAATGTGAGGGGTGTACTCACCTCTGTGAGATACTGTATGTGTGTGTGTGTATATATGTATATATATATATATGTGTGTATGTGTATGTGTATATGTATATGTATAGCACATTGTTGGATGCCTGTTAACAGTGGTGTGATCAGGTATTTGTCACTAGAGGGCAGCACCTGAATATAATACTTCATTAGTTTCTCAGTTAACAGCTTTGTCTGTCAGGACTACATTCACTGTCTCCTAGCAAAACTTTGATCATTAAAACTAAAAAATATATATATTTATTTATATGTATATAAAAACCTTGCTACATGTACTGCATTAGGCTAACTGAGACTTGTCATAGCACTTGCATATCATTACGTTTTTGTTGGTTTTGATTGCTTCTATTGTCATCATTTGTAAGTCGCTTTGGATAAAAGCATCTGCTAAATGACTAAATGTAAAACTTTTTAATGATGGCGCTTTTCTTTTAGAATGAAGTCTGTAAAAGATTTTTAAAGTCAATTCAACAATTATAATCAAATAATTTGACTTTAAATGATACTGGAACCAGAGGTTCAATGCTCCTGTAACACTTCAAGGCACTAAAGTCATACTTCTGTGCAAATTAGAAACCTTAAGCTCAATCAGACACTGAACCCTCATACACAACTTCTTCTGACTTGGAGCAACTGTGCTGTTTCAGGCATAGAAAGTACCATAGTGTAACCAAGGTACCTTAGTCTTTTATATTAGAGTTAAATTGTTTTTGAAAAATCTCTTCTGCTCAACAAGGCTGCTTTTAATCGATCAGAAATACAGTAAAAATTGTGAAATATTATTTAAAATAGCTGTTTTCTATGTGAATATCTGTTACACTGTAATTTATTTCTGTGATGCGCAGCTGTATTTTCAGCATCATTACTCCAGTCTTCAGTGTCACATGATCTTCAGAAATCATTCTAATATGCTGATTTGCTGCTCGAGAAACATTTCTGATTATTATCAATGTGGAAAACAGCTGTGCTGCACAATATTTTTGTGGAAACTGAAATTTATTTTATTTTTCAGGATTCACAGATGAATAGAAAGTTCAAAAGAACAGCATTTATTTGAAATAGAAATCATTTGTAACAAATGTCTTTACTGGCACTTTTGATCAATTCAGTGCATCCTTGAAAAAACAATCTTACTGACCCCAAACTTTAATGGCATTGTATAATTTTTTAAGGATTATTTGTTCATTACAATTTGCTTAAACATAAGACTAGGTTAAATAAAGAGCAGACACTCTTTACTGCACAGGACAGGACTCTTTGTTTTTGGCTTATATGACAAAATGTTTCCTCTGTGTTATTTTCATGAATATTTAAATAGATATTGCATTTCTTTACATGCTCTCACTATTAAACATGCAGCTCTTAAATCAGGGATATTGAGAGTTCGGCTGCGACCCAAATCAAACACATCTGCCTGTATCTCTAAATGATGCACATTTGGGTCTGTTCCTCACAGAAAGCATCATATGACTTCAGAAGACACTGAATATAGCAGACTAGGGCCAGGTTTCACAGACAGGGCTTAGACTAAGCCAGGATTAGGCCACAGTTCAATTGGGACATTTAAGTAAATTTTATAAACGTGCTTAGAAAAAAAACATTATTGTGTGAATCTTGAGACAAAACAAAGCCACTGGTATATTTTAAGACCAGTCAGTGCAAGTTTCTTTCAGTTGAAACAGCTCAGACTTACATTTCAGTCTAGGACTAGGCTTAAGCCTTGTTTGTGAAACCGGGGGTAGTTGTATGAACTACTGTTATGATACTTTTGCATCCTTTTGGAAGCTTGAAAACATCTTTCATTTCATAATTGTGTGGAAGATTGACACTGACTTCAGCATTATCACAGAGGTGAGTAAATGATGACGTGATGTTTTAATATAGATTGTGATACTGAGGGCAGTAGTCTTCATGCATGCTGTGGAGATGGAAAAGCAATTAGATGTTCCTGACACTCCTCCTGTTCTTTTGTCTGTGCTTCTCTGCAGCTGTCCAGACTTTCATCACAAGTGTTTTACTGTAAAAGGTCACAGCCGTGACTTCCGAGGTGGCTCCTCTTTCCCAGCGCCACATGCCAGGGACCCCCGAAGGCCTGCCGGGCCCCGCTGACTCCTGGATGCACTTAAGTCCAGGCGTGTGGCTCTGCATCACCCCCCATTTGTACAGAGCAGCTGTGCACAGACACACGGCCGGCCGCGGTGATGTGGCTGCTATAAATACGAGTGCATGTAGTGAAGGAGTGACAGCTGTGCGCTGGACTCCTCTGCTCCTCCATCAGCTCACGCTCCATACGGGACAGAACGACAGGTTACTAAAATCCCCCTTCTTACAGTCAACTCGTGATTTCCATGAGTTTCTCAAACATAGTCAAAGTTTGTTATGCATAATTTCATGATTCAATGATGTTCTAGGTAGTTGTTAACAAAGGAATGCATTTTGTAGCTGTTATGAGTGGTTGCTAGGGTGTTGCTATGGTTTTCCGAGTGACTGTTGACAAAAGAATGCATTTTGTAGCTGTTCTGAGTGGTTGCTAGGGTATTTCTAGGGTGTTATGAGTGGTTGCTAGGGTGTTGCTATGGTTTTCCGAGTGACTGTTGACAAAAGAATGCATTTTGTAGCTGTTATGAGTGGTTACTAGGGTGTTGCTAGGGCTTTCTGAGTGGTTGTTGACAAAATAATGCATTTTGTAGATGTTATGAGTGGTTACTAGGGTATTGCTATGGCTTTCTGAGTGGTTGTTGACAAAAGAATGCATTTTGTAGCTGTTCTGAGTGGTTGTTAGACTAGGGTGTTGCTAGGGCTTTCTGAGTGGTTGTTGACAAAAGAATGCATTTTGTAGCTTTTCTGAGTGGTTGCTAGGGTGTTTGTAGGGTTTTCTGAGTTGTTGCTGACAAAAGAATGCATTTTGTAGCTCTTCTGAGTGGTTGCTTGGATGATACTAAAGTGTTCTAAGTGGTTACCAGGGCATTCTAGGTGGTTGTTAACAAAATAATGCCTTTTGTAGCTGTTCTGAGTGGTTGCTACGGTATTTCTAGGGTGTTATGAGTGGTTGCTAGGGTGTTGCTATGGTTTTCCGAGTGACTGTTGACAAAAGAATGCATTTTGTAGCTGTTATGAGTGGTTAATAGGGTGTTGTTAGGGCTTTCTGAGTGGTTGCCAGGGTGTTCTAGGTGGTTGATGACAAAAGAATGCATTTTGTAGCTGTTCTGAGTGGTTGCTAGGGTGTTGGTAGGATTTTCCGAGTTGTTGCTGATAAAAGAATGCATTTTGTAGCTGTTCTGAGTGGTTGCTTGGATGATCCTAAAGTGTTCTAAGTGGTTACCAGGGCGTTCTAGTGGTTGCTAGGGTATTTCTAGGATGTTCTGAGTGGTTGCTAGGGTGTTGCTAAAGTATTGTGAGCATTTATAGCTTGTTGATACAAGTATGTAATTTCTAGATGTTCTGAGTGGTTGCTAGGGTTTTCTAGTGGTTGCCAGGGTGTTCTGGGTGGTTGTTAACAAAAGAGTGCATTTTCCAGCTGTTCTGAGTGGTTGCTGGGGAGTTTCTAGGGTGTTTGAGTGGTTCCTAGGGTCTTCTGGATGGTTGCTTGGTGGCTGCTACAGTATTATAAGCATTTGTAGCTCGTTGATACGAGTACGCATTTTCTAGCTGTTATGAGTGATTGCAAGGGTGTTCTGCATGGTTGCTAAGATAGTTTGTTTCTTTGTTTTTATACAGTAGTTTGTACTAGTGGTCACTAGGATGATGTACTCGGTTGCCAGGATGTTGCTAGGGTCTTCTGGGTGGTTTCTAACATTCTGCAAGAATGTTTAGTTTGTTAGTTAGGGTTAGGGTTGCAAGGTTTGTTAACCATGTGTTTATAACTATATGAGCCAAATATAAATTCAATTCTACTTAGCTGAAGTTATCAACCTGTTAGTTAAGTTTAGTCTAATTTATGTAAAATAATAATAATAATGACAACCACTATTTCAACAACAAATTGGAGTAGAAACATAAAATTTTATGCAAAAGTTAATTGTATGTTTTTCTTGTTGTTGTTGTTGTATGTGTATGTGTTCTTTACAATTAATCCAGAACGTGGCAGCAAGATTCATTTTTAATGAATCAAAAAGAATGCACGTCACACCTCTGTTTATTAATTTGCACTGGCTACCAATAGCTGCTCGCATAAAATTCAAGGCATTGATGTTTGCCTACAAAAGCACCACTGGCTCTGCACCCCTTTACCTAAATATACTTCAGACTTATGTGCCTCTAGAAGCTTGTGTTCTGCAAGTGAACAACGCTTTATTGTTCATCCCAAAGAGGCACAAAATCACTTTCACAGACTTTTACATTCACTGTTCCCTCCTGGTGAAGAGACCTGCCCAACTCAATCCAGCTGCTGAGTCCTTAACCATCTTCAAGAATCGGCTAAAAACACATCTCTTCCATCTTCATTTGGCCTTCTAACTCTAGCACTCTCTATTCTAATTCTATTCTTTGACAAAAAAACAAAAAACTTGCCCCTTTAGACTTGCACTCTATTCGTTTACTGTTTGTTTTCTTTAAAACAAAAAACAGCTTTTCTAATCTTTTTGTATTATATTTATTTGTTTTCTTTTTATTTCTTATACAATTAACAAAAGCAAAAAAGGCTAACACTAGCTTGCTCTATTCTTTTTCTATACTATCTGTTTTTATTTATTATATAATTTAAAATAAAAAAAAACCTTGCTAGTGTACTGTGTTAAGCTAACTGAGACTTGTTATAGCACTTACACATCATTGCTCTTTTGTTGATTTTGATTGCTTCTGTTGTCCTCATTTGTAAGTCGCTTTGCGTCTGCTAAATGATTAAATGTAAATGTAAATGTTTAGTTGTCTCCCCCTCCTGTTGTTAGGGAGTTGCTAGGTGGTTGCTAACGAGTTGTAAGCTTGCTGATAGAAGTATCTGTTTTCAAGCTGTTCAAAGCAGTTGCAGTTTGTTTTGAGGATATGGTATTATCATGATTTTTGTACCATACTATGGTATTCTGTAAAATACCTTGAAAATATGATGCTGCATGAACAACGTATCATGATATTTATCAAAGTATCACAGTGTTACCATCTCATAGCATCACTGTGTGACCACAGTGCTAAAAAGGTGATATTGAGGATATAATGTTTTGATGTTAATTATATAAGACACAAAGGTCTCGTCTCTGACAGAGCATTGCTCTTTTTCTGTTTTAGGTGCATGAGTGTGTGTGTGTGTGTGAGGCTGCATCGCTCCTTTTCAAGTGTGACCACCTGTCTTTTGTTATGAGGTAAATAAATAAATAAACATGGCCAGCACCAGATGTCCCCGGCCGTCCGTTCAGAGGTCAAGGTCTCCCACCGCTGGCCTTGCGAGGTGAAGACATCCAAGTTTCAACTTCACTTCTCCTACAAAGACTTGCTGTCGTCTGGGGAATACATGCAAATGTGCTAGCTGTGGTGAAATGGAAATTACATGAAGCTTTTTGATAAGCGAGGGCAAAACACACATCTAATTAAGTCAAAGAGACGACAGCGCGCTCATCAAAGAGTGCAACTAGTCATGGCATGCTTGTTTCTCATTTGCTAGTTGTCTAGTCCAGTCCTTCAACTGGTTTTGCAGATTTTATATCAGATATCAAGGGGAGACCAAACACAATTCGCAAAATAAAATGCCCTTAAAATCAATAGAAATGAAAACAATATGCAAAATAATTTGACATGAAAGACTAGAGTTTTAACATTGTCCTTTTAGTTGCAGTGTTTGCTTTCTAAATGTCTCTAAACATTTTGAATGATTCATTTTAAATATTTCCCCCAAGTTCACCCTTTTTAATGTCGCCTGGGGTTGCTAGGTTGTTACTCATGTGTTGTGAGCATTTTTAACTTGTTGACACAAATATGCATTTTCCGAGCTGTACTTAGTGGTTGCTATGGAGTTGCTACGGCTTTCTAAGTGGTTGCTAAAGTGTTGCTAGGGTCTTCTGGGTGGTTGCTCATTGATATAAATTGTTGATATAAATATGCATTTTTCTCGCCATTCTGAGTGGTTGTTAGGGTGTTGCCATGGTTTCTGAGTGGTTGCTACAATGTTGCTGGGTGGTAGCTAATGCTAAGTGGTTGCTAGGGTTTGTATTTTTTAGGGTGCGCATTGCTACCTTGTTGGTATGCATTTTTCTATCTGTTCTGAATGGTTGTTATTGAGTTGTTAGGGCATTCTGGGTGGTTGCTAGGGTTTTCTGAGTGGTAGCTGGGGTGTTGCTAGGTGGTTGCTCGCATGTTGTGAGCATTTTTAACTTGTTGATACAAGTATGTATTTTTTTTATCTGTTCTGAATAGTTGCTATTGGGTTGTTGGGGTTTTTGAGTGGTTGCTAGGGTGTTGCTTGGGTTTTCTGAGTGGTTGCTCACATGTTGTGAGTATTTTTAGCTTGTTGATACAAGTATGTATTTTTCTGTCTGTTCTGAATGGTTGCTATTGGGTTGTTGGGGTTTTTGAGTGGTTGCTAGGGTGTTGCTTGGGTTTTCTGAGTGGTTGCTAGGGTGTTGTTAGGTTGTTGCTCACATGTTGTGAGCATTTTTAGCTTGTTGATTCACTTATGTATTTTTCTAACTGTTCTGAATGGTTGCTATTGGGTTGTTGAATTTTTTTTTGAGTAGTTGCTAGGGTGTTGCTTGGTTGCTCTAAATTGTTGCTAGGGTGTTGCTGGGTGCTTATATTTTTACATTGTTTATATCTTTGCAAAACTGAAAGAATATTACTCTAATCTGCATCTAGAAGGCATGAAGATAAACATAAACATTATGATTTTCTGCAAAGCTGCTGTGAAACTGCTGTGTGTATTGTGAAAAGAGCTATATACATAAATAAATTTGATTCCCTGTTCATTGTCTCATGACCTTTGACATCAACATCAAAAAAATGTGTTTTCTCCTCCCATTTGAAAGCAGATTCATTTATGCACACTTAATGTTGTTTTTCCTCCTCTGGTTTTTGATTATATGACTGGTCCCCAGCAGCAGGTGAAATGTCAGTAAAGCGTAATCCTCCGGGCCTCTGGTTTAAATTCTAGTATTTCCAGCCGGACCGCCACACACCCTTATTTACACCTCGTTCCCTTCATGCGGGTCTGCAGCGGTTCACTGAGCTTCAGGGCAGAACCTGAGCGCCGGAGCGGACAATAGACACGCCAAACTACTAACCGCACACAAAAGAGTCGGGCTGTTTGCAGGGGCGGATGGGGGCAGGGTCATGGGAATCACACCGCCGAGCAGCTGGATTGCTTTACATGTGCAGTCGGAGAATAATTAGCATCTCACTCGCTAAGAAAATGACCAGTGAATTGGCTTTGAGATTCCGAATTAGCCACGCATTTCCTGTCCTCCTCCGGCGTGAATATTTGTTTGCTCAGAATGCAAATGAGCGTCCAGTGAAGGAGGCGTTCTTTCATTAAAGAAATGAGGAAGTTAAAAATGAGTTAAATCTCTTTAAGGGTTCAAACTGAGTGTAAAGCACCTGCTTTATATCTTACATCCACGTCATCCTCTGCATTGAGGAGAAGCTGAAGTGTTTTCTGTGCAGAGATCTCCTAAAAAACTCCTGAAAAACATTTGAGGTCATTCGTTCCTGGTTCACATGCGTTTGGCCAATGACTTTCCATGAGTTTTCCAGTCACCTGGAAGGATTTAAACCATCATTTTATTGAGATTACACTCAAAAAGAGCTCTGAAATAATGAAGCTGAGCGAAACTAGGAAAGTTTTCGAGACTTTAAGATTTAGTAAAGTCGCCTGGGTCATATATTCTCTTATATCCATGTTGACATCTGTATAATTTAACAGATGATTAACTTATGCCAAAAAAACTGTATAGAGTTTGATTGGAAACATATTCTGGACTACTTTAATTTTTTTTTTTTTCCAGGTCTACAGAAGCAAATATTATTTTTTCTTAATATGAAACCCCTAATGATTTATCCCTTGAATATGTTGCCAACTTTATTATATTCCACACAAATTTTTCATTCAAGAACAAAAGTGATGTAAATATTCCATTATTTCTTCTTGAATTCAACTCTGCAATTTCACCCCACCTGTTTCCTGCAGCATTTTTAAAAATAGAATTTTATAGAAATTACACTGAAAAAGAGTTACATTTGAGCAAAATATGGAATTTATATTAACTACAGAACTAAAGTCACCTGAATTTTTTTTTTTACTGTGTAGTTTTGATGTTTTATGAAGATTAATCTAATTAAACTAGATTCTACAGGTGATGAACTTTTTCCAAAATACTGTAGAGTTAATTGGAAACATATTTTGGACTGATTTAGGTGGTTTTATTTTTTAGCTCTACCAAAATAATGGGGGGGGGGGGGGTTGTTTCCATTTTTTTCATTCATGAACAAAATTATTTAAATTATTTCTTCTCTCAAATTCTCTCTAATAACCCTTATAAAAATATAAGATTTATTTAACCAATGCATTTCCCTGAAGAATTTGAAAAATCATTTTTCAGAGATTACGCTCACACCTAGTAATTTTAACAGCATCTATAAGCAATTTTAAAGGTATTGCAAATTCACAGGTTTTCCATGACTGAAGATGAAGATAAACGGAGGATGATTTTTCTTCTGCTAAATATTCATAGTGTTCTGAATGGAGTTTTTCTGAAACGCAACGTCGCCCTATCATCATTTAAAAAAAACAAGCACAATAATTCCACAGAAAATGTTGTTTAATCTACGCTTCAGCTAAATAAAGATCTAGATAAAGATTGTCACATTTTCACAGCACAAACAAACAGGCACAATGTGCCCGAGAAGAAAGAAAGAAACAAAGAAAGAAAGAGAGCAAAGCAAGCGCAAACACACAAACAAACAATGAATCCAAATAAATTACCAAAGAATTCAGGCAAAATCAACTCAAACAGATTGTCATCTACATTCACTAAAGGACTTACAATGAAGCTTTTGTTTCCTATAAAATATGCTTTTGTTTATCAAAAAATTATATTACATCTAATGGCACTTCTACAAAGTCTATTAAAAAGTCTCAACTTAGTATCATCTTTCATTTTACAAGTCAAAATTCTGAGATACAGTAAAATTTTGCACAAGAAACTAAATCAATAAATATTACTTACGATTATACAATTTCACAGTCTGAACCTTTAGAAGACAATAATCCGGTATTAATGTACATACACAGCCGTCATTCAGCAGACTGAACTGAGAAACACCTTCATCGTGTTAAAAGAGACATTATGACGGCAAACACTGAATCATTCAGTTCATTATTGCATTCATATATTGGCTTTTATGAATGTTGAATAGCATCAGAAATCTGAATCTCGAATGAGAAACAGCGTCATACGATCGTCAAAATAAGAAAAGTAGTATTAAAAAGAACATTCAAATGCACAGAAATCTTCTGTTAGCCCACAAACTCCAGTGTAGCATGATATTAATTTGCACAGAAATGAAAATATAAAATAAACTGAATCGTGATGCAGATATGCAACAGAACACGATGCACGCTTGCTTTTACATGTGCATCATCATCATCAGAAATATCATAATTGTGGGCGTTTCAGGTAGATTATTAGTCTTCGTGTCATTCGGATGTTTGTGCTTGCGAACCAACAGTTTTTAGTTCAGACAACCACAGCGGTTTTAACTGGAAGACTGTGAAAAACTGCAGCTTTTGCCAGAGATTTCGGTCATACTAGATCCTAAACCAAATGTGACAATGATTTGATAAATAAAACACATATTTACAATAAATACACAGTTAGAAATAGCAGCCTACGGTATATGAGTGTTGTATCTATCAGTGAAGTGCTCGATAGTCGATGAAATCAGGTACTCACATACAGCAACTGATCGATTATCCCAACATTACAGAGCTTTAAACATCAAGTCTAGAGTAAACCCTGAACCAAAGCCAGCTAATAAATAACTAATCAAGTTTATCAGGACCGATGAAACATACAGCATAACGTGGGTTTTTAGTGCTAGTTACTGTTACTACATAAAGAATCTGTCAAATGAGCAGAAAATAATCGAGAAAACGCCTTCGAAACGTTTCTGAGATTCAGTCAGCGGTGGTTCAACCATATTTCTGTTTGCAGAAAGATGAAAGAGATATGAAACAAAACAACAAACATTCCAGTAGATGTTAAAAAACTAGTTCTTCTGATATTAGTACAAGCTTAACTAGTCCTTCACGTCTTCTAAACCCAGACCACCATCGAAACGCTCCGATCTGATGAGGGTCAGTTCAAATCCAGTCCTCGACTAAAAGAAAACCACGCGATCCTGACCGACAGCCAGTAGCTTTATAAGACCACGTCGCTTTAAATGTTGCCAAGTGCTTCAGTGAAACATTTCAGTGACGAAGCCCTTCAGGAGACAAAACACACACACAACTGTAACAGCATAAATTAAACCTGCCCTTCTGGACTTCAGATATGCGATCACGCAGAAAAACAATGAAATCATGAACATACAGTACTTCTTCAAAAACTTTCTCTGACACGGCGCTCAAATGATTTGTAATAAATTACAGCAGATACAAAAGAACATTTTCTGGACGGAGCTGCAGAACTGTTTTATCAGTGAACTGCGTTCATATATATATATATATATATATATTTCTGTTTTAGTGTTCATCAATATTTTGATGCATCTGAGACTTTGACATATTGTGTGTGTGTGTGTGTGTGTATATAGTTAAGAACTGTTCTATGTAATATATATAAAACAGTTAATATATGTAACATATATATATATAAACTGTTTTATATACACATGTATATATTTAAGTATATAATATATATATATATATATATATATATATATATATATATATATATATATATATATATATATATATAGGTAATTGATGCATCAATGTGTCAAAAAAACAAATCTCTAACATTAAAGATAAACCTCTCTCATGCTATTTGTAACTAAGAATGAAGATACATTTTTCTCATGTTATTTGTATGTGAATTTTTTTTTTTCCTACATTTTTCTATGTTACACCATAGGACAGTCCGATTTTTATTTTTCAACTACCCATATTATATATATATATATAATAAAATAGTAAAATAGTTTTATTTTACATATATGTATATATGTGTGTGTGTGTGTGTGTGTGAAATATATAAAATAATATATATATTTGAATGTATATATCAGTTAAAATATACAATATATTTTAATTATATTTCAATATATTTAACACACACACACACACACACACACACGTACACACGTACATACATATATATATGTGTATGTATGATGTCAAAGACCCAAGTGCATCAAACTGCTGATTGCTGGAGACACAATTGTGTTTTACAGTCATTAATGAACCGATTTTCTGCCATCTGCAAAATACTGGATATTCTTCTTCTTCATAAAAACTGCTGTTGTTTTTATACAAAAGGACGTGATTGCACCGCGTTTGCCCCGCCTTCATCCTATAGCGAGCGTCTTGACGAGGCCGCAGTGGAACTTGCGTATGTGTCGGTACAGATCGCCGGACTGCGTGAAGCGCCGCTCGCACCACTTGCACGCGTGCGGTTTCTCTCGCGTGTGCACCACGGCGTGCCGGCTCAGATTGTGTGAGTACTGGAAGCTCTTCCCGCACTGTCCGCAGGTGTACGGCTTCTCGCCGGAGTGTGTGCGCTCGTGCCGCTTGAGCGTGTACATGCAGGAGAAGGTCTTGCCGCACTGCGAGCAGGTCGGGACGGAGCCGTCGGGCGAGAGCTTGGAGCGGACGCCGTCTTTCTCCTTGAAGTGCGAGCTGAGGTGGAGCTGGAGCACATGAGCGCTTGGGAAGACTTTGCTGCAGAGCGGACATATGCAAACCTGCTGCCTGCCCGGCGGGAGGAGAACCCCGCTGGATGTGGAGATGTCTGAAGACGCCAGGTCGTCCTCATCCTCGCCCTCGCTGTCCCTGAGATGATGCTCCGAACGCACATGCAACCCATTCTCCTCCTCCATCAGGTCATCGTCCGGAGGGAGCAGCGAAGCCGTGGCCTTGTTTTCGGGGAAAAGGCCAGCGAACCCTGTCACCACCGAACTCCTGGCGATATTCCCAAAGCGCTGGCTCTCTGGGCTCACCGGATCACCGTCCTCCTGCTCTGACAGCAAGTCATGTTCGTCTTTAACAAGTGGCTCGGTGCCCTGCTGCTGGCTGTCGAGGGCCAGCTGTCCCGAGACGTAGGAGGGGTGGAAGGCGTCTCGGCTCGACAGAGGCTTGAAAGACAAATCCAGCGCGCGGTCCGTGTCATCCGACGCCCGGGACCTCTGGGACACAGGGGCGGCCGAACTACTGACATCAGCTTTTGTTTTTCCAGCTGTTCGGACACAGGCCTCGGCCTCGGCTGACACATAATTGACACCTACAAGATCCAGGGACCTTGCACAACAAAAAGAAAAAAAAGAGGCTTTATCGCATAGAAAATCTTTCTAATCCAACATCATGCAGAGGTGGACAGTAGTGAAGTATTTTTACTTTGCTATAAAAGTACATGCAAAGGTGCACTGATAAAACATGTAAAAGTACACACACACACACACACACACACATATATACGTATATATACACACAAAGTCATGGCCAAAAATATCCGCACTCGTGGTAAATATGATCAAAGGCGGCTGTGTAAATTAATCTGCATTGTTAATCCTTTTAATCTTTTATTTAAAAAATTGACAAAAATCTAACCTTTCATTGGATAATAAGAATTTAAAATGGGGGAGAAATATCATTATGAAATAAATGTTTTTCTCAAATGCACGTTGGACATAATTATTGGCACCCCTAGAAATTCTTATGAGTAAAATATCTCTGAAGTATATTCCCATTTATTCACAATTTTGAGCACTCCAGGGTGATTATGAACATTAAATTGTCCAGCCATGGCTTCCCGTTTCACAGAAATATAAACAGGATGGAAAACAAAGCCCAAATTCCCTTAATCATCATCACAATGAGAAAAACCAAAGAATGCGTTTCTGATGTGCAGCAAAAGAGGCTTTATCTCACAGAAAATATTTCTAATGCAGAGGTGGACAGTAGGCTTTACTTTACTCAAGCAAAAAGTACTGACTTCACCAATTTTTATATTTAAAATCAACAAACAACAAATAAAATGAGTTTTTGTTTGCGTAATCACTAAAACAATAACATTACCAACGACGTCCGGATTTTAAATGACAACGTGACTGACAACAGTTTATCTAACAGCATGTTCAAATATCTAATGTAAATGTTCAAATAACGTTTCATAAGGTCAACCTCACATTCTGTGTGTTTTTTGGCCAGACAACCTGCTGCACACAGGCTGAATGTAAGTCTCTGCCAGCAGGTGGCGCTGATGGAGCAGCAGAATTACAGCTGTTTACTGTGACCTCCGTGGACAAAGCAGTATTGCGATGAAGAACACTTCTTTAGGTATTATATGGAGCGAAGATGAAAACAGTCAGAATCTTCAGAGGTACATTCATATAATTAATTCATTCATTCATTTGTATAATTCTCTCAGCACTCTTTTAAAACCTCCCAGCTTTTCCGCTCTATTTTCACTCAAAACGAAACAACTCTGCGTGCTGCGAACACGCACTGCAAAAAAAAAAAAAAGTTGAGTCAACTTAAAATTTTAAGGCAACCAGCTTCAGCAGATTTTTGAGTTTTCTCAACTTGTCATTTTAAGTTTATACAACAAAAATGTGAGAATCTCCCACAAAAATAATTTGAGCAAACTTAAAAAATGTACTGAAGCTGGTTGCCTTAAAATTTTAAGTTGGCACAACTTTTTTTTTTTTTTTTTACAGTGTGCGAGTTACTGAAAATTGTGCTTTATGCTGGACAGTATTTATCCTCCGTTGTTCAAATTGCGGTAATCGAATACAGTTTTAATGATCATTAAAATATGAAATGGTAATACTAACCGTGGGGAACTTTACTTTGATTTGATTTATCGTCAAACCAGTGACCATTACATCCATAATCTGTACTTCATCAGTGTCAGACTGCAATGTTGTACTTTTTAAGTAAAATTTGAATTACTTTTACTTGAGTAAAAGTAAGAAAGTACTATGATTTCTAATGTAATTAAGTATTAAATGATATTTAATATGAAACGTAGTGCAGTAAAAAGTAGAATATTATACTTTGGAATGTTGTGAAGTAAAAGTTTTCTAAGGAAAAACACTCTGATGAAGTACAGTACTTTTAAAGCGGAGTAAAAATCCTTCACTACTGTCTGGCTCTCGGGCATGAAAACACACTGAAGGCCACTGAGACAGTTCATGCAGCTACATTATATCCACAGTCAAAAATGGACATTTAGTTGTGAGTTTCAGACGCTCAGGACTCAGAAATGTGACCCTGGACCACAAAACCAGTCATAAGGCTCAATTTTTCGAAACTGAGATTTATACATCATATGAAAGCTGAATACATAATCTTTCCATTGATGTATGGTTTGTTAGGATCGGACAATATTTGGCTGAGATGCAACTATTTGAAAATCTGGAATCTGAGGGAGCAAAAAAATCTAAATATTGAGAAAATCACCTTTAAAGTTGTTCAAATGAAGTTCTTAGCAATGCATATTACTAATCAAAAATGAAGTTTTGATGCATTTACAGTAAGAAATCTACAAAATATCTTCATAGAACATGATCTTTACTTAATATCCTAAAGATTTTTGGCATAAAAGAAAGACTCATACAATGTATTGTTGGCTATTGCTACAAATATACCTGTGCTGCTTAAGACTGCTTCTGTGCTGCAGGGACACAACTGTAGTTTCAAGCTGCTTTAATTTCACTTCTAATTCAACACAAAGGTCACTGAAAACAAACAAAAGTAATACCCTACTACATTAAAAACAAGCTGTGCTTCCAAGATAGGCTGACCATATGTGCCATTTTTACGGGACACGTCCTTGCCAGGATTTCTGCATTGCCTAAAATATCCAGGTTTTGGCTGTTTGCGCCGTAGATGGATCACTGTATGACATCCGCAAGAGCAACGGCTCCTTATGCTTTTGAATCGTGCTCGCTGTACTTTAATGTCATACAGCGATCGGTCTGTGCAGCGGCGCTTTAAGTCGAACTAACTAACACACCGAACATGTATTTGCATCGCTTTGACCGTTCTCTGCAGATCCCACCTTCTCACGTGCCACGATTGGTTGGTTATGTACAATGCCTGCATGTTATTGGTTGATCATTACTTTCAGCAAATATGACCAAATACAGAAATCCTGGCCAGGACGTGTCCCGTAAAAATGGCCCTTATGGTCACCCTATAAGATGTTTCCAATGCACAGCTGCAGTATGTGTGTCAAAAACTGACATTTTCATTGCATTTCAAAGATGCTTTTTAATGCACAACAAACAGCTGTCTGATGCTGATGATACACGGGGCAGCTTTTTGAGCAGTGTTGCTTGGGCACTTTCCCATTGTGAACGGGTAACAAGTTTCTATCTGGATCATTTAGACCGGTCGTGGGTTCTGTGTTTCACCTGGCTTCCCGTTGATAGCAACACTGTCCAAAGCTGCCCGGCAACATAACTCAAAAAGTTTCCCCATGTATCATCAGCTTCAAAATTATAGTTTCAAGCTACAAAAGAATTGTTTATTTCACTACTAATTTAACATACAGTACCCAGGTGGAGAAAAAAGTACACTTGCATAATGTACTTAAAGTGCTCTATTTTCACGCACTAATTTAGTACTTCTTAAGATAAACTTCATATCATCTAAGTGTACTCAACTGTGCTATTTTGTGACACCATGAATATGAACCAAAATGCGCTTTTAACATACTCTCATGTATTTAAAAAATGTATTTAGTAGTGTACTTGAGTGCACCACAAGTGGTAACTAAATACATAATTTTTTATACACAGATAGTATGTTAAAAGTGCATTTTGGTTCATATGCATGGTGTCCCAAAATAGCACAGTTGAGTACACTTAAGTTTATCTTAATGTGAGACAATGCGGGTAAAAATGTTTTAACTAATAGTTATCACCTTACTTACCCAGTTGATTGATTACATTGATAATTGCAAAAAATGTTAGGTTTAAATATGCAAATGAGACATTTAATAAAATATGTGCTCATTTGCATACATTTCTAGTACAAAAATCGAAACACTGGATGAAGTCAGTTTCCCCGCGTCAAATTTTGTGTATATCATTTTTGTCACTCCATAATTCAGAAAACACTTCAGACGGAAAACAATATATATTTTCACAGTTTTTTGTTTTAGAATAAAATGTACATAATCAAGCAAATTATATATGAACAAATCCCTCAGTAAAAACCTTCAGGATAAAAATGTAATGTTTGGTGTGTGTAAGCGCTACTAAAGTGGAGTTTTACAGCTCAGTGTAGAAAAAAAAAAACTCCCGGCCTTTAAAAACATGCACAGTAATTGAAATCTATAGACACAAATAGATAAAGTGCTATAAAAGAAACTGTTTTGGATGTTTTCGTTCCACTAGTCTGACAAAACACTAGCCCCAAATCTTGACAGGTGCATGAAAAAACTGTGTTCTTGAAGCACTAAAGAATCAATTTTCGTATATCAGAGCACTTGAAGTATTTAATGGAAGTGCACTTTTTTTCTCCTGGGTATATGCATGCAGTATCATGCTATATTACCTGTCGGAGTGACCGTTTGCCTTCTCGCCGCACTCCACCTCGCACAGCTCCTTATCCTTCAGCTTTCCCTTGCATACTTTCACAATGTCGTACATGTGCAGGTAGCTGGCCGCCGCCAAGACGTCTTCCACCGGAAGAGCGCTGAACTCCAGCTTTCCCTCGTACATGAACTCCAGCAGCAGCCCGAACGCCGGCGCCGTCACGATGTCGCTGTTCAGATGCACCACGTCTCTTTTGTCCAGCTGGTCGCGGTAGAAGAGGTGGAAGTACATGCTGCATGAGGCCAGAACGGCTCGGTGCGCTTTGAACCGCGTCTCTCCCACCAGCACGGTGCAGTCGCAGAGGAAGCCTTGGTGTCTCTGCTGACTCAGACACTGCAGTAACTGGCGGCTGTGGTCTGGGAACTCCATTCTTATGGCGTGACCTGCCAGAAAACAGGAAAAACTGGATGTTAAATAAACGCCGGGTAGCCATTCACAACGGTGCATCTACAGGCCGCCGGAGACAAACAAAAGTAGACCCAACCCGCTGTGTTCTGCATTACAAACACGAGCCGTGGGTTTCCCAGCTGCTTTTTTTCTTCTAGCGCTTCTCGCATGTATGAAGAACTTTGCGTGTTATTTTCCTGCGAAGCTGCTTTGAAACAATCTGCATCGTATAAAATAAATAACTTGAATGCACAACAAAAAGCAGAAAATCTTTCAGATTCCGCATGAAAACACACTGAAGGCCACTCATGCAGCTACATTATATCGACTGTCAAAAAACTGACATTTGGTTGAGTTTCAAACACTCAGAACTCAGAAATGCAGTTTGAAGCTACAAAGGAATCTTGTATTTCACTTCTAATTCAACACATACAGGCCACCAAAGACAAACAAAAGTAATATCTTTAGTACTTCCAAGATGTGTGCAATGCAGCTGCAGCATGTCTGTCAAAAACTGACATTTTAATTGAGTTTCAAATCTGTTTTTAATGCACAACAAACAGCTGTCTCAGATTTATAGCTTCAAGCTACAAAAGAATCGTTTATATCACTACTAATTTACACAGTACACATGCAATATCCTAATATATTAGAAACAAGTTGTGCTTCCAAGATGTTTGCAATGCGCAGCTTGTAACTGTGAGTTTCAAAGATGCTTTTTTAACTCAGAACTCTGAATTATAGTTTCAATCTACAAAAAAATCATGTGACCACTGAAGACAAACAAATGCAATATCCTAATACATTAAAAACGAGTTGTGCTTCCAAGATGTTTGTAATGCAGTTAAATTATATCGACTGTCAAAAATTAACATTTGATTGTGCTTTTCAAAGATGCTTTTTAATGCATAACAATCTCAGAATTATAAGCTACGAAACAAACTTTTATTTCACCACACAGGCCACCAAAGATATCCTACTGCATTAAAAACCAGTTCCTTCCAAGATGTTTGCACCGCGCAGCTGCAGTATATCTGTCAAAATCTGACATTTTAATGCAGTTTCAAAGATGCTTTTTAATGCACAACAGACAGCTGTCTCGGAATTATAGTTCCAAGCTACAAAAGAATCGTTTGTTTTACTTCTAATTCAGCACACAGGCACCAAACACGAACAAAAGCAATATCATTAAAAAGAAGTCGTGCTTTCGAGATTTTGCGACGCGCAGCTACAGTACACGTCAAAAATATAAATGCATTCAAGACAGTGGATAAAAGTCAACTTGTTTAAACATTTAAGCGTAGAAACTATAAGAAATAAATGATCGCAAACCTCAACATACCCTCTTCTCTCAGCGCTCACACAAGTTGATCTTCACTTTGCGCTTCCCATCGAACAGCAGCAGTGAATGAGCGTAAATCCAGTCATGCGCAAACAACATCTCACTTCTCCAACTCAAACATGACGAACATCATATAAACTCAATGAGAAGAACAGATCCAGAGCAGCAGACGACTGAACGCGACCTCTCGTCCATGTGAGCGGAGAGAAAGAGAGCGAGCGCGCGCGCGCGTGTGTGTGTGTGTGTGTGTGTGTGTGTGTGTGTGTGTGTGTGTGCGGGCGCGCGCTGTGTGTGTGTGTGTGTGTGTGTGTGTGTTCTGGTAGAGTCAGCTGCTCTGACATCAGCCTCAAATCTCCAGCTGTGTCTTTATGCCATATGTTCCTCTGAGGAACCTCAAACTTCTCTGAGTTTTTGAATTTTAACGCATTATCATTCTAATACGATATTTATACAGACAGACGGACGCGTCTCGCTGATATTAAAGTTTTGGAAGCGCGATCGAGCTCATGACAGGACACTTTTGTTTTAAAACAAACTCGCGAGAACAAGACAGCGGCTCATTACGCGCAACTTTTACGCGATTTTCTCCTCCTTGTTTCACGCCCAAACATCCCGTAAGCTGGTGTGGCTCAGGTCGCGTTATAAACTCCGGTGTCGTGAAGAGCGGCGGCGGAACGCGGACAGAGTCGCGGATCAAACGCGCCGCGGATACATTGTGTCACATTGGAGTCCAGATCAAAGCGCGCACTCACCGCTGTGTCCTCAGATGGAGCCGCGTGCTCTCATGGTGTGTGTCCAGATGTTGAGTCTGTGTTTCCGCTCCTCAGCGCGACTCGAGTCCGGTGCGGGTGAAGCTCCGCGCTGCGTGCGTGCGTGCGTGTGTGTGTGTGTGTGTGTGTGTCAAGCAGGTTGTTAATGGTCCAGTCTCGCGATAACACCAGTGTACTGTACTTCAGGACAAACTCACACTGGGGCAGTAAGTAGCAGTGTTCGCTTGAAATACAGCTGTGTTACTCTGCATTCATAAAAGACCATTCATTTTTGTTAAAATAAAATAAATAAAGAGTTATAAATGTACAGTTAAAATTAACTATATGTATATAGCCTATATGTTTGTTTTCTTTTTTTCAATCTTTAACGTTTTGGGGTTTATTCACAAGTTACACTATCTACTTTAATTTTATAAAATGGGTTAATTTCAGAAATGCATTTTATATGTTGAGGCTGTGTGTTTGTATTTTTTTATTTTTTTGGATTTTATGTTTTGGGGTTTATTCAAGTTTCAATATCTGCCTTAATTTTATATAATGAATTAATTTCGCAATTATAAATGCTTTTTATATCTTGAGATTGTGCATTAAAATATTATTAAGTATTTTTTGAAATTATTTATTTACTTTTTATGTTTTGGGGTTTATTCACAAGTTACAATATCTGCCTTAATTTTATAAAATGAATTAATTTTGCAATTATAAATGCTTTTAATATCTTGAGAATGTGCATTTAAAATATTATTTAGTATTTTTTACATTTATTTGTTTACATTTTATATTTTGAGGTTTATTCACAAATTAAAATATCTAAATATACAACATTTTAATTTTATATTAACTGATTTTAATGGGTTAATTTCAAAATCATAATTGCATTTGAAAATCTTGAGGTTGTGAGTTTAATATTAAATCAATTGGTCATGATTTTTTAAATTAACATAATTCACTGTTTTAAACATGACACCTACCTGGTGCATTTTTGGTTAGAAGAAAAGCTTAAAATAAGAAACATTTGCAAACACAAAGTGAGGTGAAGAGGAACTTAAACTAAAGAGCACCAATATGAGACTGTTCTCTTTCTCTAAAAAATGAAGTGTTTTTTTGGAGAGGGCTCTAGATGCTAAAGTTATTTTTAAGATTGCAAATTGCGACGATCCTCTCAAACCCGTCCAGCCTAAATGCATTCCTCTCTTTCAATACATTTAAGTGTATAATTAGAGGTCTTTTGAGAAGCTGCCCCTCCTCCTGTGGTCTTTGTTGAGAGCGCTGATGTGTTGTGTGCTAGGAGAGCGTTTGCTGGGATCTAATCAAAGCTAATCCTGCTCTGAGCTGGAATGTCTTGGCACTGACTCGCACTACAGTCTAACTATTTTCACCCGAAAAGTTACTTTGTTCATACAACAAAATCAAAAAAAAAAAAATTGAACTTGGACAATTGCACTAATTACACTTGGACAAACATAAACTGAGCTATTTAGGATTCTGAAAAATAAAATAAAATAATTTAAAATAAATATTAAAAAAATTAAATTATGAAAGCTTTTTTAATGTTTTTATTATTCTTTCAAATTCCTATTCATGTGCCTCTTTGTATAGACAATCAGATTTTCTTTCTTACACAATAGCTCAAGATGCTCTTTGGATTGCCTCAAATCAAGCTGGAGAACATGGGCATCAGGTTTTATTCATGTAGCAAAAGAGACACTGATACATTCCCAGATTCATATTGGTTTAATTATAGCTGATCATTTTCAATGAAAAATGTAGGGAAAAAATGCAACCCCCCTGCATCTCAAGCCTGCTTTGTAACTTGGCTTGGCATCACCTCTAATGTAAGAATTCAATTAATAGCATCTGCTAAATGGATAAATGTAAATGTGACCGAAACAAAGCAGCATGCAGTGGTTTTGACACAACAGAACTGTAGTTGACACGTTTTGTGAGTAGAAGCAGCAGAAGTACATAGTTACAGGGCTATTTTGGGATGGCTCTTCTATACGAACACTCAAACTGTTGTTGATCCTGTAGGCGCAGCGCAGACGTGAGCAGGAGCTGCAGCTGCTCGTCTCGTGGCCTCTGCAACTGTTCAGGTCACCTTTTGCCCAAACTCCAGCTGTCGAACGCTTTGAAAGGACCATTTGAAGCTTCTCTAAAGGACTGGTTAAGCAGGCTGTTCTTACAATACTCGGAGGTTTGGATTCCTCTTGTACTAGTTCATCTGGGCTGCTCCTTCACACCGGATATATAAACTAGTTCTATCTAACAATTTGAATAGTTTATACTTAATACTTTCGGGTTTCATTGCACAAAAGGTTATTTAAGGTTGATAAAACAGCTGATAAAAACATCACAAGTAATCCACAGCACTCCAGTCCATCAGTTAACATCTGGAGAAGACAAAAGCTGCGTGCTTATAAGAAACAAATACATTTTTTAAGATGGACTTCAAACTGGCTAAAATATGTGAAAAAGCTGTCTCATCTAAATCCGGAGAGAAATCTGCACAGATCAAGCACCGTTTACAAGTGAAAAACAGCTCTAAACAAATATGTGGCTGGATTTTGATGTGAGTTAAATGCTGAATTTGGTCTTAATGCTGAATTTGTTTCAGCTTTTGTCTTCTCAAGATTGGTGTGGATTATCGTGATGTTTTTATCAGCTGTTTGGACTCTCATTCTGACGGCACCCATTCACTGCAGAGGATCTGTTGGTGAGCAAGTGATGAAATGGCACATTTCTCCAAATCTGATTAAGAAACTAAACTATTAATCTCGGATGGCCTGAGGGTGAGCACATTTTCAGCTAATTTTCATTTTTGTTTGATCTTTTCTTTCAAGAGTGTAGATCTTAAATCACAAATTAGACAATTTTTCAATCATTTTGTTATTGTTTGACAGGTTAGTGAAAGTGCTTTTTGAATGAACAGTAAACAAAGAGGACTATAATCGGTTGTTTGACTGACATCAGCACAGACACAATGATTTTTCTCAGACTCGGATGTGAGCAGGAATGTGTTCCATTCACTCGTTCGGAGAGGGAGGTCGGCTGTAGTTTGTGGATGGTGTGTTTACGGCTTACACAATGCAGTGGTTGTGTTCATGGGACCGGAGCGTCTGAGAGCGGCTCAGAATGACAGCGAGAGGTTCTCACAGAGAGCCAGAGCGAGAGAAAACTTCCTAGAGGCTCGGTTTTTTTCTGTCCGTTCTCATCAATGGCATTCCAGCCCAAGCCTCTCTTCCCCCGGACAGACAAAAGCATCACATTCCTCTGCTGTCCTCTGGCCGGCCTGTCCATGCCATTCACAAACACACACACACACACACACACACACACACACACACACACAAACAAACAAAATCAGCTTCCCAGCTCTGGATTTCCACTGGAGATTTACCATCAGATCAGCTGGGATGCAGGAGATCCTTACAGGAGCTGATCACCTAAAAATGACAATTCTGTCATCACTTTCTGTCCTTTGTGGAACAAAATAAGCTCAATGTTAATTTCTCTTGTGAACAATTCATACTGTTAAGTTCCAGAAACTTGCTGTAAATATACTTAGATATACATATAATTAAAAATAAATAAAAATATTTAAAAATCTAAAATGATCAAATATATTATTATTAATATTTAAAATATATCTGAAGAGTTATAATGTTTTTAATTAAAAACATTATAACTCTTCAGAAACACATTGTAGTTCTCAAATCCGATTTGCACATATTATCTTTGTCATACAGTAACAATTTCTGTATAACATTAGATATACATTTAAATAAAAATTAAATAATAAACATTTTTATTCATTAATATTGTAATAAATAAAGATTAAAAATTATTTAAAAAAAACATTATAGTTTTTTTACTCTTCTTAACAATTGATACTGTTAAGCTCCAGAAACTCGCTGTAGCACTAAAATTTTATTTGCACATATTATCTTTGTCATACAGTAACAATTTCTATATAAAAATGAAATCAAATAAATAACTAAATAAAATATTTAAAATGAATTAAAATTAAGTAAAAAAAATTTATAAATAAAAAGCATTATAGTTTGTTAACTGTCTAGAAAATCAAATCACATATTTTCTTGATAAAACAGTAGTATTTATATCAAATTAAATATACATGTAAAAAACATTTTTTAAAATTAATTAATAAAATACCTTATTAGTTAATATTTAAAATAAACAAAAATTGAAAGGTTAGACTTTTGTGATTTATTCAAATGAAATGAAAGATCAAACGAATACACAATATATTTTCACATCCTTTTTTGTTTTTGTTTTATTATGTCTTCATAAATGTCTTTTATATTATACATACCTGTATACGCAATCAAATATTAAACAACCAAATTATTAAATGATGAAATTATTTAATATTGTACACATGTATAAACTGTAGCCCTGTCAGTAGTGTAGTAGTGTAGTGTGGTGTGGTGTAGCATACTGTAGTGTAGTGTGGTGTAGTATACTGTAGCATAATGTAGTGTAGTATAGTGTAGTGTATTGTAGCATACTGTAGTGATAGCACAGTTTAGTGTAGTATACTGTAGTATAGTGTAATGTAGTGCAGTGTAATGTGGTATACTGTAGTGTAGTGTAATGTAGTGCAGTATACTGTAGTGTATTGTAGTATACTGTAGTGTAGTGTAATGTAGTGTTGTATACTGTATTGTAGTATACTGTAGTGTAGTGTGGTGTAGTATACTGTAGTGTAGTGTAATGTAGTGTCGTATACTGTATTGTAGTGTAGTATACTGTGGTGTACTGTACTGTAGTGTAGTATATTGTCAGTGTGAGTGTGCGACGGGCTCTAGGACCCAGCGCGCCTCTCCCGCCGGACTCTCTCCGCAGGCTGGAGTCTCTCGCTGTGGGGAGTGTAGTGTAGTATACTGTAGTTTAGTGTAGTATACTGTGGTGTACTGTACTGTAGTGTAGTATATTGTCTCTAGGACCCAGCGCGCCTCTCTCGCCGGACTCTCTCCACGGGCTGGAGTCTCTCACTGTGGGGAGTGTAGTGTAGTATACTGTAGTGTAGTGTAGTATACTGTGGTGTACTGTACTGTAGTGTAGTATATTGTCAGTGAGAGTGCCCGGCGGGCTCTAGGACCCAGCGCGCTTCTCTCGCCGGACTCTCTCCGCAGGCTGGAGTCTCTCGCTGTGGGGAGTTTAGTGTAGTATACTGTAGTGTAGTGTAGTATACTGTGCTGTACTGTACTGTAGTGTAGTATATTGTCAGTGCGAGTGCATGGCGGGCTCTAGGACCCAGCGCGTCTCTCTCGCCGGAGTCTCTCCACAGGCTGGAGTCTCTCGCTGTGGGGAGTTTAGTGTAGTATACTGTAGTGTAGTGTAGTGTAGTATACTGTGCTGTACTGTACTGTAGTGTAGTATATTGTCAGTGTGAGTTTAGGCGGGCTCTAGGACCCAGGGCGCCTCCCTCGCCGGACTCTCTCCGCAGGCTGGAGTCTCTCGCTGTGGGGAGTTTAGTGTAGTATACTGTAGTGTAGTGTAGTGTAGTATACTGTGCTGTACTGTACTGTAGTGTAGTATATTGTCAGTGCGAGTGCGCGGCGGGCTCTAGGACCCAGCGCGCCTCTCTCGCCGGACTCTCTCCGCAGGCTGGAGTCTCTCGCTGTGGGGAGTGTAGTGTACTATACTGTAGTGTAGTGTAGTATACTGTGGTGTACTGTACTGTAGTGTAGTATATTGTCAGTGCGAGTGCACGGCGGGCTCTAGGACCCAGCGCGCCTCTCTCGCCGGACTCTCTCCGCAGGCTGGAGTCTCTCGCTGTGGGGAGTTTAGTGTAGTATACTGTAGTGTAGTGTAGTGTAGTATACTGTGGTGTACTGTACTGTAGTGTAGTATATTGTCAGTGCGAGTGCGCAGCGGGCTCTAGGACCCAGCGCGCCTCTCTCGCCGGACTCTCTCCGCAGGCTGGAGTCTCTCGCTGTGGGGAGTGTAGTGTAGTATACTGTAGTGTAGTGTAGTATACTGTGGTGTACTGTACTGTAGTGTAGTATATTGTCAGTGCGAGTGCGTGGCGGGTTCTAGGACCCAGCGCGCCTCTCTCGCCGGACTCTCTCCGCAGGCTGGAGTCTCTCGCTGTGGGGAGTGTAGTGTACTATACTGTAGTGTAGTGTAGTATACTGTACTGTAGTGTAGTATATTGTCAGTGCGAGTGCACGGCGGGCTCTAGGACCCAGCGCGCCTCTCTCGCCGGTGGGCTCTAGGACCCAGCGCGCCTCTCTCGCCGGACTCTCTCCGCAGGCTGGAGTCTCTCGCTGTGGGGAGTGTAGTGTAGTATACTGTAGTGTAGTGTAGTGTAGTATACTGTGCTGTACTGTACTGTAGTGTAGTATATTGTCAGTGTGAGTGTGCGGCGGGCTCTAGGACCCAGGGCGCCTCTCTCGCCGGACTCTCTCCGCAGGCTGGAGTCTCTTGCTGTGGGGAGTTTAGTGTAGTATACTGTAGTGTAGGGTAGTGTAGTATACTGTGCTGTACTGTACTGTAGTGTAGTATATTGTCAGTGTGAGTGAGCGGCGGGCTCTAGGACCCAGCGCGCCTCTCTCGCCGGACTCTCTCCGCAGGCTGGAGTCTCTCGCTGTGGGGAGTTTAGTGTAGTATACTGTAGTGTAGGGTAGTGTAGTATACTGTGCTGTACTGTACTGTAGTGTAGTATATTGTCAGTGTGAGTGAGCGGCGGGCTCTAGGACCCAGCGCGCCTCTCTCGCCGGACTCTCTCCGCAGGCTGGAGTCTCTCGCTGTGGGGAGTTTAGTGTAGTATACTGTAGTGTAGTGTAGTGTAGTATACTGTGCTGTACTGTACTGTAGTGTAGTATATTGTCAGTGTGAGTGAGCGGCGGGCTCTAGGACCCAGCGCGCCTCTCTCGCCGGACTCTCTCCGCAGGCTGGAGTCTCTCGCTGTGGGGAGTGTGTAGTGGAGGAGAGGCGAGGACACGCTCGTGCTCATCAAAACACTTTTACCTGTTTTCTGCGGGATTAAAGTAGCAACCGAAGCAGCGAGCTCCTCCACAGCAATGCGCCGGAGCCCTCAGTGAAACTCGTCTCGGTAAAGTGTCTCTCCATTCAGTTTGATCTCAGTTATTGAAGCTCTGCTGCGCTCAATAGGATGCGGTTATTTCTCTCTCAGAGGCCTAAAATAAAAGACTCGAACTGTCAAATGAAACCGCCCCACACGGGGTGAATGAAAGCACTAGTTTAGCTGCTGGTTAAAGCGGTGATCTCTAGTTTAGGAAGCGCGGGAGCGTCTTTATTCGTCTCTTAATTCATCTGTCAGTTGTTACTTTGTGTCACTTTAAGCGCGCGCACGCGCAGGCCCAACGCTACAATGTTGAAATGTATCAATATTCGAACGTTACAATGTTTCTCTCGTCGTTCTCTGCAGTTCTCTATACATTCCGATGTCTCAGTACGTGACAGTCCTGCTGTGTTTACAGACGACATGTGCCTAACGGACTCGGAGACGGTGTGTCTGTATCTCTGTTTTCCTGTTAATATTTGATCACACTGTAATCTGAGGTGCTTGTGTTTACGTCGAAGAGCTGACTAGCACTAATTACCACAGTACTACCATATTGTTTAGACACGTGCCGTGGTATTCTTTGAAGAGCGTTGGAGTAATATGGAAACGGCTGAATTGGATGTGAACTTATAAGTGAATTCCAGTGCAAAAGTCTGTAGAGAGGGTCGTTTGGATGGACTGTCAAATGTCACATGACTGGAGCAGAAGATGCTGACAGTATAATGAGAGGATCGCTGACTGTAAACACTCACACAAGCGCTGCTTTAGCTGATTTGTGGTTCTGTGCTGTGACTTCATCTAATCATGATGGATCTTGTTTACTTCAGGCTTGTTTAGTCTTTGATTCTCGATTGTTTTTGATTATAGGTTGTGTGGAGCATTAAATCAGGACCTTGGGTTGGGTGTACAGCACCAAAGTTTCCACACACCTACTCGTTCTGCATGATTTCCACATTTTAGAGTAATAGTGAAGTCATTTAATCTATGAAAGCACACAAATGGAAATATGGGACTGATTATGTGATTCAAACATGTAGCTTCATAAATGTCATCTTTCTGCTTCAAATAGTACATAAAATAAAAATGAAAAAATGTACATTATATGTGTGTGTGCGTGTGTGTAGATAGATGGATAATTTGTGTTCCTTTTTGAATATTTAAATTTTGTATGGTACATATAAAAATAGTCAAATAATACATAAAAATAATAATAAAATGTACATTATGGATATATATATATATATATATATATATATATATATATATATATATATATATATGTGCAATATTTAAATAGTACATAAAAATTATTTTTAAAACTTATGTATTTGCAAAATGAGAGTTTTTATTATTCATTTTTGTTGTGCTATTTACAGATAAAACAAATAGAAAGCTATATTAAATAATGTATTATAGATAGTTTATCCCTCTCTATATAAAATATTTAAATAGTACATAACGTTTTTATTTTTATCTAAACTTATCTAAAATAATTTTTTTGATGTACTATTTAAAGATAAAAAGGAAAACAGATTAAATAGGCATATGGATATTTTAAATCAAAAAGTTTGATGTATGATAGATAGATAGATAGATAGATAGATAGATAGATAGATAGATAGATAGATCAAAAGGTTTTTTGTCAAGTGTAATCAAAGTGTGTCCAAACTTTTGACTGTTACTGTATAATTACTGTAGATTTATAGCAGTCACATCAAACTGAGTCCTAGACATCTTCTCATGCGAACACTAGTCATGAGCCGTTAGTGAGGACGTCTCTCCTCGTCATGTGACCTGTGGGTGGATGAGGGATGAAGATGCTGAGGGAATGTTTTACATTCTTCTGCGAGACGTCTTCGAGTTCCTTCGGGTCTCGCTGACGCAAATGTGCCACCAGTAACATGCAGAATGTGAAGAATGCAGAAACTCGCTCGGACACAGTCAAGCGTATTGTGCACGTTAGCGGTCGCAGCACAGATGAGTTCGAGCCGCTGGAATCAGGCTCACATCATATGACTGTCCTCGCCTGCTTGTTTTAGTCTGATTGGAGAGATCGCACTTCTGCTCGCTCCTGGAGACTTTACACTGTAAAGTCAAGCAGAACATTAAACGTGGGCTTGAAAAACAGAAGCACAAGTCTGTAAATGACATTTCATCCACTCATCATATAACCACCTGACTGCATGTCTCTCATTTGCATTGAATGGAGCCTGAGTTTACAGACGCTAGCGGAATCATAAATGACTTTAATCAGGGTGGGACGGCGAGTGAAGGGCCTCAGGCCCCGCAGATCATGTGACCCCGAGCAGGGTATTGGGTTCATTCAGACGGCCAGCTCTGGCTGCGTGCCATCCACTCGCTGTGTGTGTGTGTGTGTGTGTGTGTGTGTGTGTGTGTGGACCGTTGCAGTAAAAACACTCGGCTCATGTTGGAAAGCAGGTCTGGGTTTGCAGCTCAGGGCCAAAACATTCTCGCTTCCATCTTTGTTTTTGTTACCTGTGCATCTCTTATTTTTATTTTTCTGCATGTTTTGCAGACGTGATATCCACTAACACATGAACTAAAATTATAATTCACAAATTCTAAAATGATGTAACTGATTAAATTGTAAAAGTATTTTTAAATATGATAATGATGTAATGATCAAAATATGTGACGGCTCTCTTATAAATCAACCAGTTTTATGAGGCGCATCTTAGGATGCTTTGGATAATATTATAATAATAATATTATAGGGACTAATTTGGGTACATTTACATTCATGAATGTTGATTAATGTACAGTGTACCTTTTTTGTGAAATAAATGTATGTGTGTGTATATATATATATATATATATATATAATGCAAAAAGTAAGTTTTTATTATATATAATAGCATAAGTTTATCATAAGTTTGATGCACATTTTTTTCCCAGTAATTGCACGTGCTATATATCTATTAGTTAGACTGTCAGACTATAGACTGTAAAAAACAACTAATTTAGTCTTTTATATTTATTTTTCCCTATGATTAAATTCTAAAATTATCTAACAGATTAAACTGTAAAAGTACAGTTTACTCAGTAATTGTGTGTACCAAATATTATTTCATATATCATATATTGTTTATGGAGAATATTTGTTTTGTAGACTGCAAACTGTAGACTTTTTTTGAAGTTATAAAAAATATATAAATAAAAAGTTATACATAGAAAATTACTGGAGTGGTATTTCAGTTTTTCTACTTAAAAATTTCATGTGTAATTCAATGCGTTGCATGCATTTTCTTTGTAATTATTTATGAAATTTAATAATTTTACAAGCAATTTCTGAGTCAAAATGGCTTCAAAGTAAAGCCTGCACTCATTTTTGCTAGTGTACACTGTAAAAAAAAAAAAATAGTCTTGGAGTATGATTTACAATAAAATCAGTCTTTCTACTTCTACGCAATGATTTGTGAACATTTCAGTTATTGAGTGCAAATGTTTTCCTAGTTTTTTTTTTCAGCTAGATCTTACCTGTTTATTTCATTCTAAATGTATGATGATGCTGTACAGAAGGAAGCTGTCTATGTAGGCGGCACACTAGATTTAGAACGGAGCGAATACGAGGGGCGTCGTTTAGGGGTGACTCCGTTACTGTGGCTGTTTTGATCCTTCGGCCCACTCTGAACTTTGCTTATGGTAAATAATTGAGTTCTTGTAAAGCAGGCAGTCGTTGGTCAACGCATTTGTGTTTATTTACGATGGTGCCATCTTTTAAAGTCGTCTTTCCTTCCTTTAGCACAGGAAGTGGTGGCTTCTGCACTGAGAGCGATACTGTGTCACATTATCTCTGTGCTAAAAGTCTGTCGGTCGAGCGCTGCAGACGTGCAGCAGTGTTGTTGTGGAGAGTGAATTGTAATAATTCGATCACTGATTGACTCAGAGCATATCGAAAGTGTGTCAGTGAGGTTTTCAAAAGGACAGATTAACTTCAGCGCAGTGCAGTCTGAATTCTGACTGCTCTTAATACATTTAGATATTTATTAAGAATTAGAACCTTTTATGATTTTGTCGCTGAAGTTTTATAAAGCAACAATATAATGCACTGAAAACTGTGTTGGTTTCATCACAGTGGTTTTACCACAGAAAAGGGTTAATTCACTTAATTCACTTCTTCTGCTCATTAAGGCTGCATTTATTTGATCAAAAAT
The DNA here is from genome assembly GCA_036784905.1 of Acrossocheilus fasciatus. NCBI lineage: Eukaryota > Metazoa > Chordata > Actinopteri > Cypriniformes > Cyprinidae > Acrossocheilus > Acrossocheilus fasciatus. The sequence goes on from CM071954.1 coordinate 1,694,224, forward strand.
ACAGCAAAAATTGTGATATATTATTACAATTTGAAACAGCTGTTTTCTATGTGAATATCTGTTAAACTGTAATTTATTTCTGTGATGCGCAGCTGTATTTTCAGCATCATTACTGCAGTCTTCAGTGTCACATGATCTTCAGAAATCATTCTAATATGCTGATTTGCTGCTCGAGAAATATTTCTGATTATTATCAATGTTGAAAACAGTTGTGCTGCACAATATTTTTACGGAAACCGTCATACATTTGGTTTTTCAGGATTCACAGATGAATAAAAGTTCAAAAGAACAGCATTTACTTGAAATAGAAATCTTTTGTAACATTATAAATGTCTTTACTGGCACTTTTAATCAGTTTAATGTGTCCTTGACGAATGAAAGTATTAATTTGTTTCAACAAAGATGGTTAAAATTTCTAAATTCCAATTATAAATATCAGTTTTTTGATTCAGTGGGAGTTTCTACACGTTTCATCATCTGTCATCTGAATAGATGTTTCAGTGTATTCAGTGTACTTTTAAAATGATTTTTTAAATATTGGTTCATGCATTCATCAAACAACACAGGTGGAGCATGCTTTGAGTTTATTTGCATTTTGTTTGTCTAGAAAGTGTTTCTGTCTTTATTAGTTCCCTGATGTATTTAAAGTGACAGTTCACCAAACAATAAAAATGTTGTCAAGTTGTTCCAAACCTGTATGAGTTTATTCATAAAGAAGATATTTTGAAGAATGTTGGTGTCCAAACAGTTGACGGTACCCATTGACTTGCATAGTCTTTTTTTTTTTCAATACTATGTAAGTCAATGGGGACCATCGTGTAACAACTTGAGGGTCAAATAATTCTGCTATCATTGACTATTTTTCTATTGAACTCAAAATGAAGATATTTTGAAGAATGTAGGTAACCAAATAGTTGACGGTACCCATTGACTTAAATAGTTTTTTCCATACTATAGAAGTCAGTGGGGACCATCGTGTAACAACTTGAGGGTGAAATAATTCTGCCTTCACTATTACTATAACTATTTTTCTATTGACCACAAAATGAAGATATTTTGAAGAATGTAGGTAACCAAACAGTTGACGGTACCCATTGACTTCCATAGTGTTTTTTTCCATACTATGGAAGTCAATGGGGACCATCATGTAACAACTTGAGGGTCAAATAATTCTGCTATCATTGACTATTTTTCTATTGAACTCAAAATGAAGATATTTTGAAGAATGTAGGTAACCAAACAGTTGACGGTACCCATTGACTTCCATAGTATGGAAACAAAATACAATGGAAATCAATGGGGACTGGCGTTTCATTCAGGTTTGGATCAACATGAGTGTGAGTAAATGCTGACAGAATTGTCATTTTTGGGTGAACTGTCCCTTTAAGTGTTTAGATGCACTGGTTTAATTGGTTTTAAAGTAGTTTGCTGGTTGTTCTCCCGCAGGCGACCCGTGTGAAGAGGCTTTACGCTGGCCAGATCGAAGCACTCGGCGGATCTGGATAGACTGACGGCCTGCCGCCGGAGAGCATGACGACGGACGTGGTGATCGTGAAGGAGGGATGGCTCCACAAGCGAGGTGCGTTGGCTCTTTAGCGTGTATCGATCGGCTCTGATGCTTCAGAGAACAAACAGAGGAAGAGTGATTTACATGAGAGAACAGAGCGGCTCAAGGCTTCCCTTCAGATCGCTGAAGCTCCAGTAAACAAGTCACTAAAGCATCAAGAGTGCTGACAGAGTTCATGAAGAATCAAAGATTCGTTTGATCGCCTGAATCTGGAGTTTCCCTGAAAGGCTTGGGACATTTTGAGTTTGTTTCTGAACTCCTACACAATCAGTTAAAGTCCACGTAATCAGAAATTCACCCTATTTACCGTACTCTTTGAATGCCTGCTACTGAGAATAATTCAAAAGACAAAATTAGTTAGTGCATTAGCTATCATCAACTAACAATGAGCATTTATTATTTTTTGTTAATATTAGTAAAAATATAATTGTTCATGTCATGGTGCATTTTAATAATGTGTTGCTAAATGTCAAAGTTGTAATAGTAATAATAATAAATAAGTTAATGATTAAAACATTTATTAAAAATAATAAATTGGTTAAATGAATATAAAATTAATCATATAAATTATTTGAAATTAAATTGCAGTGTTATCATAGTTGACTAACAATTAGCAATATATTTTTGTTCTTATGAATATAATTGTTCATGTTAATTCACAGTGCATTAATTAATTTTAATTTAGAAAACTGTATTGCATTTTAATAATGTATTATTAAATGTCAAAATAATCATAATAGTAATGCATGAATAATAATAATAATAATAATAATTGATAAAATACTAATAAAATAAATATAAAAATTAAGTATATACATTACTTACAATGCTTTAGAAGTGTTGTTCATTGCAGGGTTATTACAGTAAACTAAAACTGAAACTAAAATTAAAAGACCATTTTTGACAAAAATGAAACGTTAACTGAAATAAAATATAAAAAACTAAATATAACTAAATAAAAATTCATAAATACAATTTAAAAAACTACTAAAAAAAAATGAAAATGAAGACAGAAAATGTGAAAATAAAAACGGATTCAAAATATTAATAAAAACTATAATAGTATCTCAGTGATAATAAATAACACTGGTTCATTGTTAGTTTAAGTTAACTAATCCAGCGCACTTATGTTAACAAATAAAGCCATATTGTAAACTGTTACCAATAAAATCATTTTTCATAAAAATTTTAATAACGTCAGCATCGTCATCTGCCATATAAAAACACTTTTCACCATCCAATCAAGTCCACATAAATAAAATCATTTCTTTTTCTCATCGAATGTCCTGCTTCACTCTGAAATATGTCACATTAGTTTCGAAAAATGGGTTACGAGCCGTGTTTCCCATTGACCCAGGACGCTCCTTTAAATGACTGCTCTAGATTGATCAAACACTCTTTGACTCTTTCTGTCCGCTGAGGATGCGTGTGTGTGTGTGTGTGTGTGTGTGTGTGTGTGTGTGTGTGTGTGTGTGTGTGTGTGTGTGTGTCTGTGTCTGTGTCTGTGTGTCTGTGTCTGTGTCTGTGTCTGTGTCTGTGTGTCTGTGTGTCTGTGTGTCTGTGTCTGTGTCTCTGTGTGTCTGTGTGTGTGTGTGTGTGTGTGTGTGTGTGTGTGTGTGTGTGTGTCTGTGTGTGTGTGTGTGTGTGTGTGTGTGTCTGTGTCTGTGTCTGTGTGTGTGTGTGTCTGTGTCTGTGTCTGTGTCTGTGTGTCTGTGTGTCTGTGTGTGTGTGTGTGTGTGTCTGTGTGTCTGTGTGTCTGTGTCTGTGTCTGTGTGTCTGTGTCTGTGTCTGTGTCTGTGTGTCTGTGTGTCTGTGTGTCTGTGTCTGTGTCTCTGTGTGTCTGTGTGTGTGTGTGTGTGTGTGTGTGTGTGTGTGTGTGTGTCTGTGTGTGTGTGTGTGTGTGTGTGTGTGTGTCTGTGTCTGTGTCTGTGTCTGTGTCTGTGTGTGTGTGTGTGTGTGTGTGTGTGTGTGTGTGTGTGTCTGTGTGTCTGTGTGTCTGTGTGTGTGTGTGTGTCTGTGTCTGTGTCTGTGTCTGTGTCTGTGTCTGTGTCTGTGTGTCTGTGTCTGTGTCTCTGTGTGTCTGTGTGTGTGTGTGTGTGTGTGTGTGTGTGTGTGTGTGTGTGTGTGTGTGTGTGTGTGTGTGTGTGTGTGTGTGTGTGTGTGTCTGTGTCTGTGTCTGTGTCTGTGTGTGTGTGTGTGTGTGTGTGTGTGTCTGTGTGTCTGTGTGTGTGTGTGTGTGTGTCTGTGTCTGTGTCTGTGTCTGTGTCTGTGTCTGTGTCTGTGTCTGTGTCTGTGTCTGTGTCTGTGTCTGTGTCTGTGTGTCTGTGTCTGTGTCTGTGTCTGTGTCTGTGTCTGTGTCTGTGTCTGTGTCTGTGTCTGTGTCTGTGTCTGTGTGTCTGTGTGTCTGTGTGTCTGTGTGTCTGTGTCTGTGTCTGTGTCTGTGTGTGTGTGTGTGTGTGAACGTCCTGTCTGTGGTGATCAGGTGCTTGTCACAGATGCGGTTGATTAGGGTTGTGCCACAAATGCATGAGAGAGATTTACATGATCAGTCTCTTGTATCAGTCTTTCTTACACAGTTCATTTTTGTCCAGTCCGATGTCTCAAAGAAGCAGCCACCCTGAGAAAATACTTATTTAGATGATTGTTTAGCATCCTAATTCATTCAAAATTATATCAATGAGCACATGAAGTCGGTATTAAATGAAATTTCACCATGTTATTAGTTGATTCATGCGTGCATCTGTTTAATTATTTACTTCATTTTTTGCTTTTAATTAATTTATTTTTAATAATTAAAATAAAAATAAATTAAATTAAAATAAAAGAATATTAAAAATTAAATGTAATTCCAAAGTAAAATGTTCAAAATATTTTAAACTTAAACAAATATATTTTTATTATCAGTCTTCCTGTGAAACACTTTAGATGATCTGCTTCTTCATTCATTGAACTGTAGGAAATTATATAAATGAACACAAAAATTTTAAAAAAGTTGGAATGAAATAAAAATTTTAATGCATGTTAATAGTTTTATTGTGAACGATTTATGAATGCATATGCTTCAATTTTACTTTTTAATTAATGTTTCATAATTAAAATAAATTAAATGAAAAGTAATTATTACAATATTTAATCAAAACATTCAAGATTAAATATTTTTAAAATATATTTTTATTATCAGTCTTCCAGTGAAACAATTTGATTTGCATAAGCCCCGCCTCTTTCTTACAAGCACGATCAGATCCACCTCCATTTTTGAGTGCCACGCCCACATCTCAACATCCAATCACTAATTGATGCATAGAACCAAGCCCCACCCTCATTTTGTTTCTCAGATGGACGTCATAATACAAAAGAACAGATCTGCCGCTACTTCAGATTCAGTGTGAATACTAATACAAGGACTATTGTGAGAATACAAATTGCAGTGTATGAACATGTGATTGTATTGTCTTGAATGTGTTGATTTTGGAATATTAATGTGCCGATGACTGGTTGAACTTCATGGTAGCTGTTTGTGTTAGTTTAGTATTTGAGGTGCGTTCAGCACATTTCTGTGCATGCATGTTGAATGAAGTCGTATCACATGCACGCTGCTAACCAGAGCTGCTGTTTAGAGACACAAACGGTGGCGTGTGTGATGGTTTTAGCAGAAGATCCACTCTGCTGTGACGTCAGACGGCCGTCTGGTTAACCAGAACAGGAAACAGGGAGGAGGTGACGAAGGGGAAGGACCTTATTTAGATCGCAGCGGCAGATACAGAAAAATGTGAATGGAGGGTCTGCAGGGACGGGAAGTGTGCTTCCACTAGAAACAATGTCTGGCTCTTTGACTTTTCCTCCAGTTATATGGTGCACATACTTATTTAAAAGTGAAATCAAAAGCTGATTGATCGCTTATTCATTAGATGTTTGTTTGATGTGTCTGTTTCCAAATCTGAAGGGCTTAAAAACCCTGTTTTGTTGTGCATCGTTTGAGCTCAAACGTTTTTTTTTTTTTTGCAAATAATACTTTTATTTCGCAAGGGTGCATTAAGTTGATCAGAAGTGAGAGTAAAGACTAATTTTTTTTAAAGATTTAATACTTTTATTTATCAAGGACACATTAAATTAATCAAAAGTGTCAGTAAAGACATGTAAAATGTCAGATTTCTATTTCAAATAAATGCTGTTCTTTTGAACTTTCTGTTCATCTGTGAATCCTGAAAAATAAATGTATCACGGTTTCCACAAAAATATTGTGCAGCACAGCTGTTTTCAACATAATAATAATCAGAAATGTTTCTTGAGCAGCAAATCAGCATATTATAATGATTTCTGAAGATTATGTGACACTGAAGACTGCAGTAATGATGCTGAAAATACAGCTGCGCATCACAGAAATAAATTACACTTTAACAGATATTCACATAGAAAACAGCTGTTTTAAATCATAATAATATTTCACATTTTTACTGTTTTTCCTGTATTTTTAATGCAATAAATGCAGGCTCTGTGAGCAGAAGAGTCTTCTTTCAAAAACATTAAAGCTGCCTCCCGACCCTAAAGTTTGAGTGTAAAGTGTAAATATTTTTTGTTAATTTATTTCCAGATTTATTTGGTATAGTTTCATTCTGAAATCCTTGCACACACACACACACACACACACACACACACACACATATCTCTCTCCCCGTCTCTCTCCCGTCAGGAGTGTTTGGCCGGTCAGCTGTCAGAGCGCCAGCAGCTGTGTCCAGTGAAATGTCACCGGGACTGTCTGTGTGTTTTGATTGGACAGCGTCCGTCCCCCTCGGCCAGAGCAAAAGGCTTCTGGTGGACGGGTGAAGATGTCACGTCACTGTCAGCTCACCTTTGCCACCGTCTGCCATCACACAGACGGTTTGTTTAGTGCGTTTGACCCGTCTCCATGCCCGCTGTCCAGAGACAACACACGCTCTGAGTTTAATACAACGGTGTGGAATCTGACGGCGTCCATCCAGCTCGAGATGCTGGAAGAATGTGAGTGCGTGTCTAGATTTGAGCTCTTCTAGACTCATGAACATACAGACTATTCACGGCAAAAAGTGTCTTGTTTTCTAGTGCATGTATCAAAACGTTCTTAACTCAAGATACATTAACTTAAGATGCAAAATGATGCAAGATAGGAAGTCTTGGTTTTTGTGTAACAAAGTGAGTTTATGCTTGAAACAAGAACAAATATCTGCCAGCGGGGACAGAAAAATCAACTTATTTTCTCTTTCCTATCCCATTGGCAGATAATTGTTGAAATGTGTTCACCCTCAGGCCATCCAAGATGTAGATGAGTTTGTTTCTTCATCAGATTTGGAGAAATGTAGCATTGCATCAGTGTCTCAGCAACGGATGCTCTGCAGTGAATGGGTGCCGTCAGAATGAGAGTCTGATAAAAACATCACAATAATCCACAGCACTCCAGTCCATCAGTTAACATCTGGAGAAGACAAAAGCTGAAACAAATCCAGCATTAAGATGTTTTTAACTCCATAATCCATAATAACTCTTCCTCCAGTGAAAAAGTGTTCTGGTCTGAATCAGGAGAGAAATCTGCACAGATCAAGCACCGTTTACAAACCAAAACACCAAATCATAGTATTCCTGTAGCTCAAGGTCATGGGATTGATGCGTGAACAGATCAAACCTATCTACCGAGTGCATGAATGTAAATGCCATTAGAGATGCCCTGGAACTACTAAAAACAGAGAAGATGCCTTTTTGTTGCATGTTGATCACCACCATCTTGATTTTGTTTTTGGAGTATAATGACAGATTTCTGAAGCGTGAGGGTTTTTATCTCAGTGATGGTTCCTCTGAATCCAGGTCATTGTGCTCTTGTCTATAAATATAGTTTAACAGCAGCAGCCGAGGGATTTCTTCCGTGTTATAAAGAGGATTCAAAGTTTGTTATAGTCGGCATTCAGTTCTCCAGCTACGAAAGCGCTCCATAAACGGCATCGACCTCACAATCCCTGTGCCGGAGAAGGTCACATTCTAGATCTGAGAACGACCTGGTGCTTTCGTTTCCTTCGTTAAAACATTATTAGCCTCCTGATTCTGCATTGATGTGCTCGTGTGCGTGTGCTGGAAACTGACATTTCTTTGTTCCTCCTTTTCTTTGTGCCATTATTTTTTGTCCACATCTCTTATTGAAGTTGATTCATGTTCCTGCTCTTACTGTGAATGATTCAGCAGTGATGATCTTTCATCAAAATAATGGCTTACGTTTCTTGAAAGATTATGAAAACAAAGTATTTTGCTTCCAACATGTATTAAGAAATGAGGTCACACTTTATATTAGGTGGCCTTAACTACTATGTACTTACATCAAAAAACAAGTGCAATATGCTTATTGTGTTCATACTGTATTGCAGAACACTTCTGCTGCTATTGAGGGGGGATACGGGTAAGGTTAGGGACAGGTTTGGTGGTCTGGGTCGGTTTAAGTGTGGGTTCAGGTGTAAGGGATGGGTCAACAGTGTAATAATCAATGTAATTACAGAAATTAATTACAGATGTAATTACATATAGGTATTTTTAAAAATATAAGTACAATGTAAACACATGTATGTACACAATAAGTGCATTGTACCAAATGTGACCCTGGAGCACAAAACCAGTCTGAAGTCGCTGGGGTATATTTGTAGCAATAGCCAAAAATACATTGTATGGGTCAAAATTATCAATTTTTCTTTTATGCCAAAAATCATTAGGATATTAAGTAAAGATCATGTTCCATGAAGATATTTTTTAAATTTACCGTAAATATATCAAAACTTCATTTTTGATTAGTAATATGCATTGCTAAGAATTCATTTGGACAACTTTAAAGGAGATTTTCTCAATATTTAGATTTTTTTGCTCCTTCAGATTCCAGATTTTCAAATAGTTGCATCTCAGACAAATATTGTCCGATCCTAACAAACCACACATCAATGGAAAGATTATTTATTCAGATGATGTATAAATCTCAGTTTCGAAAAAATTGACACTTAAGACTGGTTTTGTGGTCCAGGGTCACAAATGATTAATTTAAATGTAAGTAGATAGTAGTTAAGGCCACCTAATATAAAGTGGGACCAGAAGTGAATACATGTCCGTTTTTGTTTCGTAGGGTTTGTAAGTGCAAACGAAGGTCTCTCTTGTGTTTTCTGAGGTTCTGTATAGCTCTGTTTTGTCTGCCAGAGCTCAGCAGTTTGAGATCTTCTCACTGTGTTTCAGCATGTGGAGGGGATTGACGTCATACGTTCGTCTGATTCATTCCGACTAACGTAAAGAGGTTATGTTTTACAAAGCCAAAAATGTACTGTTTTGCTGCCAAGTGAGAACATCATGAAACATCAAAGAAGCAGCCAAAGAACATCGGGGCCAAGAGCCCAGTGAAGGCCTGATTCATGAGCTCAACTCTCCATTGTCTGAGCTGTGTGTCTGCTGTAAAGAAGCGTCCCCTCGTTAGGCTAATGAAGGGCAAATCAGTTAGAACAGAGGGAAGTGAATCTATTACATATTTACTGGATGAAGGTACTTTATGAATTTCTTTTGTCCAAAGGACAAAGAAATAAAAAGAAACAAAAAAAACAGACATTTACATTTTCTGAACAAATGTTGTTGCTAGAATGTTGATGAATGAGCTTTTGACAGCGTTGCTGTGTGGTTGCTACGATGTTGCTGTGATGCTAGAGTGGTTATCTGGGTGTTGCTATGATACTAGAGAGTTGTGAGTGTTTGCCATGTGGTTGCTATTGTAACGGGTCCCACTCGCCTGCTCCAAGCGAGTCTCGAACCCGGGTCTCCGGCGTGGGAGGCGGGCGCATCAGACGCTAGTGAGGTTTACCTGCACAGCACCTACTAGCTGGCCTCCATTACACTATGATGCTAGACTATTCAGAGTGGTTGTCAGGGTGTTATTATGTGGATGCTAGGATGCTGTGAGTGGTTGCCAGGGTGTTGCTATGATGCTGGATTGTTTGAAGTGGTTGCCTAGATGTTGCTATGTGCTTGGTAGGATGATGCTAAAGTGTTGAGTGCTTGCCAGGGTGTTGCTATGCGGTTACTAGGATGATGCTAGAGTGTTGTGAGTGATTGTCAGGGTGTTGCTATGTGGTTGCTATGATGATGATAAAGTGGTGAGTGGTTATCTGGGTGTTGCCATGTGGTTGTTATGATTCTAGAGTGCTGAGTGGTTGCCAGGGTGTTGCTATGTGGTTGCTATGTTGCTAGAATGTTCTGAGTGGTTGCCAGGGTGTTGCTATGTGGTTGCTATAATGCTAGACTGTTCTGAGTGGTTGCCTGGGTGTTACTACGATGCTAACGGTGCTATACTACGGTGTTCGGTGATTGCCAGCGTGTTGTATGTGGTTGCAAGGATAATGCTACAGTGTTGTGAGTGGTTACCAGGCTGTTGCTATGTGGTTGCTAGGATGATGCTAGAGTGTTGTGAGTGGTTGCCAGGGTGTTGCTATGTGGTTGCTAGGATGATGCTACATTGTTGTGAGTGGTTGCCAGGGTGTTGCTATGTGGCTGCTAGGATGATGCTACAGTGTTGTGAGTGGTTGCCAGGGTGTTGCTATGTGGCTGCTAGGATGATGCTAGAGTGTTGTGAGTGGTTGCCAGGGTGTTGCTATGTGGTTGCTAGGATGATGCTACATTGTTGTGAGTGGTTGCCAGGGTGTTGCTATGTGGCTGCTAGGATGATGCTACAGTGTTGTGAGTGGTTGCCAGGGTGTTGCTATGTGGCTGCTAGGATGATGCTAGAGTGTTGTGAGTGTTGTGTGTTTTTGTTTTTTTATCTGATTTTTTTGTTGTGTAGTTTAAATGTTCCGTGGGATGATTACAGCTGGTGAAAATGGTGCATCTAATCACACTCTTCGAATCAACATGCCAAATGATTTGAGGAATCATTCACGTCTGGAGCAAAAACACCGCACATACACACTCAGCTTTAATGCAGTGGCTCAGAGGCACAGTTGTGTGTTTCAGATGTTTGTGTGTAAAGACGGGTTGCTGGTGTGATTAGAGAGCACGGGGCGGGCGTCAGTGGTGGTCTCGTCTGGGTGTGTCTGTGGCTGTGAATGTGGGTGTGCCGCTCACAAAACTCACATCTCAATCTCTGAGTTTCACACCGACACATGTTACCTCTACCATAGCTCTTCCATTAACATTTCAAATGTTCTTCTGTCTCGTTTCTAGCTTTCTCTTTCAGTTATGGATGTTTTATTTAGTGTATGTGTTCTGTAGGTATTCATATTCGAAGGGATTCATATTCTTTTTGTTCTTAGTATTTACAGATATCACTAAAAGAACCTGCTGAACACTAACTGGCTCATTTTAGCTTCGGGCGACACTGTCATGGATCGTGTCACACACACAGTTTCATTGACCGGCTAATACACAGTTTCCTAGAATCAATGTGCACTGGTTTAAATCAGTCATCATGTTTATACTTAATACAATGAGCACTTCTAGAGGGTATGGCTAAAATTGTATATCACAATATGAGTCATTTAATTTTACACTAACTGTGTATTTATATATACAGGGAAAGCAAGAGCTGATAAAATGTAAACACTGTAACTTGAATGCAATGTAAGTCGCTTTGGATAAAAGCGTCTGCTAAATGCATAAATGTAAATGTAAATATATATATATACACTACTGTTCAAGAGTTTGGGGTTGGAAAGATTTTGTTAATGTTTTGGAAAAACAGTGTCTTATGTTCACCATTTGTTTGATCAACAATACAGTAAAAATAGTCAAATATTATTACAATTTCGAATAGCTGTTTTCTATGTGAATATCTGTTAAAATATAGAGCTGCATTTTCAGTCTTCAGTGTCACATGATCTTCAGAAATCATTCTAATATGCTGATTTGCTCCTCAAGAAAAATTTCTGAGAGCTAAAAATATTAATGTTTCTGTGGAAACCGTGGTACATTTTATTTTTCAGGATACTTTAATGAATCAAAAGTTCAAAAGAACGGCATATAATTGAGATCTTTTGTAACACTATAAATGTCTTTTCTCTCACTTTTGATCAATTTAGTGTGTCCTTGATGAATAAAAGCATTCATTTCTTAAAAGAAACATGTTGCCGAGCCCAAACTTTTGAAGAAAAGAAAACAAACGTTATAGATTTGGCTGCACACTCTTAAAAATAAGGTGCTTCACGATGCCATACAAGAACCTTTTTGTCTAAATGGTTCCATAAAGAACCTTTAACATCTTTTATAAAAAGCTAAGAAAGAGATGCTTCTTTATGGAGTTCTCTTAAAAATAAAGGTTCCAAAAGGGTGTTTTAGCAGCGATGCCATAGAAGAACCATATTTGGTTCCCCAAAGTGAACAGTTTCAGTGAACAGTTCCTAAAAGAACCATTTTGAAGAACATTTTAAAACCTTTTTCGACTATAAAGAACCTCTTCTGCATTTGAAAGGTTCCGTGGATGTTCAAGGTTCTTCACAAAACCATTGATGCCACTAAAGAACCTTTATTTTTAAGAGCGTGCTCTCTTTTTATTGTGACTTTCTGTAGCTCATTACTGCTAGACATGCTCATGAAATAGCTGGTTTCTCATTTGATGACACGCATCTCTTCTCCTCTCCTCTGACTCTATTCATCACTGTCCAAACGTGACAGCTGAGCCGAGCCGTGAGCGCCGGTGCTCTGGCTGGAAGGGGCAGCGGCGGATCAGGGCTCCCCGGGTGGAGCGCGCTCTGTCTGCTGTCTGGAGGCCAGCAGGTCCCTGTGCTGCGGGTGATGGCAGACAGGCTCCTGCTAAATGTGCTGGAGAGATGTAAATTGCCAGAGTGCAGCTGTCAGAAGGGAGGGAGAGCGTGTGTGTGTGGGGGTCCGCTTCTGTCTGCGTATCTGCCGCAGCGGCGCACCCGCTGTGTGCTTACTTTTCTGTGCCCAAACCTCCTGCTCTGCAATTGTGCTTCACGTCCGGCCCATTTTTCTGCTGTTCGCGCTGCCTTCATCTTCTGTTCATTCTCCTCTTCCTCCACGCGTCTGCCGGCGTGTTTGTGATCGCTGTGTTCTCTGACATCCATCACGAGCTGAGATCTTCAGCTGTTAGAGTTGCTGTTGCTCCAGAATGTGTTTGTCAAGTGGGTGAGAGGACTGATTCTTTGTGTTTAGATGAGTAAAGTTATACAAGTTCAAAAAAAAATTCTACACAATCACACAAAGGTTGTTTGATTCAAGTGTCGCACATCACAGGAAATGTTGCGATGTAATGCTGGAACTAGATTTTTAGAACCTTAGGTTATGAGCCTTTGATTTTAGAACTTTAACTTTTTAAAAGCTTGCATATTTAGATCCTTAGATTTTAAAACCTGACATTTTTAGAACCTTACATTTTGAATCTTAGATTTTAGAACTTTACATTTTTAGAAGCTTAGATTTTTAAAGCCTGAAATTTTTGGAAGCTTAGGTTTTAGAACTTTATATTTTTAGATCCATACATTTTAGGAGTTTAGATTTTTAATATCTGAATTTTTTAGAAGCATAGATATTTAGAACCTGACATTTTTAGAAGCTTAGATTTTAGAACTTCATATTTTTAGACCCTTAGATTTTTTAAAACATGACATTTTTAGAACCTTACATGTTTAGAAGCTTAGATTTTTGGAACTTTATATTTTAGAATCTTGGATTTATAAAAACTTAGATTTTTACAAATTTAAATTTTTAGAACCATACATTTTAGGAGTTTAGATTTTTAATATCTGACATTTTTAGAACCTAACATTTTAGAACTTTAAATTTTTACAACCATATATTTTAGGAGTTTAGATTTATAATATCTGAAATTTTTAGAAGCATAGATGTTAGAACCCTATATAGAACCTTAGATTTTAAAACCTGAAATTTTTAGAACCTTACGTTTTAGAACTTAAAATTTTTAAAACATGAAATCTTTAGAACCTTAGATTTAGAAGCTTTGATATTTAGAACTGTGTATTTTAGAAGCAGAAATTTTTAGAAGCTTAGATTTTAGAAGTTTAGATTTTCAGACCCTTATATTTTTTTTAAAACATGACATTTTTTTAAAAACAGAACTACAGGACTAGGTCTTCCTATTCTAGTTGTCTAATAACCCTGGCATTGTATAGTACAAATATTGTTGGGTATTTTTTGATGAATTGCTTTTGTTCCTCTTTTGTAAGTCGCTTTGGATAAAAGTGTGTGCTAAATGCATAAATATAAATGACTGGCTTCACGTCATTTCCAGGAGTCAGTGTGCTGAGTTTATATCGGTCGTCTGGGGCTGTTTATAAGATACAGCTACAATGAGCGCTTGCTGAAGAGCTAGTCACTAGTTTGAGAGGTTAATGGCATCGGAGTAACCCAGACAGTCTCTTCCTGTCTAATTGGACAGAATAAACTCAAAAGTTTACTTTAAAAAAACAAAAACAAACAATATGTGCTTGTAAAATTGCTTGCAGACACATCTCAATGCTCATTTTGTGCATGCACAATTTTTTGTGCACATAGGATTTATTTTAAAAAAAAAGTTTGTGCAAACACATGTTTACTGCTGTGACTGATTGAAGAATGAAGTAAACAACGATTCAATCTGTATCTTATATTTTGAAAGTGTCTTACAGGCTACTGTTAAACACGGTATCACATGGATGGGAATATGCTTATGGAAATTATATGCAGATGAGGTTATGCATAGCAAAATGAGCTCCATATATGGTTATGTTTTTGGGGATGATGTGTAGAGGCGTATATGCATATCTTCCACTGAAGGCAGTTTGGTGCAGATTCTTGCATACGTACAGTTTTATAAATCAGAAAACCTTTGTGCTTATGGAAAATCTGCCTTTTGTGCATACACAGACTTTTAGGATGAAATCTATGCAAAGTTGTACACATAAGGCCCCAGATGTTAGTCAGAAGTCTGGGCTTGCAGGATTTTTAGTATTGCTATGCTGTTACAACTCTTGATTTTATTTGCCGAAAATGACCTTTAATAGTTGCGTCGTTCAGCATCTGTGCCATTTCACAACATTTTTTAAAAATAGTTGTTGATTATTTAATAGATAATCACACTTTTGTTTGACAGCAGACTTGCCTCATTCACATAAAGCATCAATACCAGATTTTTCTGGCAGTTTTGTGACTTTTTAAACTGCTAAATTTCCAGTGCTGATTTGCAGTCATTCATTTCATGGATTTTGTTATTTCAGATGATCATAATGTGATAATATTGCACTGATGAACGTGATAATAGAAAACAAAAGGAAGTTCAAAATCAAGATCCGTTAAGAAACAAAAGATTTTACTGAAGATCTTCATATAAAGTGACAACAAGGTTCAACAGTCACTGGATTATTTGAAGAAACTTTTGCGGTATTTTTCTTTTTTTTTTTTTTTGTGCACAATCACTCTTTGGTCACTTTTGTCACTTTATATAAAATACAAATATTTTACTGAAGATTTTTATTTTTTGTCACGTCAGTAAAATATTTTGATCTTTGATTTTTTTTTTTTTTTTTTTTTTTGCCATTTTTTGCCATTTTTTGTCATTCATATGAAAATCTTCACTAAAATAATTAATATCTTTATAGATCTTTGACTTTTTTTGTCATTTTTTTTTGTCACTTTATGTGAAAATCTTCAGTAAAATATTTTGTTTTATTTGTTTTATTATTATTATTTTTTTTTTTTTTTTACTTTTTTTGTCACTTTATATGAAAATATTTTAATTTTTTTTGTGCACAATCACTTTTTGGTCACTTTTGTTACTTTATATGAAATAAAATTATGAAATAAAAATATTTTACTGAAGATTTTTATTTTTTGTCATGTCAGTAAAATATTTTGATCTTTGATTTTTATTTTTTGTCACTTTATATGAAAATCTTCACTAAAATATTTAGATTTTTGACTTTTTTGACATTTTTTTGTCACTTTATATGAAAATCTTCACTAAAAATAATAGATTCTTGACTTTTTTGTCATTTTTTGTCACTTTCTATGAAAATCTTCAGTAAAATATTTAATTTCCTAAAAGATCTTTGACATCATTGTTCACTTTTGTCAGTTTTGTACTTAAAGTACAATATTTAGTTCCTAATAGATTTTTCACTTTGACACACTCATTGTGCAGATTCCCCTTTTGTTTTCTATAATGTGAATTGAATACTTGTGAATATAATATGCAGGTTTTGTAA
The DNA here is from genome assembly GCA_036784905.1 of Acrossocheilus fasciatus. Taxonomy (NCBI): domain Eukaryota; kingdom Metazoa; phylum Chordata; class Actinopteri; order Cypriniformes; family Cyprinidae; genus Acrossocheilus; species Acrossocheilus fasciatus. The sequence goes on from CM071954.1 coordinate 1,709,986, forward strand.
TCCCGAATGTTTATCCCAGAATCCTGAGCTGCTATTTTCCCAGCGCAGGTCGCACTCTCACAACAATAACTGCGTTCTGTCGCGACTCATGCGAGCATCTGTACGGATCGCTGGAATTTTTCGTTCCTGTTTGTTTGTTTTCCTTGCGTGATCCCAGTAAACTAATCCATGGAGCGCTTGTTTACCGGAACGAAAAGGAGGGGGAAGAATCTAGAACACAAAAAGCAGCGGAGGGGAAAAACTTCCCACAGTGTCTCTATGGTAATCAGCAGGTGCCTGTGGCCGGCGAGAAGAAGTGAAGCCTTTCTTACGAGCGTGAGAAAGAGCGGCCGAGCCCTCTCCTCCTCCCCCGCGCCTCCGTTTGCCCCCTTTTCTCTTGTACGGTGGCAAAACCCGCCCCAGCGGCAACAGTGGTGGCTGCCAAACGCTCCCTCTGATCCAGCTGCAATGAAAAACGCCACCAACAAAAGACGGGAAGAAAAGGAGAAAGGCAGGAGAAGATGGAGAAACTGCGGAAGAGTTTAAGCTGCTGCTTGGCAGTGCCAGGATGCAGAGACCAAACTCAGGAACGGACTTTGTTTTGGTGAAGGGGGAATTATTGCCTCCTGGAATTGATTTGCAGGGGCATCTGTTACCTATATGAGGGCATATTTGTTTTCTAATCATATGAACACACAGTTAATACCAAATTCTTTAATGTAACTTTAATGTAACGCTCTCTGGACAATATTGAACAATAGTGATGTTTTATTTTATTTTGCACAAGAAACCACTTCATACAAAGCATTCATCAAAATACATTAAACCCTAAACTAGTTATGCACAGGATATTATGACATATTTAATTATATTTATTTTAGGTCTATATAGAGTTTAGTGTGTGTTTTTTTTCAATGGTGTGTAAATTGACAACATATATATATATATATATATTTTTTTTTTTTTTATAAAATAAAGTAATGTATCAGTATAGAGATAAAAAACAAATAATAATAAAAAAAAACATATGTGCTAAATTTGTGAATTTAATTAATGCAATTATTTATTGCGTATATTAATTCTTTTTTCTACAATTTAGCACTGACTGGCTGCAGAGATATTTTATTTTTATTTTTTTAATTATTATTGTATTTCATATTTTATTTTATTTCATTTTGTTTCGTTTCATTTCATTTCTCAAGAAACCACTAGCTAAGCATTCAACAAAACACGTTCAGTCCTTTAATTTTCATTTATTTATTTATTTGCATATATTAGGTCTTTTTTTAGTATTGTAATTAATTAATTAATTTATTTATAATTTTGATATACTACTTTATATTAGATATGTTATTCTAAGATTCTAAGATTATATTGGACAGCAGAGAACGATGCCTCTGCATTTTAAACATGGGGTCCTGGTTAGCGCTGGCCGTGGGGACGGCCCTCCGCTGGACCGCTGGCTCATTGATATGCAGAAGACGGCTCGACCCACAGCTGCAGGATCCCCGCTCCGAGGGGGAGGCCCAGGAAAAACCAACAAAAGAGCCTCTCCCCCCATTCCCGGTGTTCAGAGACTTTAATTCCCTAAATCCTGCGGCTCTCCTCCTCTGCTTCCTCAAACGCCTCCTTTCTCCTCTCACACACTGCCTGTCACTGGCGGTTCCCGTCCCAAGCGTCAAAGTCTCCGGAAGTGTCAGGAACTCTTTCAGAAGCCAAAATTATTCAGACACCAGATATAATTTTTGATATTTTGTTTGCTTGTGGGTGCAGGACACTACGCTCTTAAAAATAAAGGTGCATTTTTGGATCCACAAAGAAGCATTCAGTCACAGGTTCTTTAAAGAACCGTCTCAATCTGACCTTTTTATAATCTGAAGAACCTTCTTTCTCCGCAAAGAAACACAAAGGTTCGGTTCTTCAGATGTTAAAGGTTCTTTAGGGAACCATTTAGACAAAAAGATTCTTCTACGACATCTTCGTGAAGCACCTTTATTTTAAAGAGTGCATAGTTTATTTATATAAGTGAGGATAGCAAAATAAATTAAACTGTGATATATTATACCCAAAAACTCTTCATACTAATAAATATTCATTTATAATAGTGCAGAATTTTAAATATATAATCTCAACACTGAACATTAATTATATATAAAAAAATATGTATGTATGTGTATATATATGTATATAAATAAATAAATAATAATATTATAATTTTCAAAACATTTTCATGTTAATTTATAATAGTGCAGAATATTTAATGAATGTTAATTTTATATATATATATATATATATATATATATATACTGTATATATTATAATGTATCTTTTTTCATAATCTAATTTAAATATAACATTTTCATGTTAATTTATAATAGTGCAGAATATCAAATATTTCTTCTTACTACTATATGTTATCATAAAATCATTAATATTATGAATATTATATAATATATAAAATATAATATGGAATTTATATACATATATACACACAGTATACACACACATACAAACTATACTGTACATTATTATAATATATAAAGTACAATATTTCTATTTTGTCGTTGTATATACATACACTGCTGTTCCAAAGTTTGGGATCAATTTTTAATGTTTTTTAAAGAAGTCTCTTCTGCTCATCAAGGCTGCATTTATTTGATTTAAAAAAAAGAAAGAAAAAACAGTAAAAATGTGAAAAATTATTACAATTCAAAATAATTGTTTTGTACGTGATTATCTGATAAACTGTAATTTATTTCTGTGATGCGCAGCTGTATTTTCAGCATCATTACTGCAGTCTTCAGTGTCACATGATCTTCAGAAATCATTCTAATATACTGATTTATCATCAATGTTGAAAACAGTTTTTACTGCTTAATATTTTTTTGGAACCTGTGATAATTTTTTCAGGATGCTTTGAGGAATAAAAAGTTAAAAAGAACAGAATTTATTCAAAATAGAAATCTTGTGTAACATTATACACGGTTGAAAGGTTTGGCGTCAGTATTTTTTTCCTTTCTTTTTTTTTTTTTAAAGAAATGAATACTATGTATATAAATAAATACAAGTATTGTCCTCATTTGTAAGTCGCTTTGGATAAAAGCGTCTGCTAAATGACTAAATGTAAATGTAATGTGACTGTGTCCAGCTGAGATGTTTGAAAAACAATGGTCTGTTTCTTCAGAATCTAATTTGTTTAGATGTTCCCTGTTTACTGTCACAGAAACACACACACACACACACACACACACACACACACTGCAGTAGCATCAGTCTGTCACAGGTAATGTGTGCGACAGCATCAATACACGCAAAACTGCATGCAGAGCTGTGTGATTGTTCCTGGTTTGCGTCTGCGTCACTGATCAACAAGAGGCGCGTGTAAGAAAAGTAGAAGTGCTGAGTGTGAGAAAGAGGAAGAGCTGAGAGGAAAACACTCGAGTTTACAGGAGAAAACAGAGGTGACAGAGACGAGGAGACGGTCAGACGGATGTGGTGGCCACGACGCGGTCACATGACACGAGTGTGTATGTGTGTGTGAGAAACACTGCATGTTTGGTCTGCGTTCCCACAATGCTTTGCGATAGTGGTTTTATATGCTTAAAAGATTTCTATTTCAAATAAATGCTGTACTTTTGAACTTTCTATTCATCTGTGAATCCTGAAAAATAAAATGTATGACGGTTTCCACAAAAATATTGAGCAGCACAACTGTTTTCAACATTGATAATAATCAGAAATGTTTCTTGAGCAGCAAATCAGTATATTATTATGATTTCTGAAGATCATATGACACTGAAGACTGCAGTAATTATGCTGAAAATACAGCTGTGCATCACAGAAATAAATTACAGTTTAACAGATATTCACATAGAAAACAGCTTTTTTACTGTATTATAGATAGGTAGGTAGGTAGGTAGGTAGGTAGATAGATAGATAGATAGATAGATAGATAGATAGATAGATAGATAGATAGATAGATAGATAGATAGATAGATAGATAGATAGATAAATAGAATTTTTATTAATTTTGTTGAATGTATTTAACATTTTATATTTAAATTAATTAAAAAGTTACTTTAATTTTTATTAATTTTAACAATGTATTTTTATTGTGAATTTATGCATAACTATACAGAAAAAATAAAACATTTATTTTTTTCTCTTACATAAAAACTTCACAATTTTTACTGTATTTTTGATAAATAAATGCAGCCTTCGTGAGCAGAAGAGATTGTTTAAAAACATTAATATATATATATATATATATATATATATATATATATATATATATATAATGTGTGTGTGTGTGTGTGTGTGTATTTTAATATATAATTAATTAGTCTAATAGTCAATATGTGACGCCAAGATTTTTACTTTTTTTTTTTCAATATAATGTACAATATGTGATGTCAAGATTTTAACAATTTTTATTAAGTATTTCTCCAGAACCATAAAAAATATTGCATAAAAGCTTACATAAAAATGTATAACCCTCTGTCTTTTGGTTTATTTTCTATGCAAACAATTATAAAAACTTAAATTTCATTATATTCTTTAAAAATTATTTTTTCAGGCTCAGATTCATTGAACTCTAGTTTTCAAGAGTTATATTTTGTCAAGTGACACTGTATATTTTTCTGTAAAAGATATGCATTGTGAAAAGTGCTGCACAAATAAGCATGCACTGAATGTTTAGATCTGACTTTTATTGAGCTGAAGTTGCAGCTGTTTGACCGAGAAACAGGAACCTGTGACACACCAGACTTCTGTGTTTGTTTATGGATGCATTCGTGTGTGTTTGTGTGCATGTGTCCGTCACGAATGAGCTGTCCGTGGCTGGCATGAAGACCTGACTCACACACACACACACACACACATCTGTCGGTGCCCGTCAGGCCTGCGCTGTCTGTGTGTTTGAGACGCATTAGCAGACGTGCTGCGGCCGATGCAGCGTCACACATAACAGCGGTAGTTTAGTGTTTCTGTGTGAAAGGTCCTGATGTCGGGCTGGACGTGTCAAGTGTTATACGGTG